>JAYEVD010000049.1:0-61765 GCA_036346405.1 Phyllostachys edulis | reverse complement strand
CTCAAGAACGATATCAATCTACTAGTTCAATCTAAACAAAATCATCAAAATTTGTGGTTGTAGTTTCTAGGGCTAGCCACCAACATTAAATAGGGTGTTCCCACCCCCTTGGTTCGACCACACATGGGCCAATATGTTGGTGATATGCCCTAGAGGCAATCATAGAGATAATTGTATCAAGTCTATGTTTATGAGTTATTGAATAAATGTTATTATGTTCCTTGAATGAATCATTGGTTATAAAGATTAACAAGTATATGACTTATTGGTGAAGCTCTTTTAACTTATATGATGTTGTTCTAAATGTATCCCTGGTCGGAACACTAGTGACTTATCGACCAGCGCATGTATTGATTGATGACCGTGTTTCACCAGTCATGGATATAGGGATATCAAATCAATAATGTGAACACATGTTAGAGAATATGGGGTTGGATTGACCCACCTTGAGACATCAAGAGATTGTTATGATTTTATGTGTCGCCGCTTGGTCTCAAGCAATGATGATGTATAATCCTTAGACCTGAGATTAGCATGTTTTCCTGTAATAGTACACTTAGGGGTTACTAAACGCTACTCTGTAACTAGGTAGTTATAAAGGTAGTTTTTGGGTATGCTGTGAAACATGCGGAGGAATGTGATTGGTCGGATATGGGATTTGTCCCTCCTAACATAACAGGAGAGATATCTCTAGGCCCCTTGATGTGGTCAGATAAAGATTGTGCATGCCATGCCACTAGTGGTCGAAGAGTCGATCACATAAAGTTATCTGACACTTGATCGAAAGAGCATTAAACAGTCCATAGATGACATAAATCTCACCTAGAGTTCAACCAGATATCGTGAGGCAAAGGGAGAATGCACGAGTAGGTCTCTTAGTTCGATCAGATACGGACTAGTTGTATAGAGATACGAGCTGGTCGTAGGCTGGTCGAACATGATCAATCGATCGATCGTGAATCGTCGTAAGGAGTTACGAATCGGTCATGACAATATATGAACTAGTCGTATAGGATACGAGCTGGTCGAAGTGATAAGGACCTACTCGTAGATCATGTTGCATTAAGGTTCGTCTGATATAATTCATGTGTATTCGGGAATCGTTATGTCCTACTAGGAGTCGCTAACGACTCATGATCGAAAGGAGTTTCCGAGTCACAATCGATTACGCATGAACCTAACGGGTCACACACTTAACGTGTTTGGAACAAACGTATTCGGATAGGATCCGTCATGAGCACTATATAAAGAGATGCTTGAGGCTATTGAAAAGTGTAAGAGAAATACAACAAGAACGTGATAACATGAGTTGCTCCACCGAAACCATAGCCACCATCTTCTTGAGAGAGCCTTACCGTGCGAGTTGGTGCTAGCACATCGGCGTACGGTGTTCCACCCCTGGACGTGTGGATACCGTAGAGGCACTACTGCAGTTATTGTTGCGCTTGAGGACGATCCACGACTTCTCAAATAAAGTGATTGGTTGCTGGAGGAGACAATCGACATCGGGAACATTGGACGATCAACAACGACCACTACATCGACACACTCTACATTGGATTAGGCTACTCCAACTCTTCTTTCCCTACACTGCGCATCTGGTGGTAACGATCTGTGATCTCTTGCTTGCATGGCATCTTGGTTTACGTGGTAGAATTTTTTAATTGCCAACTAGTGTAGTCTACCCGTATCCCTTCACAATACGCCCCACACACCAATTCGGACTCTAGTGTTCTGAACAAAAATGAAGGATACATGGCCAAAATTATGAGTATAATTAGTCCTAACTCATTGGGCCCAATTCGGAATGAAATTCGCTTCAAATTCGGAATTGATTTTGGGCTAAAATTGGGAGAGATCTCTAATTCGGATTTTGAGTTTTTATTTGACCTCAATAGCCCTCCTCCATGCCTAGGCATGGCCAAAGCCCACCTTGGGTCATGTGCCTCCTCCTTGAGCCCATGCGCCTTTGGCTCTCCCTTGGTTGGCCCACGTGCCCATGGAAGCTCCACCTTGGCCCATGCGGCTAGTTGGTCCTCCTTGATGTGGACTCAGGCCCATGCCGGTGCTTGACTTGGTCTCCCTTGCCCATGAGATTGTTAGCTTGGTCAAAATCCTTCTTGCTTTCTCTTGACCTAAACTTGATTTCTTCTCTTCTTCCTTGTTCCTTTTGGCCAAAGTGAATGCAAGCACTTGCATGTCTTCCTTTTGTGGTGCCTTCCTCCTTCACCTCCCGGCTGAACACCGTGGATACTTCTAGCATTCCTACAATCGCAATTAAGCAATTATAAAAGATCATTGTTCTTTCATGCAATAAAGAACTCTCAAGTAAAGGTATCACATTATCATTGCTCAATTGATGTTTAGGTGTCAATTATGTGTGAGTAAATCAACGAGATGTCCCGATCAATGCCTTCCTTTCTCATTATTTATTGTCTTCGGTTCTTCTCGCTTTGTGATCCCGATTTCAGACAGATTGTAGGTGGTTATATATGCTGAAATACCGGAGAGTATGTTCAGAAAAAGATAACAACTACAAGAAGGGCATGTTTATGCCCTCACCATTTCTTAGTGTCTACTAACAAGGAAAAATATAGATCTGTTACAGTGAATATATGATCGAACTTACCTATTACGCTAAGATAGAAGAATAAACCGATGTTGCACCCGATTTTCCGATGTACACGCATAACCTTGTACCGCTTTGGTGACCTTCCGAGTATGTTGGCTTAAACTAAATCCTTTCTTGGTATGTTGTTAAACAGATGCTTATTTATGCTTTCTCTTAATCACGCCTAGCTTCATATAGGTAGTCCCAGATGACCTCTTTATACAAAATTCGCTATTATGTTCCCCAGATGCCATTGATTGCGCATAACTGCCTCAAATGCAAATCTCAGAGAAGGTGCGCATCAAAATGTTCCTTCATTGAAAAGAGTTATTATCTTAAAAGATGCTAAGTATATCACCAAAATGTTTCCTTTGTTTGCAAACATCCATTCGGCATTCTCTGCTGCGGCCTTTTGTATATTTTGTTTATTATTCTAACCAATTCACCGATTATACAAGGATCATGAGGTTGTCGACACTGGGACAACGTGCATCTGAATTTAATGATGATTACATTTTTACTACTGCCAAACACAACCTCGTTGTAGTCCTCTTTTGGGTGTTCTTATGAAGAGATATGGACGGTAGGTTTTCTATTCGTTTTGTTGTTACTTCCTTATGCGCATGATATTTACCTTAGACTTATATAGAGAGTACGAAGATAGCTATGCTAAAAAATATATGTACTTACTAGGCTTCTATAGACATTTTTTAATTACTTTCTTACTCGCATACTAACAGCAGTGCTACTTTCTCATTTAGGTGTACAGTTCATTGTTGTCACTGTTTTTTTTTGGTTACTATACTTACATTCTATTTCCATATGTTTGCAATTGACAAGGAAGGCCTTACCGGTAACGCGGCGTGTCGTTGGTACATTTATCCAAATATTGTTGAGGCTACATCTATCAAAGCTAGGTGTGCATTCGTATATCTGTCTACTCTTTTGCTCATGTTCATGTCTGTGAGAGCCGTCGGGCGATTTAATTTATAATGCTTAACCTCCAATTGGTCCTAGCATCACAAATTAAATTTTCCCGCTCTCGGTGTATCATGTACCTCCCAGGAGCGGTACACACACATTCACAAACAGTATCGAACCATACACAATTTATAATACGGAAAGTACATAGTGGAAAACAAGAAATAATTGAAATAAAATCATAAATTAACCAAAGAAAGGAGTCCCAATGGCTTGCCATAACCCGTTGTGGCAACCGACCGGGTTCCAACCTTAGCAATTGACGCTTCCTCGCAAGAACTTTCTTACCCAATTCGACCTCAATACTTGCTGTCCAGATTAGTAAACAAAAGCAAACAGTGAGTACACGAATGTACTCCGCAAGCATTTACCAAGCCTATATACAGCTACATGCAAGCTCTACTCAATAGAGAAGGCTATTGAGTTCATTTTTCAGCGTAAAGCAATACTTTAATTTGAATACAATGTAATAGATTTAAATGGCAAGTGAGCAAACATTTTGAATATTTTAAATAATAGTGAGTAATTAACATTAAACAACAACTAAACAGGTGGCTGCACCTACAGCACACAACAATAGCATGAGAAATCATTCTCAATGCCACCCATCAAGTTTTAAGTTTAAATTCCAAAATGTTGAGTCTAACTCTCGAAAGACCTCCCCAAGCGTGTCCATAACCAATGACTTGGCTATTCGAATAGATTTAACCTCGCAGGGTGTACAACTTACCCACATGTCTCGGACCGCTTTTTGCCAAGCTATGAAGCACGCCTTAGGTATGCTTCAACACGGCTAAGTCCTACGAGACTTTTTCCAATATTGTGCATTAATTATGAGTCGCCCGTATGAGTGAAACCCTCCGTGAACCACCTTGTGTGCACACAGGGCTCCCACGTAGGACCCATACGTTCGCTTGTATCGCCCACCAAGCAACTGCCGATACCCTTAGGACTAGAGAACCTAGACAGAACCCCACCTCGCACCCAACACACACAAATAATACCTTTTTAACATAACACACTCACACCCGCCTGCGACTCGGAATTAACACATGCCAAAGTATTAAGTCAAGAAGGGACCCATATGATCCTCATGTGGATGCACGCAATAATCTTTGGTTCAGTGTAGCAAGATGTTCAGTCCTTGTTGACCTGGGCACCAATCACACACCCAATAGCACACCAACATACCAATGTGCCCAAGTCCACATCGTTTTGTTTTTATTTTTAGTTCTCCAAATACAATAGCACAAGGTGCTGGTTATAATCATAATAAAAGTGTTTTATGTGATCAAGGTCATCGACAAGTCGACAACCGTCAATTCCATCGAACTAAGCATTGCTAAGCATGACGTCAATAAACATAAATAAACTATACAACAACCAACGAGCTCTAATTCACCAAATGGGATTATTAACTTAGGTTCGTGGGTGGATAAACAATTTAAAGGAATTCATGCAAATGTAATTAACTACCTCTTAAATGACAAAATTAACTTGACAAATAAAGCATGCATACATACAGTTTGCAAACAAGATAATAATTTTTGAATATAATAGGATCAACATGCATCAACGAAAATTAGGTGCTTGCCTTTATTTGCTAAAATTCTAGACATTCTCACGATCATTTCGGTGGCACTCCCGAATCGTCAAAATCTATCGTTCGAGCAAAACAACGAATAAGAACAAATAACACCAAATAACCAAACTCCAAATTCAACTAACATTCAAATACAAAAGGAAGCGTTTGATTTTTAGAGATTTTTGGGCAGAGGTTTCAGTCCAGAAGGAATTTATTTGAATTTTCTAAGTATTTTACAAGTTAAAAACATGACTTCTTAATTAAATTAATTATCAATATCTTCTGGAACAGCAACATGAGCCAAACTTAAACCAGGTTAAAGTACAGTAAAAATAAGAATTAACAAAATTAATTTTACTCATTTTGGAGTTAGGATGAAATACTTATAAATTTTTGAAGTTTTAACCCATTTTCTAGTGCAAAAACAATTTATTTTAACAATTAATTTAACTCCACATTTTCTGAACAGAAACAAGTTTGAAATCTATTCTAGTAAAAAGTACACTAAAAATAAGGAATAACAAAATTGGTTTCATTCAATTTGGAGCAAAATTGAATTAGTTATGAATTTTCTAAGTTCAATCAATTTTTAGTTCAAAAGAAATTTGAATCGGAATTTCTAAAGGAACAAATTACTTTCTATACCGCGGCACAGCTAGCCACTGGTCACTGACCGGTGGGGATCGGCGAAACCATTGACTGGGTCAACTTGACCCAGTCGCGGCTGACGGCGACATCGAAGGCGTCTTTTCAAAATACGTTTTACTTAAGAGAAAACGTATTTCTGCAGTTTGCGTGAAGGCTTAACCGGCCGAGAGGCCCACATGTCAACGGCTCAGAGGATTTAAACGGTGCGGTTTAAAATTACTAAACACGTTTATCTCAGGGGAGTCCACAAGTCATACAAACACTAACAAATGATTAGCCGCTAATGACTTAATTAGCGTCAATAGTACCGCGGCTCGTCGGTGGTTCCACACGCGAGCGCGGCGGCGAGGTGAACGATCTGGCGATACAGGGGGTCTTCGGGCTCGGGGAAGACACGCATGGGTGCGCAATGTCTTCACGAGTTGGTGACGGCGACGCGGGTCCTTGAGGATGCCGGCGATGAGCTGGTGGTGACCGGAGGTGGAGACGATGGCACGGCTCCCGTGGAGAGGATGCTATGGGCGTCAAGAAGCTTCAAGAAGAAGCGCCTCGGGATCGCCGTGACACCTGGAACAAGGAGCCCACGGTCTTGACGGCTAAGGAGGGCAGAGGTGGCCGAAATCGAAGTGGCGGCAGATCACCGTGCTCGGAGAAGAACGGCTTGAGCTCCCTCGGTGATGAGCCAAAGGCAAATTAATTTCACTCGGAGATTCAGTGGGGTGAGGCGATCTTAAAGGACCCAACCAATCTGAGAGGGACTCACCGAAATGCCATAGAGCTCACAGGCTCAAAGTCGCCGGAGGCAAGGCGACGATGATGCGCCCAGCGATTCAGCGGACGCCAAAGACCTGGGCTAGGCAAAACGGAGGCAGCGTGAAGAGGGAAACTTAGAGGCGGGGTCACGGGTACTCGAGCGGCCCCGAGACAACGGCGCGGCCTTCGGCTTGTGCTCCGGCCGAGAGAAAGAAATGAGCGGAGGAAGCAAATGAGTGAGGAAGGGGAAGAATGGATAAGCTCAGGAGATTTATGAGGTCTTGGCGACGCTTCGAGAGAAATTCCGAGAGCATGAGGTGGCAGCTAGGGGTATCGTGGCGCGCTTGCATGAGCTCCAGCGCACGCGACGAGATCAGTGAGGAAGACGACGACGATCCGACAAGCGGGACCCACTTGACAGTGACGGCGGCAAAATGGTGCGAGCCCGAGTCTGACTCGGGTCCGACGAAACGACGTGGTCGAGCCAAGTCGCAACAGCCAACTCGATCGGTTCGAACGGCACCGGTGGTGTGAGCCGTGCGATCGGTATTGGACGGCCTAGATTATAGGCCACTTCAGACGGTCCAACAAAGACAAGTGATAGTAGCTGCTCGATCCACACTCGGATGGTTCAAGGCGATTAGGTCCGTCCAAGAAGTCCGAACGGCCCGCATGATGCGAACTGCTCGATCATCATCGGAGGGCTCCAAGGGATTAGTGATGTGGTGCGATCAAACCGAGACGACTAAAGTGGCTCGAGTCGAAACAAGGTTCTGCTCTCTACGATTAGGGTTTTGGGCTCTATTTTGACCGAAAACAAAAGGTTTGACTGGTCATTAAATATAGAAATAAATTTCCAAAAAATTCTAAAAATTTTTGTGGGTGTTCTCAGGTTAGTCTAAGACTTAGGAAAAATATTTTTCAGATACTGTTAATATACTATTTGTCCAAATTAAATTCCTTTTTAAATCAGCTTAAAACATAGCTAGAAATTTAATGAGGTTAATAAAACTTCTAAAAATTTGGGAAAAATTATATTAATTCATGATAAATAATCTAGTATTTTACAAAATTATTTCCAGAGATTTTTATACATAAATTTTTCTCGAATCAAGTAGGAACTTCAAAACAAACTTAAAGTTTGAATTTCAAAACAAATTTTAGAAAACCAAGTGCAAACTCATGAATTTCAACCAAAAGTTTTTAAAATAATGTACTTTTATACATTTGAAACACAAACATAACTTTGGGATGTTACAATGTCCTACTTCACTTCCATATAGAATTTTGCTAAATGATTTCTTCCACCATCTAAATGACGAGGTGCCATTTGAATCAAGATCCACGCCGCCTTATGAGATCGATTCCTCTTATCGACAATCTTGTCTGCAGGTGAAGAAGAAAAAATGCTTCACGAGATCCTTGAAAGTAATCCTTACAATTTCCCAATTAAGTGTTTTTGTCAGCCTATGTACCTCTGATTTTGTACTAATCTTCCTTAGAAAGATCCTGAATGTGTTGTTCATGTCTGTACATAGTGTGGTGGTTTCAAGTGTACTGCTACAATTACTAAGCTTAGTCTTGGCCAAAGTTGGTGGTTTTTCTCATGTAATAAGTGCAACAGGAAATCTATTCCAAACAGCGGATCGTATAGATGTTCATCCTATCCTTGTAGAGGCGCCAAACCGAGGTAATTCACATGTTAGTGTTACATGCCTTCTTTCCTTGTCAGCTTGTTATTTACCTTGTATCTTATAACTCCTTCGCAGATACAAACTGTATATAATTGGTACTGATCGAACAACAAGTGCAAAATTCATATTATTTGGTGACATTGGGCTGCAGGTAGTTGGTAAACAAGTTGGCGCGGTGCTAATACCATATAGTGGAGGAGTTGATATGACGCCAGACATAGCACAGATTGTTTGCAAGAAATATACTTGGCATATCAACGTCACGCAAAAAAGCTTCCAAGGTCCTAAAAAGTCTTATCAAGTCAACCGTATCATTGTCGCAATGGTTTGACAAGCCATTGTTCCACGAATTTGCACTCCTGTATATGGTATGTCGTCTTCATCTGAAGTTACCGCTCCTAGTGTACAACCCGAAGGTTCAGCTAGCAAGACCTCTGACGTATCCGCTGCTATAGGAGAACACCTCCTTCAGATTCTATCGAGACCTGCTGGTGATAGCCTCCTTCATGGCGGATCCAAAGGTGACCAACAGTGCATGTGACACTAGACCCAAAATCCATTTTTCTAGGTATAGCCCATATATATTGTGAGAACCCGATGTATTTAACTTGTAATATTTAACCATTCACTTGGTCCAAGCATCACAAATCAAATATCCCGCTCTTGGCGTAATATGTACCTCCCAGGAGCGGTACACATACACCATCCCAAAATTTTAAAGCATCAATTCTATACACAAGTCATTACAATATCGAGTCTACCAGTTACATCACAAAAGACATACACATAATAGAGTTATTACAAAAATACGACCGCCAAAATGACAAGTAAATAACTAAAGTAGCAAATAAAGCAAAATCCATAAGATGGCGATAAACAAAAGCCAACCGTTGTCCTTACCCACAAGGCAACCGATCAGCCACCAAGCTAATCATCCCGTATGAAGTTGGTCTCACAATAGTTGATCCTTAGAGATCAACCTCCTCTCGCAAAGAATTAGACAATGCGATTGAGTACAAAAGCGCACTCCACAAGAATTACTTAATAACAAACCTATACATAGCTACATGCAAGCTGAATCAAAGGAGAAGCCATAGGGTTCATTTTAAACGCAAAGCAATATTTCATTTGCAATAATGTAATAGATTGAAGGAAAGTTAACAAATCTGTTTTTATTTATTTAAATAACATCAAGACAACAATTATAAGTATAAATAACATCCCGAGGTGACTTCCCAGTAGCCACCATAATATAGCACGAATTACCCATTTGTACCACCCAATTTCAAGTTCTAATGAAAATGTTATAGTCTAATTCTTGCGAGAAATAACCAAGCGTGTCCATAACCTAGGACGAGGCTATTCGAATAGATTATACCCTACAGGGGTGTACAACTTTACCCACATGTTAGACCGTCTTTTTGCTAACCTTTAGAGCACACTTTCTTAGGTATGCCGGCAAGGCTAAGTCCTACGGGACATTTTCCAATATTATGTATTAACTACGAGTCGTCTGTATGAATAGAAACCCATACGTTGTGTCGAAGTCATGGTAAAGCCTCAGTCAACTACCCCTCGGGGTAAAGCTTCAGACAACTTCAATGCCCCTCAGTGTGGAGAACCTAGACAGGAACCCACTCCCGCACACCTAATAACAACAACACATTTCTTTTTATACACAACCACCACCTACGACTCAGAGCTAACACACGCCAAAGTACTAAGTCAAGAGGGTTCCCATATGCCCTCATGTGGTTGCACGCAATAGTGCTTGGATCAATGGTGCAAGTAATTCGTCCTTGTTGACTCGAGCACCAAGCACACACCCAACAGCACACCATTCAACCAATATGTCCAAGTCTAAAATATTTTGTTTCAAGTTTTAGTTTTCCAAATACATTATATCCATGAGTACCCTAACCCAAGTATTTTAAGTGTTGATATAATGACCATCACCGAAGCGATGATCCCCATACTACTGTTCTAAGCATTGCTAAGCGACAACACTCGTATACTAATTACATAAATGATTAGAGCCCATCCATCGAGCTCTAAATCACAATGGATATAAACCTAGGCTCAGTATTAAAGGATGGATGTTTAGCTATAGTTCATTTAACTAATCAGGTAAACCATCGCTAATCGAGAAGTAACTTGTCAACATAGTATGCATACATATAGTTGAAATTAAAATATTAACATGCGCAAATAATGGGATCAACGCATCATAGCAAGAACTGCTTGCCTTATGGAGATAATCCATGTGTCATTGAGATCACTCTTGTTCAATCAATCATCTCGAACTCTATCGAAGAATCGAAAACACCAATAAGAATGAATAACATTGAATAAGCTCAAAAATTCAAACCATCCAAAAATCAAGAAATTTACACAAAAAATAGATCATGATTTTAAATGAATTTAGTAACAAAATCAATCGATTTGGATGTTGCATGCAAAAGTTATACCCAAGCAAAATCAGCTTTTGATAAAATGTCAAAAATCCTCCTGCATCGTTTTCATCCGAATTCAAATTTTTGGCAAAATTTCTAGAGATGTGGTGAACAAGAAAGTTTTATGATAGGTAGAGCACCACATGAGATGTACAATGAAATTTGATTCATCACATTTGGAGCAAAATAAATTTCTTATGATTTTTCAAAGTTGTGAAAGTAGTGCACAAATTATGTGTAAAATAAGATTTTCAGAGGCAAGAATATACTCAAAACCTTTCCTACAATAAATTACAGTAACATAGGAAAACAAAAGGTTTGATTTTACTCAAATTGGAATTACAGAGAAATACTTATGCATTTTTGAAGTTAAAACAATTTTTAGGGCAAGAAATAATGCTAAACCGAAGATAATTCCACTAACAACAATTTATGGAACAGAAACAAGATTCAAACCAATTTTAGATTAAAGTACATTTAAAAAGAAACCAACAAAATTTGTTTCATGCAGAAAGGAGTTAAAATGAATTACTTATGTTGTTTTGAAGTTTAAAACAATTTACAATTCCCAAATAATTGATATACGGATTTTCTTATAAACCCTGAGTTGAAACGTTTGGACCGTTGAGATCAAATCGGACAGTCCATGAGAAAGGGATGTTCGGATGGTCCGAACCACCCAATCAATCTAAGCGGTTGAATTGAAATCGGACAGTCAAAACGAGAGACAAGCTCGGACGGTTGAAACGAAATCGGACGGTCTAGATGAGAGGGCAGATCGGACTGGTCCGAACGGCTCAATCAATTCGGAACGTTGATCCCAAAATGGATGGTCCATAGTGAGGGGTTACTAAGCACATAACGGCTGGACCCACATGTAAGCGAAACATTAACTCATTACTCCTGGATCAACACAGAAAAGTGTGCTTAGGATAGAGATTAAAAGCTAATCATTGAGCTACAGTAACTGCCCAAATTCGACAACACAGAGGCGCTCCTGGCCATGATCTTCTCCGGCTAATCGCTGGCGAAGGAGGTCATGGTAGTGTCGGCCAGGGGCTAAAATGGAATCCTCACGCTATTGTGCACCCACCGGTGGCCGGAACATCGCCAGAGATGAGCTGAAACGGTGGTGCGACAGGTGAAGCGGAGAAGGACGTCACGGTAAAAAACAACAACATCGACACGGCTATACTTTAAGCCATCTAATGCGTGCACTAGTACTAGAGAAGGGCTAGGAGTATACCGGAGTGGAGATATGGGGTCCAACTAGCCGGGGTTGTGCCGGCGGCGAGGAACCGACGGCGGTGGCGGCGCTCCAACGTGGAGATGATGGCCTGAGGAAAAAGAAAAGGATCGAGTGGTACGGGAAGCTTCAGTAAGGCTCAGAGATGGTACATGAGCAAGTAATTGAAGAATGGAGTGTCTTACCGGAGTTGGGGATGAAGGGGACAAATTTCAGCTGAAGAAGATAAAATCCAAAATTTGATGATTCCTGTGAATGCAAGCCAAAATTGGATTAGGGGTAATGATGATGGTGATGAGGGCGCAAAATGATGTGAACAGAAATGGAAATGAACCCTTGTGGCGCCGAAATGACGTTGAGGTGTGGCGGCCGGAATTGAGAGCTTGAGCTCTTTGTGATTTCTTTCGGTGGAAGAGGAAAATGGTGGTGTGGATGGTTCAGGAGTGACAAAAGAAAGCAGTGAAGCCATTGAGGAGCTTTTATAAGCTCTGGGGCGAAGAAACATAAGAATGGAGGTCCACGGTGAGCTTGGTCCATGGCTCCACCACGAGCGATAGTGACGCGATGGCGAGGTGATAGGAGCATGGGCGAGCGCGGTTGATGCGGCCAAACCATGGGCACGCATCAAAAACCAGTGGTGGGGTAGCTGGGCAACCATTGGTGATGGCGATGTCCACGGCGCGCATGGCGAGCTGGCGCGGGCACGAAGGCCACGTGGAGAAGACGACCAAACAAGCGGGGCCCACTAGTCAGCGAAACAAACCAAAGTGGCTCGGTCGGATTTTGATGGGTGGGTTGGGTTGAGTCAAAAGATCGAGTCAGAAAATTTCGATGGTCCAATCTGAAATGGACAGTCCTGATCGAGAGTGTCGTTCGGACGGTCCGAACGGCACAACCGATGTGGACGGTCCGATTGAAATCCAACGGCTCACACACATTTGCTTGTTCCGATGGTCCAAATTATGCGCGCGTTAGTTAGGACCAGGTCCAAACGTGAAGGCAGTTGGGTTCGACCAAAAGGCTTGGGTCCGGGCCCAAGGAATAGTGTGACAAGGTTTTGAAAACAAAAGGGTAAGTATTTGAGGAATTTATGGATAGAGTTTCACAACTCCAAAAATTCCGACATTTTTACAGGAGGTTCTTAACTCTAAGATTAACCTTTTATAAAATTTTCAGAGGTTTTCATGCATTTCATTTTTCTCTAGAAATGTTACAAGGTTCTGCCCTAGGGTTTGACTATGGATCTAATTGGTTTGACTGGCTTCTGAAAAATAGCAAATAAAATCTAAAAATTTTGAAATTTTTGAGAGGAGTCACTAGGATGATCTAAAACCCAAGAAAAATATTTCCAGAGGATGATCACAAGATTTTCCTAAAAAGTTTCAAAGGGTTATACTTCTAGTCAATTGAAGCATTAAGTTTTTGAAAATCAACACAACTTAGAAAGAAATCTCCAGAAAAATTCAAATATCAACATGATGCAACAAAATTTTTAATTTCTCCTCATTTTTATACATTTGAAAATACAAACCCAGGTTTGGGATGTTACATATATGTAGTGTGGACACCCCTAGCCCAACATGAGAGGGCACCCTACCCAGACTATAGACCAACGTGGCCGCCAGCCTAGCTGAGCATGGGGCGTGGTCCAACATGCCATCGTGAGAGAGTGCGACCCACTTGACTTGCGGCCGGGAGTGAGGCCTAGCCAACAGCTGAGCATGGGGCATTGGACATGATGTATTTTGCTTGCTAGTTGATGAGTCCAGGGATGTGGCTTGCAAAGAACAAATGGCAGTGGTCTTGAGATATGTTGATAAATGTGGAATTGTTAAAGAGAGATTTGTTGGTCTTGTTCATGTGAAAGAGACAACTTCTTCATACCTCAAATCATCTATTGATTCTTTATTCGCAGAATATAAGCTAAGTTTGAAACAAGTTATACGCTAAGGATACGATGGTGCAAGCAATACGCGAGGTGAGTTCAATGGCTTGCAATCATTGATTATGAGAGAAAATAGCTCAACATATTATGCTCATTGTTATGCTCACCAACTTCAGTTAGTTGTTGTGGCTGTTGTAAGAAAGCATAAAGGCATTTGTAATTTTTTTGATATGATTTATGTGCTGTTGAATGTGGTGAGTGGATCTTCCAAGAGAAGGGATATGATTAGAGATATCAATCGAGAACGTATGCACGATGCCTTAGGCTGTGGACTACTTAAAATTGGGACATGGTTAAATCAAAAGTTGTGTCTTCAAAGACCTAGAGACACTCGTTGGAGTTCTCACTACCAGACTCTTAAGAGTTTGGCTGATTTGTTACCAATAGTTGTGAAAGTGCTAGAATATGTGGAAGAAGAAGATAGCGATGACAAAAATAGAAGGCATGCATGGGGTCTTCTAGTTTATTTCTAGTCATTTTTTTGTTTTATTTTAGCTTATGTTGACTATCTTAGTAATCACAAACACCTTGTGTAACATCCTAAACTTTAGTTTGTGTTTCAAATGTATAAAAGTTTGAGATTTCGAAAACTTTTTGTTTGCGCTTGGTTTTCTAAAATTTTGCTTTGAAATTCAAACTTTAGACTTGAAACCAAGATTATTTTTAATTACAGAAAATATTTGTATAAAATATCTGGAAATAATTTTATAAAATACTAGATTATTAATCTTGAATTAATATCATTTTTCACAAATTTTAGGAGTCAACTTGACCTTTTCAAAATCTAAACCAAATAAAAAATGCTGATTTGGGAAAAAATTTATTTTTGCTAATTGAAAAGTGAACAGTGGCCCTAATGAATTTTCCTAAGCCCTAGTTGAACCTAAGAACAACAACAAAAAATTTTAGAATTTTTAAAATTTTATTTCTATTTTAAACAGCCCAGTCAAACTTTTTGTTTTTTGGTCAAAATTAGAAATCAAAACATAACCCTAACCCCGACCGACCCAACCTGTTCAGGCCCGAACCGCTTCTTCACGACTCAACTTGATCGGACCCAGTCCTCTCGCACGCGCCTAAGTCCGACTCCGGCTCAGCCAGACCTCCACGTCGCTTTTGCCTCCGCCGCTGAAGAGCGGGCCCCGTGTGTCGGGCTCGCCATCATCTTCTTCGCCGATTCGCCAAAAGCTTCGCTAGCTTGTGCATGCGTGCCACACTTCGTCGTTGACACCTCATGTCCGCATATGCGCCTCAAAAGCATCGCCGTGACTCCATAAAGCTTTTGAGCGTATCCATTCTATCCCTTACACTCTATTTTGCCTCCTCCGCTCATTTCTTAGTTTCGGCCGAGAAAGAAGCCGAGGGCAGCGCTACCACCTTATTGCCTCTCGCGAGCCCATGACACCGCCAGTGAATTCTTATCTTGACACCGCACCCATTTTGCCCAGCCCAGACCCTCGTCGTCCTCGGAATCGCCGAAATAACTTCTTCGTCTTCACCTCCGTGCCACGACCTCGCTCGTAGCGTTCCCGTCGTCCCTCTCAATTTTGTCTAGTCCGTTAACATCGCCTCAACCTGCTGAGTTTTCAGGCAAAACTGATTAGCTTTTGGTGTGTTACCGAGGGTGAACGAGGCGTTCTTCCCTAAGCTCGGTCGAGCGCCGCCGCACCGATTCCAGTCGCTGCCGCCTTCCTCCGCCATCAAGACCTTGGGCGTCTCGTTCCTGGAGCCGAGGTGAACCCGCCACGTCTTTGTCACCGCCAGCTCGCCGCCGGCCTCCTCGAGGACCCGTGTCATCGTCACCAAGATCGCAAGCACCGTGCGCACCCGTGCATGTTGATCCCAGGCCCGGAGGACCCTTGCTTCGTTAGTTTGCATCCCTCGCCACCGCGCTCGCGTGCGAGGCCTCCGGTGAGTTAGGGCTAACAAAAAGTCATTAGCATCAATCGTTTTGTTAAGTATGCGTGTGACATATGGACCCCACTAGTTTAAACACGTTTAAGGATTTTAACCGCACCGTTGAAACCCCCAAGTCTTTGACATGTGGGCCCTCTCACCCGGTTAAGAATTTGCGCAATAGTTGGAGTACATTTTCTCTAATGGAAAACGTATTTCTTTTGTGCATAGTTCAAGTTTACGTTTTGGAAAAACCGAAGACGTATTCAGAGAATACGCCTCCGACGTCATCATGATGAAATTTGGTCGAGTTGACCCATCAATGCCCCGCTTCAGTCCCGGTAGGAAAATAATTTAACACTTTTAGAATTTCCAAAATGAATTAGTTTTACACTAAAATTCAATTAACTTAGAAAATTCATAACTAATTCAAATTTGCTCCAAATTGAATGAACCCAATTTTTTAGTTTTGATTTTTAGTGTACTTTTAATGGATTAGTTTCAAGTATGTTTCTATTCAGAAAGTTTTGGTTAATTAAAGGAATTGTTTTTACTTTAGAAAATGGGTTAAAACTTCTAAAAATTCTTAAGTATTTCATCCTAACTCCAAATAGAGTGAAGGTAATTTTGTCAATTCTTATTTTTCTGTCTCGTAACTTGGCTTAAGTTTGGTTCTTGTGGTTGTTTCAGAAAAATGTTGATATTTATTTTAGTTTGTAAATCATGCCTTTAACTTGTTAAGTACTTAGAAAATCCAAATAAATTCATTTTTGGATTGAACCCAAAATCTTTAAAAATCAAACTCTGCCTGTTGTGTATGCATGTTTGATGAAATTGAATGTTGGTTATTTTTTGGTGTTATCTATTTTTATTTGTTCTTTTGATCAATCGTTAGATTTCGACGATTCGGGTATATTCGAGAGTGATCCTCAGTAGTCAGACGACTATCTTTAGCAAGGCAAGTAGTTTTCCATTGATACACGTTCATCCTATTATATTCGCATGTTAATATTTTAAATGTTTCAACTGTATGCATGCATGCTATGTTGATAAGTATTTTCTCAGTTCGCGATAGTTAACTTGAATAGTTACTTGAACTGTAGGTAAAATATCCATCTTTTACCACTGAGCCTAGGATACATCAGTTGTGATTTAGAGTTTGATGGATGGGCTCTAGCCATGCTTAGAACGGTAGTCTGGGGATCATCGCTTCAGCGATGGTCATTACAACATCACTTTAAATACTTGAGTCAAGGTACTCATGAATATGTCCTATTTGGAAAAACTAAAAATAAAAATAAAAAGGATTTAGATTTAGGCACATGGTTGATCGTGTGATTATTGGGTATGTGGTTGTGTGTCCGAGTCAACAAGGACCGAACATCTTGTTACACTAAACCAAGTATTATTGCATGGAACCACATGAGGGTATTGGGCACCCCTCTTGACTTAGTACTCTAGGGAGTGTTAATTAATGAGTCGCTGGTGGTAGGTATATGTGGATAAAAGAAATGTGTTATTTTGTGTCGGGCATGTGCGGGGTGGGTTCCAAGTAGGTTGGCCCTTGCCCGAGGAGCATTGGCAGTTGCTACGGCTGGGCCAATGTCTCCGACACAATGTATGGGTCCTCTGTGGGAGTCCAGGATGGGCGGTTCACAGAAGGTTAACCCTCATACGTGCGACTCTTAATTAATTCACTCCATTGGAAAACATCTCGTAGGACTTAGCTTTATCCAAAGGGCAAAAAGGAGCGGTCTGATGTGGGTAAGTTGTACACCCCTCTGGGTTTAATCTATTCGAATAGCCAAGTCCTTGGTTATGGACACGCTTGGAGAGGTCTTTCGAGAGTTAGACTATAACATTTTGATAAAACTTGAATTTGAGTGGTATTTAATGGGTAATTAAGCACTATTGTTGTGATGGTCATGTAGGAAGTCACCGTAGGTTGTTAATTATGTTTATTATTGTTGTCACATTGTTATTTGATTCATTAAAAACTGATTTGCTAAAATTGCTTTCAATCTATTACACTATTGCAAATAAAATGTTGTTTTATGCTGAAAATGAACTCTAAAGCCTTCTCCATTGAATTAAGCTTACATGTAGCTATGTATAGGCTTGTTAATCGTAAGTCTTCTTGAGTACATTTTTGTACTCAACTGCTTTGTCTGTTTACTATAGAGGAGGTTGACCCCAAGGGGTTGACGAGTGTGAGGCCGACTACACTCTTAACGGCGGCTTGGCGTTTCAATCAATTGTCTTGTGGGTAAGGGTAGTCGGTTGGCTTTTGTTTATAGCCATCTTATGGCAACTATTTCTGCTGCAGACTTTCTCTTTTGTATGTTGAATATATTGTAAATTATGAAGACTTCAATAATGTAAAATGTTGTGTATGGAGTTGATACTTCAATTTTGTAAGGTGTATGGGTCTTTGTAGTTAGAAGTACATATACACCGAGAGCGAAATTTAATTTGTAATGCTAGAACCAATAGAAAGGTTAAGTGTTACAAATTAACACCTTGTCATTAACTCTACAACGGAAGAATCAAGACATTGTGAGTGCCATTAAATGTGTGAAATCAACCGAAAGCCATTTGGATGATCTTAGGAGGCATGAATGGGAATATGTCCTAGGTGAAGTGTATGCTTTTTGTGAGAAGCATGACATTTCCAAATTGGACATGGGAGAAGCATATGTGAATCCAAAGAAGCCACGCCAAAAAACTGGATTACCAACAAGCATCATTATAAAGTGGATTGTTTCAATGATGTTCTTGATTGGCTACTTCAAGAGCTCCATAGTCGCTTCAATGAGAAAACATCTGAATTGCTCATTTGCTCAACTGCTTTGAGTCCAAGAGAATCATTTCACGATTTCAATTTAGAGCATTTGATGAGTCTAGCTAAAATTTATCCAAGTGATTTTAATGACGGGGAATTGAGGGACCTTAAGCATCAACTTCGCCTCTACATTGCCGATGTGCAAATTGATGATAGATTCTCTAATATAGAGACTATTAGTGAGCTTTCTAAAAAAATGGTGGAGACAAGAAAATATATTTGCTATCTTTTGGTTTATCGCCTTTTGAAACTAGCACTAGTTTTGCATGTTGCCACTACTACTGTTGAGAGATGCTTTTCAGCCATGAAATTTGTGAAAACATATTTGTGCAATCGTATTGGCGATGACTTCTTGCGTGATAGCCTTATTTGCTACGTGGAGAAATGTGAAATGGGGAGAGTTACCAATGAAACTATAATTCATCGCTTCCAAAACTTGAGAGAGCGTCCAAATAAAGTATATATAAAATGTAATATACTTATCTTTATTCGATGATTACATGATTCTTTTACAGAAAAATTAACTAAGTATTTGTTCTCTTCTTTTTGTAGGCCACCAAGGTCGGATGTTGTGTTTTACCGATGCCGGATGTCTTTTGTCTACGATTTGGACCTTTATCTATCATTTACTTACTTTGCTACAATTAACCAATATTCCAATACTACTAGTAAGACTGTTTATTTTGGTAAGCACTTTGGTCGCTACTATTTTATCCAGTCATATTGAATTGTTGAACACATGGGCATTACTATTAAGTACAACAATGCTTGACAATTAAACATGAGTGATATGTATGGAGAGTAGAAACTTCCGGTCATTTTCGTTCTGGATCCACCCCTGCTCCTTCAAACGGACTGCCCTTTCAGAGGTATCTACACATTTTCTCAACCTCCACTCCTACAGCGTTCTTACGCTGCACACTATTACTGCTGCTTGACCCATATAGCCTTGCCTCTATTGTATTCCTGTCTTATTGTCTAGGTAGAAGGTAGGCCAATTGCTGTAATTGATTAGTCGAGCTATATCCCGTAGATACAGCACCAGCTGTGATACTTGAAGCTAAAATGATGTTATAATCGATGAAAAACTAAATTTAAAGTATAGTCATAAAACACAGCATGTACATTAGTTTCTTGTAATCTGGTAAGAAATGGTAATACTTTCCCAAGGTGCTGATTCATTACATAGAACACAGGATACGAGGCTTCGTGTTAGCTTACCTTCAGCTTTATGGCTAGGCTATCCTTTACACTGAATTACATCTGCTGTTAAATTAGCTCCACCGCTTTCTGCTGCTGACAGTACCCACTCCCTTGCATGTTTAGGCACTACAACAGACAACGCCTCCTCCAAGCCACATCGGTGCTATCGAAGTACAAAAACATCCACATTATATTCCCCTCATCACGCTCTCCACATTACTGCTGTAGTATTTAACATTTACATCAATATATTTGACATGACGCCGGTGCTCTCGTACTATCAGCACCAAAGAACCACAGGGCACGATTCCTTCCACTCGAAAGAGGCTTTTCGACACGCTGTTTACTTCCAAACAGGTGAGCACTTATATCAGCTTTCTCTTTCATACTTCGTTATCAATAGTCCATCATTTAGATAGACATATACCATTTCTGCCAATACCCAAAGAAAATGTCTTCTCCGCTATGTTGTGATACTACATACAAAAAAATGTATTGGTTTCCATAAAACTACCTGTCTTCTGTGAGTTACTTGCAGAACATAGAAGAGAAGTCTTGTTCCAAAGAGAAAACATTCTCTACCGACAGAAATAGTCCAGCTGACTCTCTTGAGAATAAATCACACTCCAGGTAAATAGTTGTTGATGCTTAATTACAGTTTATTGTTACCTATTAATTAATTCTCATTTTCTTCCCTCTTGCTTAGTTTTTAGTGCAATACCTTCTGTAATGTCTGTTACCCTACTATCAATTGCACTTTGGTCACTGCCACAGGCCACAGCTAGCTGTTATCTAGACTTTGTACTCTTTTAAGATTTGTAATGAAGTCATCCCGGTCAAATTAGAAAATAATCCATCTATATTTAGTATCTGTTTAGCCCTAAATCAGTGCATTGTCCACGTGATTACGACCTTTTCACAGTGCTAAATAGTAGTGCCTTCTAAAACCTACACCATTTACAGAGGAGCCACTCTTCACTCCAGAATCATTTTTGTTTACTGATTAGTCTTACTATTATTTCCTTTTCATACAGAAATAGTCATGCTTCAGTTGCAAAATAGCACATCTATATCTCATACCGATGTCAGAAAAAATAGGTTTTGACATATTATAGAGTACCATTACCAAGACACATGTACATACATGATCATAGACAATACATTGTTCGCATAATATTATGTTTTACATATTACTACATATTTTTTACTGTCAAGCCTTGCAACGCATGTATATCCAGAAATACTTTCTCTGACATAATAAAAGACCTCCAGTGTGCACTAAAAACTAGCAAGCATCCTCCCACGGCTTCATATACATTTATCTATGCAATTATGCTTTTGGGTCCTGCTGTATATCCTTGCTATCTTGGCATACTTTTATGGCCCTATAACCGCACTATTCACAACCAATCAGATCACCATTTAGTAGCCTAATCTAAAAGCAAACATACACATCTATAATTTGCTATTTAATTATCTTCTTTTTCGGTACCATTTGCCTAGTAATGCATTAGGTTCTTGTGCTCTGTTTCAACCTGCAAGTAATACTTTGTTGCAGATATCATTTCTTTTGCAGCCCAATGCAAACAGTACCTAACGACACGGCTCCCTCTGTTGGTGTAACAGAAGGACGTTCCGATAAGAAAGCCAAAAAATAGATCTAGGTATATTATCTTCACTCACATGTTCCATTATTCATGTATATTTCTCATTGTACACAGATTTTCTAATCCCCATCCTATTCCTAACATAGTTTTATAGCTCACTGGTTTCTATTTTGTCCTTGGTACAACAACAACTATATTTTGTCCTTGCTACAACAACTACCAAGTATGTTGTTATCACACATCAACTGTTTTGCTTCCCACCTGCGTAG
Source organism: Phyllostachys edulis (assembly GCA_036346405.1). NCBI lineage: Eukaryota > Viridiplantae > Streptophyta > Magnoliopsida > Poales > Poaceae > Phyllostachys > Phyllostachys edulis. The sequence goes on along the minus strand of JAYEVD010000049.1, from coordinate 40,032 downwards.
CTATGCTATAATTTGCGCAACAAAAGCAGCACCGTCTCTGTCTTACTGAACATATAGTATGGTTTATGTTCGTCTTATGTGTTGTGAAACATCAGCTCTATCTTCTTTTATCATGTTCCTGCTCGTATCTAGTCAGTGCTGCATTCTATACCATCTATGTGGCTAACAATTATCACATAATAGTACATACTATTGTTACCGGTTAGCTATTGCATAACACGGTCCTAAACTATATACACGTTTATCCACATTTTAAGCCTTGCTCGTGTATAGTTACATAAGCACATAACATATTCATCACGTTTAGTACTGTCTGAACTTTTACTTGTGCATAATTAGACCAGCATACAAATTTCCGACTCCCGACTATCTTAACACCATATACTGCTGTCTTACAAAAGTGGTTGACCAGAACATAGAGTCTTTCGCGCATTTGGCGTCTTTTTTAAACGATTTAGCAAATATAGCCCCCACGCGTTCAAAATGATAAAAATAGCACCGCGGTAGGTTTGGTACCGCACCCGAACTGCGGATGCGTCCTGCCCCGCACTCGGAACGCAGCACGTCACCTGCCGTGGTCCCTATCCGTTGGCCCCCCTCTTGTCATGCTATCGGTGCGCTACAGGACATAGTTATCAAAACCCGGCCCAATCATTAGCCGGACCGAGGTGTCAGGTCACTGGGTCACTGGTCGGACCGGTAGGTCAACGGTCGGACCACATGTTTTATTAAAATATATTTTAGTATGTACGCCTATGTAAAAAATACATACGTAGATATAAAATGTTAATCCTTTACAAATACATAGTTCTAATTACATCTAACATAGCACAAAGCGATTAAAATATTCTACTTTTGTTAATTTATTATTATGATATTATGGGCCGGTGCTTGTAGATTTATTAATTATCCCTTAAAATTATTAGTTTTACATGGAAACACAAGCAACATGTACGTCCAAATACGTCCAGTTGGTTAGTCCGACTAGTTATAGCGATGTGGTCTGCCGCCTGCAGGTCCAGGTAAGAAGTCTGGCGGACGCAATTTTGGGGTAATTTCTACGACGTTTGCGGATCAACTGGGCTGAATTTCACCGGTTCACAGGAAAAACCACCGGTTCGACCTCGTTTTGAAGTGGCTTGGACCGGACCGGACCGGCGGAGTTCTTGGGTCCGGTTTTTTTGTCGGATCGGATCGTCGGTCGGGATTTAATAACTATGTTGTAGTACTGCGTCGCGCGCCCGGGTCACAAAGACTCCGCCGCCAAGACGCCCACTCGCCCGATCCGCTTTCTCCACCTCCGGAGTGGATTAGGATTTAATAACTATCTTTGCAAGAGCCTACTGGTTTCGGTCACAGCAGCAGCTCTTGTCATGCGCCCCTAGTCCGTCTGTCTCAACCTCCTGCTGTGGACCTGGTCCACTCCTGCCGTGGACCCGGTCCACAGGTCCATGGCAGGTGCCTGACCCAACCTCACCATCACTGACCCGCTTGTGGTGCCTGTTCACCTAACACGCTGCAATCCCAATCGTGGTCCCGGAGCGTGGTAGAGATCTGCCTAACCTCCTACAATGCTATTTTTTGTTATTTAGAACACGCGAAGGCTATATTTGCTATTTTGTTTAAAAAATAAATTTTGTTTAAAAAATATGCCAAATAAGTCAAAAACTCCCAAAACAGGTGCTAGCTCGATGGTTTCTTTGCAGCGGTCTTCATTCTTTTATTTTTATTTTTCTTTTTGAAGTCAAAGTAGGACGTAGATGTTGTAGATATGTTGGGCATAAATTAGTTTGACGATTCGTACTAGTCATGTTCCTTTTCTTTTCGGATGGTATTTGTGTGGTATGTGTTAAGTGTAAAGGTTGGTCATGAACGTGTTAGAGCTACCAGAGAATGAGACAATTTGAACGGAGAAACTAAGAAAATATACTAATAAATTAATTTTCCCTCCTATACGTTTCTAATGATTAAAAAGCACCCGTAATGTTAATTTTTGCACTAGATATAATAAAAGAACAGTGAAAACATTATGACAACCATCAATGATATATGTTACGTGTACATAAACAATGGTAAATGCTTAATATTAATTCGGCATTATCAATTTAAAATGCAATGCTCCCATCCTCATATCAGCGTTGAGCACCTCAATGCCTCATCGTGAATTTGTGTGCACGGAGGCAGCTAGAATGGAAGGTCAGAAGGACACGAACATCGGAGGTGGCGATAGAAGGCGAATTCGTTATATTATTGGTTAATATTCTACGTGTCAGTGAATGTTTTTTTTAAGCTTTTTAGTGCTTACCATTAGATTTTTAGATAATAAAAGTACAACTCTCAGTCTCTGCACCAACTAGCGATGTACACAGCCATTACACTACTATCAGCTAAAAGCAAACAAAAAATAGTCAAAAGCCAACAATGATAAATAAATTGTCATGCAAAGGCTAGCCTAAAAAAAGACCACCTAGCCCCGCCTCCGAGACCAACCAGGAGATCGTCCACATGTGAGCAAAGGCTGCAGCGCGAAAGAGGTGATAATGGGTCATCTCCATAGCGACGCTCTAAGAAGGGATACGACTCACATTGTTGTTGCCGGATCTAACCAGCGAAGGTCAAATCAGGAGTTTTCACTCCAAAGCTCAAGTACTGGTTCTCCAAAGCAACGCCTTTAAGAAGGTAACGCCGCTCGAGTCGGCGTCGTTGCGGATCCAACTGATGAAAGGCGGATCAAGAGTTTTCACCCCGGATCGAAGGTACCGGTAGCCCAAGACCACGCCCACCGACGACCTCGTCATCGATCCAACCAATAAAGGCCAAATTGCCAAGACGGCGTCCGTAACATCTCCAACGGCCAACCACCACTTTGCACCAAAGGAAGGCGACGCTCACATGAGCCCGCGTCGGCGGTTAAAAGCCGCCCAATCCGGGAGGAGTCGGCGTCGCACAAGCCACCACCACCAAGCCATCGCGATCTCTACCAATACGCCAAATCTAGATCTACACCGCCACTCCGTCGTCATGCCATCGACGGCCAGCCACCGAAAGAAGCCGGCGGAGAAGGGCCTTGGATAAATCACGCTTGAAGACGAGCCACGGAGAAGGTTCCCCAGATCCAACCGACGAAAGTCCACATCGTTGAAATCGGCGATGGAGACGTCGGCGTTGGGGCGCGCGATGCAGATCGGAACACCACAAAGAAGAAGAAACGCCGCCGCCAGAGGTGCGTGCCATACAACAAGGCAAGGAGGAAGAGAGGAGGAGAGGGGGCTTATTTGGTGGTGGCTAGGGTTGATTAGGGCTGGCGGCTGTCTTCCTTACCATTAGATTTAACGCAGAATTAACAATTGGGGTTCTTTTGAAACTATTAGACACTGCGGAAGGGGGTTTTAGTGACAAAATTGAATACTCTCTTCGTGTCGTATTAGCCTTCTCAACTCTTGTCAAAATATATATGTCACTAGAAGGCAACCCGCACCAAATGGCGTTGTTGTAGTAGTTTTACGCGGGTGGCAAGGTTCAACCGAACATATTTCTTTTTGAACACTATGATTTGACATGCTATAGCGCATAAGACAAACCTGCGTAAAACAAAAACGAATACAACAAATAACAATACTTTTTTTTTGGCAAAAACTCAGCATCTTTCATTGTTACCTAAGTATAGTATAATCAAAACAGTAAGAGTTTAGAACACAAATATGTAAACTCTGTTAGATGTTGCCTACTAAGAGGACCCCAGGTAGCTAGTCTCATAAAACAATCTACTTGAGTCCCGATCTGAAACTTAGAACCACCTGATAACCTAAGGGGTGGTTTGATATCAAGAAAATCGAGATAAAACTTAAAATCCTACTACGTTGCTTCCGTGTACCCTTGGCATATTCGTACTTGTTGGGTTCGTCATAACACATCACTAAATATGAGGTTATTTACAGACAGGTAAGAAAATGTCGACGACACGATATTTTTTAATACTCAATACGTATCTATAAAAAGAAAAAACCAAAAATCTAAGTAATCTCTGGATAAGGGGTGCTCAGATCTAGATAGACAATTAGTGAGTACTATTTTTTTAAAAAAAATCTTATTTGTAAGCAGGTGATGTATGGTAGTAGGAAATCACGTAGTTTGGCTACTCGAAGGATTTTTTTTAAGAGATGCCTGTTAAAAATAGCATCAACTTGCAAGATACATGATCTCAGCCGTAGATATATACCGGCTTCGTCAAACATCAATGCAAGCAATTACCTCTCCTTTTCTCAATCACACATTTGAGAGTGCTTTTTCAAGCAATGCAAGGGTTAACAAAAACTACGCCGCCATCCACTCGTGAAGTAGTTTCTTGGAACACATCTTCTTACTATTGTTTTTTTAACAGTATGTCAACAGCTTCGCATTCGCACACAACTATGAAGAACAAAGTGCGTAGTTTTTTTTTGGCTAAATTCAGATGTAGAAAATAGATACGATTTATCGTGAAGGCGAGACAACCAAGCAAATAAGACGTAAAAGGAATTCCACTCCATAATGAATGAGGAAAATCGAAGCACAACCCTGTTATTCCCATCAAACATGGATGTCAAGATAATGAACAATCTAAAAAAAATTATCTATCTACCAGCATATCACAACTGGCAACAAAACTATATTCAAGCTAAACACCTCATTGTTGTCATCTAATCATAAAAAACGACCTTGCTATCCACTAGAGAGCAGACCAAGGAGGCCATCAAAACCATATGGAAAAAATTAGTTAGCCAATTCACCGATCATGAACCCAAAGACCAGAATAATGCAGCGATGATGAAACATGAGAAATATAGATGAGGAAGTGATGATGAAACTTGAGGAATATAGATGAGGAAGTTATGTTCAATTCCAACAGGTCAATTCACCAATCATGAACCCAACAGTCAACTAAGATTCCTATTTTATTTCAAATGACCATCTAACCCAGCAGGGACCACTTGTCATTCATCCTCAGAGGCGAGGGAAGCATACACAGAGGACTACAGAGATGGCCCACTATCGTAAACACGCACATACTGAGAGAGAGAGAGAGAGAGAGCCAAAGAGAGAGAGGAGGAGGGAAGCAGAGGTCAGAATAGGGGAGAAGTATGGTAGCGGCAGGGCTAGCTCGCCAGTGGCGGAGGAATGGTGGTGAGGTGGCTTTGACCCCAAAAATGGTGGTGGTGAGGTGGCTTTGACCCCAAGTAATACTTTCTAGAGGGACCTAGGGGAGCAGGCGCCATGGCCTAGGGCGACCTGAGGTGGCGGGCACACGACAGAGTGTCGGCCGGTGCTAAGGGAGGCGAGGGGGCAACGTTCGGGCGGGAGAGGGAGGAAAGTAGGGTGAGCATGTGCGAGATAGAGGTCAGGGGAGTGCATCCAGGCAGTTTACAGCGGTGGGGAGGAGCCAAAGCGTGCTGGCGGCATGACCAGATCCACGCAGCGGCGGCCGTCCAACGGAGAGGCAAAAAGAACGGTGGGGGGAGAAAGGGGAGACCGTTGGGGTGCTCAAGTGGAGAGGAATCGAAGAAATACTCACCGGGGAAAGGAGGGTTTTCCAGACAACGAGCGGCGGCCGGACCAGAGAAAGATGATGGCGTGGTGTCGTCCCGTGGAGGAGAAGCTAAATCGACTGAGGGATTTCGCTCGTGATGCTTTGGAACACGGCATGACGCGGAAGAGAGCGGGAGGCGTTTGCTGGAACGCTAGGAACGTCGAGGAAATGTCTATGGGCGCACGGAGAAAGCGGCAAGACAGTCAGAAACCACAGGAGGAAGTAGAGGGCATGTGTGGGGGTGTGTGGGGATACCAGAGGCATGGAGCCAAGCCGCCGCGATGGGAGGCAACCCGCGGGAGCAAGCAGGAGGAGGATAAGGGCGCTGAGCAAAGCCAGCGCAATGGGAGGCATGCTGACGTGTGCGAGAAGAAGCCAGGTGCAACAAACTCAGTGCGCACGATGCTGCGGGATGGTTAGGGGCTCCTCCACGGGATCGTGGTCGTCCGTTAATGATCCGAAGCAGCAGCTCTCTTGGGGAGACGTGGCCCGCGCGAGAGGCGCACTTCCCACACCCGGCGAGCACCTCATTCCACACAATCTCGGTCGTCCGGTGCTCATTCGACGGGCGCTTTTTTTTCGGGCGACGTGGCCTTGCGGGTGGGGACGCTTTCCACCAGCATTTAATGTTAGTAATTCCACAACTTCTAATCACTTGTCCACGCTTTTTTCCTCTTATGCCCTTGCTAAATGAATGTTACAATTCTCATCAATAAATAAGATATCTTTTACCGTGGAATAATAATTGAAGGATAACACGGTCATCGCACAAGTCCGTAACACCCCAATTTTTGTGTCTTTCAAATTTTTTTAAATGAAATAACCTTTTGGAACTTTTTGAATTAATTAAAGCTTAATTATCTTTTAAAAATTTCAAAGGATTTAATCTAATGAAACTGTGAGCACCCGGATTTATTAAGCTCATAATACTTAGTCATCCAATTGACCCTAGTATTATCAACCAAATAAACCCAGTCTCGAGAGATGTATACTCCCCAGAATGCAGTATACATACCTCACAACAAAAGAATGTATCAATTCCATACAACACATAGTACATAAGCAACAAACCAGAAGTTAATATTAATAAGGATAGGTTATTACAAAAGAGGGGCCTTCTGGCCAAATAACAACAAACTACAAAGATACACAGCGGAAGCAAAAGTGCCATAAAGATGGCCCAAAATAAGAGCCAACCAGTGTGCCTTTAGCCCACAAGGCAACTGACCGGACCGCCAAGCTAGTCGCTCTCCCAACCACTTTCAGACCACTCACAAAAGTAAAGCCCTTTGGGCTCTACCTCTCTGCAACAAAGTTGTTAAGCAAAGCAAATGAGTACAATAAATTGTTTATTGTACTCGCAAAACCGACGTGTGAGATAACAGAACTATAATTTAGCTATATGCAAGCTTTATTTAAGTGGATGAGGCTTTGGACTCATTTAAGCACAAAGCAAGCATTTATTTGCAATAACATAATAGATTGAAGGCAATTTGGCAAAGCATTTTAAATGTTGAAGTAACAACGAGATAATAACATAGTAACAACAACAAGATCAACACAGAAGTGACTAACAATAGTCACCACAACAATAGCATGAACTTCCGTTCATACCAACCATGTCAAGTTTTAATTAAAGGTTGTAGTCTAATTCTTACGAAATAACCAAGCGTGTCCATAACCTAGGGCGAGGCTATTGAATAGTTTTATCCTGCGAGGGTGTACCAATGTACCCTACGTCGCCGACCGCCTTTCCTTTAAGCACACTACCTTAGGTGTCTTGGCACAGCTAAGTCCTCGAGACATTTCCAATGGACAATGCTAATTAGTCGCACAACCCACGGGAGAAAGAGACATCACACAACCTTCCCGAAGCTAATGCTCCTCCCACATCACACACACATTTTATCTTTAAAACACACCAACCGAGCGACCCCAATTAACACCGCCCAAAGTACTTAGTCAAGAGGGGTTCCATATGCCCTCGTGTGGTTATAAAATTGCTTGGATCAATGGCGCAAGAATTCGGTCCTTGTTGACTCGAGGCATACCACCACATCCAAAAACCACACCATCCATCCAATATGCCCAAGTCTAAATCAATCTTTTATTTTCAGTTTTGATTTTACAAATTAATCAAAGCACAAGTCTTTGGACATATAGGAGTAATAATCAGTTTGAGTGATCAAGACCATCGACTAAGTCGATGATCGCCCATTCTACCGATAACTAAGCATGTCTAAGCAATTTAAAAGCGAAACTACTAAGTGATAAGAGCTCATCCAACGAGCTCAAACCACAGCAAATAACCTAGGCTCATGGTAGTAGAGGATAAACAATTCCTCTGATTATGCAACTATAGGATTGCTAGCGATATTTAACACAAAGTAGCATGCATACATAGAAGTAAAACAACATATTAACCTTTAAAGTAATGGGACGTTAGAGGAGATATGATCAAACTGCTTGCCTTGTTGCTGGCCAAGTTGTGGCAGAGGGTCACTCTCGGGATCGCCACAAATGTCGAAACCTAGCGGAAAAGCGATAAAGAACCGATAAAACGACGAAAAACAACAAAGACAGCACAACAAACGAACTCCAAATTCTCTGAATTTTCTACAGCAACAAGAGAGTGATTTTTAGGGATTTTGCAACAAGAACCAATTGATTTGGGTTCTCGATGCAAAAGTTATGAGCAAAACAATTCTGCTCAGCCCTAAAATACCAAACTGCACTATTCACTAATTTAATTATGAGGCAACATTTTCTAAAACAGAAGTGAAGCTGAAATTTTTACTGTAAAACCAGCACCTCATGAGATGAATAACACAATTGAGTTCACCTCATTTGGAGCTATATTGCACTTTCTATAATTTTTCAAAAACAAGAACTTGAACAAAATTATAATGCACAAGTCCTCATTTTCCTAACAGCAACATGCTCAAAACTAATTTTCACAGTGAGTTCATTAATAGAAACCAACGAAGTTGGTCTCGCCCAAAAATAATCTACAGAGCATTAGTTATGTATTTTACAAGTTAAGCATTAATTTGAGTGTATATTTAAAGTGAGTTTTAAAATCTAATGGCAAAATCGTGCTCTGGGCTGAACTCAACTTACAATCATTTTTGGATTAAAGTCAAGTTCAAGACAGAGCCAACATACTTTGAATGACCTCAAATGGATTTAAAATGAAAAAGATACGAAATTCTAAAGTTTATACCTTATTTGAGTTCATAATTAAGAATGTCTTGGAATTTCTAAAACCCATAAGGACATGGGAGGTCATGAGCCACAGATCACAGATCTAACGGCTCAGACCTCCCAGTGAACTGCTTGCCTGCAGCCAGGAGGTCCAGAGGTCCTGGACCTCCTAACAACTATCTTGCGAGGTGAGGGGGAGGTCGGGGCCGTAAATCACGAAATCAACGGACCACAACATGGAAAGGAGGTCAGGAGCGGACCAGATCTAAAGGGAGGTCCTCAATGGTTGGGATGTCCTCGAGGAGGTCCCAGCGGAGGTCCTCAACGTCCTGAACCTCCGGGGAGGTCTCAGGCGGCTTCTGATTGCGCAAGGAGGTCTTGGGCGCTCGGATCTCCTCGGAGGAGGTCATGGGCGTCCCAGATCTCGCGATAAAATTAGCGCAGCGCCAGCATCTGGACAAGAGATTAAATCGTCTTTGGACATCAAGGAGGTCCGCGTCTGAGGACCTTAAATCATAACACGGAGGATTAAATGCAGCTAAGACATGCCCATGATTTCAATGATTTGAGCACATGATTAGTGCATTAACTCGGCGGATCTTTGTCCTAAAAGCGGCAATAAGCGCCGCGATTCTTGTCGACAAGATCGAGCTCAAAAAGTGGTTATTGCCGGCGATCACGGACCTCGCCGCGACAACCAAAAGACATCCCGTGTGCGCAATAGTGTTGCGCACACCATGGGCTCACTCTCGTGGCGGCAGCGACCTTAATCGGCAGCTGGCGGAGGGCGAGAGATGACCAAGACTACCCAAAAGACAAAATGCAAAAAGGAAGCTCGGCGCGACATTCAAGCGTGTGCTCAACAAAAAGCTCCGCGACATCATTCAGCGGTGCCCGACAACTAAGGGACTAACGGGTACACCGGAGGTCCTTAAGATCTTGGGGAGGTTGAGGATGGTGATGGCCTGAGTTGGAGAAGATGGGGTTGCTCCACGGCCAAAGCTCTGCTCAAGCTCCTCTTTGTCCACCTCTGTAAATGCCCAAACCAAAGCGAGTTAGGTCTTGGTCCCGAGAGGATGGTACAAATGGAGCTCGGGAGAAAAGGAGGAAAACTCCGAGGACCCTTGTCCACCGAGGCTCAAGCTCCAGCAATGGCGACCAAGAATGGAGGTCGATGGAAGAGCAAAAGCTTAGAAGGCACCGTGGCAAGCTAGAACTTGAAAGAGTGCCAAAGAAGCTCTGGGAGGAACCCAATGGGGCTTTATACTTGGGCACAGAGGTCATGGACCCTTGGCTAAGCTCATGGTGAGCTTGGCCCATGGCACGATCTAGGACATTGGACAAGATGTAAAGTTGATGAGGTGTGAACTGTCTTGACCAAAAGAGGCGGAAGGTGACTTGCATTTAATCGGTCAAGAAAGAGTTATTAAAGGTACCGATTAAGTGGCTGGCGCATTAATGCCTTTGCTTTCGAGAAGCATGCATGCGCGACCAAGGAAGGAGAAGAACGGGGAGGTCTTGATGACCAGTTGGATAAGCCTTGGGAGAGGTCTGGCCCTCCGATGGCATTTTTGAACCGTTACGCTCAAAGGATCGGGAGGAGGTCCGGCCATACGATCAGGATGGGAGGTCATGGCCTCACGATCTCATAATCTTATATCTTGCGTGGGAAAATGAGGCAGGGGAGGTCCAAAGCGTTGGATCTCCATCCAGCAGTCTTGGACCTCTGAGGTCTTAACGCACATGAACATAAGAACACGAGGGGAGGTCATGGCCTTTGGATTTAAATCCAAGGGCTCGACCTCACGTCTTGTGAGGAGGTTTGATGCGCATAAGACAAAGGAGGAGTCGTGACCGTAGATTTTAATCTAACGGTGCCGCGACAAAAGATGGGGAGGTTGTGAGTGCTTGATAGCGGGGGAGGTCGTGAGTTTGTTGGATTTGATCAATGGCATACGACCTTGGTTAGAATGGGAGGTTTGCTTAGTTTACGGTGAGGGAGGTCGGGGCCATGGATCTTGGATCCAAGGGCTATGACCTCACGTGGAAATGAGGAGGACTGTTGAGTATGTTGAGGAGGAGGTCGTGTTGGATTTGATCCAGCAGCTCGACCTCAACAAATGGGATGACCTCGGCTTGCGATGGTTTAACGGCTCGAGGAGGTCTTTGAGGTTTAACACGAGGAGGTCATGACCATGGATCAGCGATCCAGCGAATGACCTCATGAGGTGGGGAGGTCTTTGCGGTGTTAACATGGGAGGAGGTCGTGGCGGTTGGATGTAAATCCAGCGGCTGCGACTGATCAAATGGAGATGAGGTCTGGCGAGGTGCAGAACATGGTTGGTGGACTGGACCACTTTTGAATATAGCTAGCCAAGGAGCGAGTGTAGGCTTTTAAATTTAGTTTTAACAAATGAAGCTTAGCGAATTATTTGAGATAGCAAAGGAACTCCAAATTTGATGAAATTTTAACTGGAGCTTGCTGACAATGAGATTAACCTTGCATAAAATTTCCAGAGGTTATTATGCAATGTATTTTTCTCAGGAAATTCGTTAAGGTTGTTTAAAGGATTGTTTTACCTCCAAAATTTATCAAACTAGTTTTACAACTTGTGATATTTTTCAGAGAGGGTCCCACATCGGTTTTAGGACCAAGGAAAATACTTTCCAATTGTTGGGCACAAGATTTAAGATAATTGGAAAGAATTTGACTTTTGGTCAACAAGAGCTTTGTGTTTTGGACTACACAACTCTTGGACAAAGAATTACATGAGGTTTTAGGAGTTTTCAAGTTGTGAAAAAGTTTTAATTTCTACACATATAATTATACTTGAATAACCCTAATTATACATTTGGGATATTCAGAAACAAACATTAATCATGATTTGAAAATAGTTTATTAAATTTATCATATTCAAATATGCATCCTGTGATTTTTTTAATTGTTGGAGTTTGTTAGCTAGTTATTTGTGCTCTATTTAATTTATTTCATTTTCTAAAAATAAAAAAAATCATTCTTTTTCAAAAAAAACTCAGTGAAATTGAATTTTGTGCGGACCGTTTTTCTTTTCTTTTCCATGCGCCCATCTGTTCCCTCATCGTGTCGCTTAGCCCCATCTGCTCCCCACCCATGCCGCCCTAACTTTCTTTGCATTGCCATATTTTGCCATCGGCCTTTGGCCGCTCCACCAACTCTGCCCTCACCGTCGGTCCAAGTTTTCCCAGTCGTAGCTGTGCTATTCGCCGTCGTCATCGGAGTTCACCGTCCACCATCGCCGCCGTCGAACCATCCCTTCCTCTCTCTCTACCGGTGGACCCCACGTTTCATAACCATAGCTTAATGCACTTGATCCACCGTGGACTCGAACCGATTGATGGACCCGGTCCGTAGACCGTGGACCCACTTGTCACTCTCTCCTATTTTTTTCAAAAAATCCAGAAAAAAGAAATATTCTTGGAATATTCCTTTGGTCCCACCTATCAATCTCTGTTAGTCTTTTTCGGATTTATTTATTTGCAAAACAAATACCAAAAATTCGTAGGCCCACCTGTCAGTCGTAGTTTTCTTCTCTTTTTTCTTTTTTTCGATTTTCCTTCCTGTCCAAACTTACAGAAGCCCGTCCTCCTTCATACGAGCCTAGATTTAGCCCGTTCTTCTTTCTAAATTAAGTCTAAAATTGAGGTTTTTGTCCTGTACTCTTTTATTTTATTTGGCATCTATTTGTGTCATTGTTTTGTATTTATTTGTGTTTTGTGCTTTCTCCCTCAATAGACATTTATCCTCGGGGAGTGAACGAAGGATTTGAAGAGCAAGACCTAGCAACAACAATTTACAATCAAGGCAAGTAGTAACCTTTGATCATGTTGAACATATGTTTTCAAAAGTACTTTGTTGTACATATCAAATTGCATGCTACTATTATATCAACTGTATTTACTAGGAGTACCTAATTAAATGCCTAATTGTCATTATGCCTCCTTGATTACTTGAATGCCATGTATCCATTGTCACCCTCGGTTTGCTCATTATTAGTTGGAAATAATTGTAGTGCCAACATGGGTTTGTCGTATTTATGCTTAGTCATGCTTAGTAGTATGTTGGGATCATTCTCACATGATCAATTATATCAATTTGACTTAATAAGATATTGAATAGTGGTGTTATGCCACTATTGTAAAATTTGTGCGCCATGGCAGGGTATGCCATTGGTTTTAGTTAAACAAAATTGATTTCCTTCTCGGGCGAGTGATCGTGCAGTAAAGGGGGTACGGTGAGCACATTGGGGTGATGAAGTCTCGCCTAAGTAATTTAAGGACTTAACTCTATGTGCCATTGAACTGGGTCATACAGTACAACCATATATTCAGGATGGGGTGGGCATGGCTGATTAATTTGTGATGTCTTGACTTTGGTTTTGCCATTTGTTTGGTGTGGGTGTCGGGAAGACAGTTTAGTCCCACAAGGCATAAGAGGGGGCTTCCGGCTAGGTGGTTTAACCCTTCAGTGTGAAACCTTAGCAGCAAAATCGAGTTAAGATAGTGCATTGTAAATGCCTTGTGACAATCCTTAGCCGCACACGTAAGGAAGTGTGTTAGACGTATATTATAAGCTGATTGTCTCTTGCGTGTAAAGTTGTATAACCTTTGCAAAGTTAAAACTGTTCGAACAACCATGTCCCCGATTATCGACAATGTACGGGGATTTCACACGAGGTATAGGTTTTTCATAAACTTTTGTATGGTGGATTGGTTGGGAAGTGAATAGTTAGTTCACTTGTTGTTTTACTTCAGTTGTCTACTTTATTTATTTATTTACTTTCAATCATGCTTTATAATCTATTACTTTATTTAAATTCAACAATCGTTGTGTAGAAGAAGAAGAACCATATGGTTATTTCTTTGTTCAGGCCTTGAATGAATATATAATTGCATACTATTCCATATGACTTGTTGAGCACTCCAAGTTCTCGTGACTATATACATTGTTGCTCAGTTGAGAAAGAACCAGATTATCCCGCGATTACTCGAGGTACTATGAAGACTATACAAACTAGGATGCACTCTCTAGTCGATTGTCTATAAGCATGTCAAATGGACAATACAAGTTATTTTTATTTCCGCTGCAAAAGTTTTCTAGTTTCTTAAGCCCTGTGTGGCAAGTTATGTAAACATTGACCATAAGGTCTAGAATATTTCATCTATGTTGCCACTATGTGCACTAGCGTGATTTTGAATTAGTGCAGAATACACAGAAGCTTTCGGATCACAGTAAATCTGGGTCCCCAAAGTCTAAAATGATATATATATATATATATATATATATATATATATATATATATATATATATATATATATGTATATATATATATATATATATATATATATATATATATATATATATATATATATATATATATATATATATATATATATATATATATATATATATATATATATGTATATATATATATATATATATATATATATATATATATATATATATATATATATATATATATATATGTATATATATATATATATATATATATATATATATATATATATATATATATATATATATATATATATATATATATGTATATATATATATATATATAGACACACACACACACTAACTACTATAATTGAGTTTACCTTTGTGACGTCGTCCCCCTCCCACTAGAGTTGGCGGATGGGTGCATACTGCCGGGCTGGCCAAGCAACGATCAGAGGGCCAGCTCGAGCACAGCCACGACCCACATTGTTCACGGGCTGGGCCGGCCTTAGCCACGATGGCTCAGGCCGTTCCTAGGTCACCACAGCACGATGGGTGGCGGCCCGACCGACCACCTACGAGTGCGGACCATGCTAAACGCAGCTCGAGCACATTGAGCAGCACACCATCTAACCCGAGGGAGAGGGAGAGGGAGAGCCACCGCCAGAGCCGGGAGCCCAGGAGCGTGCGGGGCAGCACCGATGTGGAGGAAGAAGGGCGACGCGGGAAGTCCGGGAGGAGGAGGAGGAGAGGAAGAACGGCCGACGGCGCGGCCGCGCGGAGGGGAGGAGGCGAGGAGACGGTGCGGGCCGTGCACGTGTGGCGAGGAGGCAGTTCGATGAGTCAGCGGTGAGGACGAGGAGGCGGTGCGAACCATGCGACGAGGCGGTTGGGCGGTGAGGACGAGGAGGCGAGGAACGTGGAGGCGAGAAGGAGTGAAGGCGAGGCCACTCGATGGTGAGGATGAGCGGCCTGAGCGAGGCATGGAGGAGGCACACCGGTGGCGGGGTGGAGGAGGCGGAGGCGGAGGAGAGGCGAGGCGAGGCGTCGGCGGTCTTGCCTTGCCTAGTGCCGCACGCGACATGGGCGGGCAGGGCATGGGGAGAAGAAAGGGGATGGGCAGCCAGGCAGGCGACCGGGCAGGCTAGTGGGTCATGCCTGGCATGGCACGACCCAAGAAGAATCCGACCAATGGGACATTTTTTTGACCCTTTTTTGTGACCTTTTTTACTGTTTAGATCATAAAAAATAGCAAAAAAAATCAAAAAATTCCTGGAATTTTTCCTATAAATAGCCACCATACCCCCCTCCCTTATTCAGCACCCCTTCATTATCCATTCTCTCTTTCAAATTGTGTTGTGCAAATTCAAATCCGTGTTGAGCTAATTTGGCAAAATTCAAAAAAAGTGTGCCAAAATTTGGAAAATTCAATTTTCAAACGCAAGTCAGCAAAAGAGGTACAATACTATTTTTTAATACTTTTATTGTTAGCTCTTGTTATGCTAAGATGAAAGTAGTAATAGTGTTAGTTTCGATTTTGCAGTTTTCGTTATGGACAGTCCTTACGACAGCTTTTGCTCTTGGTGATTACAGGGCTTTCATCGGAGGAAATTGCATCCATGGAGGCAGCTGTGGCTGCCTCAAGCTAACCGTAGAAAAGGATTGTAGGTTTGAAATTAATTGATATAGCACACACGGGTGAGAATATTGCATTTGTATTATCAAAGTCGTGAAGACTTTGGTCTTCTGAACAAAATATTCTCAATAACTTTAACAACGCCGCTTCAAACTCTAGGGCAATGGACATTCTTACTCCAGTGTTGAGTATATACACCGATTCCTTCTTGTTACATCAACGATGCGCTTGTCATATTATCAACCTTATAGTCAAATGTGGTTTGAAGAGGTTGAGTCTGTATATTAAAGTTTTTCGTGATGCGATTTCTTTCTTGAATAATTCTAACGTAGGAATAGCACAATATAAGAACTTCTGCAGAGAGATTGGTGTACGTCCAAGAAAGTTCGGTTTGGACATGGAGGTAAGGTGGAACTCTACTTACCTCATGCTTAAGAATCTTTTACCATACAAGATGACTTTTTCTATTTTTAGTCAAACGCACTATCAGAGCGCTGACAGTAGTATACTATTGACTGAGCAACATTGGTTCATTACTGAGAAGATACTAGGGTTTTTAGGATTTTTTTTATGAGGCCACTGTTGCTTTGTCCGCTGTGTACTATCCAACATCTCCTATAATCGTGCATAGTATTTTACAAATTGCTACTTAATTGAAAATGTATGAAAATGACATAATTTTACGCGATGCTATTGTTTCCATGAAATCTAAATACCTTAAATATTGGAGATAAATCCATTACCTATATGCATTTACATTTCTTTTAGATCCTAGGGGTAAACTTGATGCATTTGGTAGTGTACCTGAACTTTTAGTGATGCTACAAGCCTAGACTATACTGACTATTTTGCAGAAGTTCGTTCTTGGTTATACGAGGTTTACCAAAGGTATGAAAATAAGTTCTGGGGAGTCCGCTCGCAACGACCTCTAGTAGCCACTGCCTCAAGTAGCAAGACAAATATGTGGGGTAAGATCTTTGGTGCCTCTTCCTCCAGGTTCAGATCTTCTTCTTCTACACCGCAGCCTACTCAGCCAAGACCCACAAAGAGCAGAGAACTATCCACCTATCTGGACAGCGATACGGTGGATTTCAACTCAGAAGGCTTTGACATCTTGCAATGTTGGCAAGCACATAAGTTAACATATCTCGTGCTATCCATACTTGCACGTGATGTGTTAACTGTTCATGTCTCAACGGTTTCCTCCGAGTCTACTTTTAGCCTATCTAAAAGAATATTGGAGGAGAGAAGAACAAGTCTCACAAGTGAGATGATGGAGATACTTCTATCTATGAAGGATTGGGAACAAGCTGATTTATGAACACAACACTATGTGGAAAATCCAGAGTTGTCAAAGGAGTTTAAAATTTTGTACTTAGACAATGACAATAACACCGACATGTAGAACAATGATGTATTATGTATGTAGAACTATAGGTTGTACTCTTTTTCCTTTGCCAAGGTTTTCTCATTTTGAGTTTTTTACTTAGCAAAGGTTTTAACGAGGCAGCCAGTTGGACATTAATAAAGCTCTTTATTACATTTTCAATATGATTGTCTCATTTTTTTCAATTTTCATGCCTACTTCTGAATTCTACACATTTTTCTGGATTTTTTAAGACTTTTTTTGGATTTTTTCATTCTGTCAGGCCAAACAAGCTCGTGCGGCCGGCAAGATGCGAATGGCATGGCAGGTTGTGCTTAAGGCGCCACCCGTACGTGGACCGCCCAAGTATGGCACGAATAGTAGCCAGACGAGAATGGGTCGTCTTGACATCGAACCGATGCTGGCCGGGCAGTCGCTGTTTAGCTAGATGCTGCTCCACCTCGCGCGTGACGATTGCCCCTACACGCAAAACCGCCTCCACGCCTCGTCAAACGCGCCGCCACCCCTCAACCCGGCCGCTTCCCTCACCCACCACGTGCACCCCTCCTCGCGTCGCCCCAACCCTCGCAGCCCTACTACGCCTACCCAGCCGCCGCCTATGCCTCGCCCCTATCGCTGCCTCCCCCGCCGCTCGTCCTCGTCCCGGCCTCTTGTAGGATCAAGGATAACTGACTAGAGGGGGGTGAATAGGAGGTTTTTAAACTTTTTAACAAATTAATAATTTAAGCCAATTAATAGCTTAGTCTAAACAAGTTACACTTCTAGCTAAGCAATTCAACAACCGAAATAAGCTAGAAATGTAAATGCGGAAATAGTAAAGACTAGAAATAACCACAATGAGACAATGATGTTTTTCCCGTGGTATCAAAGACTTGCCGGTCTTCACTAGTCCACATTGAGGAAGCTTGACAACTCAAGCCGGCTCCATGAATTAAGCCTTCCCTCGATCACTATGGTTGTTCTTCCTCCGCTCCGGAGATGACGAACACCAAACCACTCACAAGCTTGTATCGAGCCTCTTCACAATCTTCTTGAAGAGATCACCGTGCTCCACCGCCAAGACCATCTAGGAGTTTGGCAAAACTCAAGAGTAACAAATCGATGACCTTAAGCAGCGGCGCTCAAGTGCAATAGGATCAACTAGGATGAATGAATGCACTTGAATGAACTCAACCACCTCACAATGAATGCACAAGGGAATTTTGGTGTTGAGTGAATGCTTAAGGCTCTCAAGGCTCTAGATATGTTAAATGAACACTAGCACTAAGTCCATGAGCAGTTGGGGGGTATTTATAACCCTCACCAACAAATATGACCGCTGGGAAGGCAATCCCCAACTTTCAGCGAAATGCGGTATGACCGCCATCTAGAGCGCGGTACGACCGCATCCATGTCAGAGCGCAGAAACGGCTAGAACAGAGGCATTTAATTTCTCTGACATAGCCATTGAAAATTCAGCGCGGTACGACCGCCAACCAACATGCGGTACAACCGCATCGCCTGGTCATACTGCATTGACGAGCGGTACAACCGATCGTAGGGTTTCCAAATTCGCCGAAATGACATGCTCTCTGGAAAATACGTACCGCCTTATAAAAATCGGTACAACCGCATATCGGTACGACCGTTTCTCAAATGTGGTACGACCGATTATCAAAGAGAGCTCCGAGCCAAAATGCATCTGTTCTGGTTTTATTGAACCGCCAACTAAAAATCAGAATGACCGCAATGCGGTAGTACCGCTCAAAGAGCCGATTAAATGCGTATTAGCGCTTCGATTAGCGAAGCATTCAAAATTCGGTAGTACCACCAAGTAAAGTGCGGTCATACCTCACCAAACGATACAACTGCCAGTTTAACTTCGGTACGACTGATTTCTGACAAATGCATTTTGAGCTTTCAAATTCAAATTCAAATTCAAATGCATGCATGATCCTAAATTGATCCATATGGCTCAAGAACATGCTATCAAGCTACTAGCCACGATCCCTCTTAATAGTACGGCATTTAACCTATAATCCGGTCTTCCAACCAATTCTCCTAAGACCGGTAAAATAAAAGGATAATAGACTACTTGTACCTTGTCTTTAAGCCATGTAGATCTTCATGTATCCTTTAGCATGCATCTTTACGTCATCAAAACCACTAATGGGACTTAACCTTGTAAATACTCAATAAGCACATTAATCCCATATTCACATATTATCATTAATTACCAAAATAATTTTTAGGGGCCTAGATGCTTTCAATCTCCCCCTTTTTGGTAATTGATGACAACACAACTAATATGTGAGAAAGATTGTTTTGAATATACTAAGAGTGTATATTCTTTTGATAACTTAACAATAAAATAATTCTTGCAATGGGCTCAAAAGAGTTTAGAGAATTATTTTCTTGTTAAATCAATTAAAAGCTCCCCTAAACATGTGCATATAAATGATAGAAGATCTTTGCAAGTACATGAAGAAATTTTTAAAATTTTGGTGGAGTTTCTTTAGCATGTTTGAACTTGAGGGAAGTGCAATAATGAGATATGACAATAATGGAGATTGCATTTCAAGAGAATATCATAAGCATAAACAACATCCAACAAGTTCAACATGATAAGCAACATAGATTTAAACTATTACAAGCACAAGTTCAACAATAAAACCATATTACAAAACACATATATGCCCATATATGGTAATAGTAGCAAAAGAACTTGCTCCCCCTAAATCTTTGTCATCTCATTTCTTCTCACTTCTCCCCCCTTTGGCATCAATGTACCAAAAACATCTCAGCATCTTGGGTCCCGAGGAGGAAGAAAGCTGGGTCTGAGCCCGAGTGGAGAGAGGCTGGGCTGGGCAGTGAATCCTTAGACTCTGGAACTTGGGCTAGAGGAGCTGAGTCCTGAGAAGCTGTGGCCTAATCCAGAAGAGGCTGTGCGGATCGAGCCACTGAAATCAGAGCCGGTGTTGTAGGAGGCTGAGGCAGAGCTGAGGCACTTGAGGCCCGGCCTTGCAATTGGGGCCAAAGGAGGAACAGCAGAGGAAGTAGAGGCCTTTGAAGGTGGAGGAGGACGACGAGTATATCGCTGAGGAGTCCTCAAAATCTGCTCCATCTCGTTAAAGCTTTCTGCCACAGCAGCAATCCTGTTGTGAGTCTCATCAAAGAAATCATTCTGTGACAACTCTAGGTCAGCTAGCTTGTTGTGTGTCTCATTTTGAAATTCTATCTGGGCTGTCTTCATTTCTGCCAAAGTGCTAAGAATTAACTGCTGATTTTAAAGAATTTGAGCAAGTGTACCTTCAGTAGGGGCATTAGCAACAGCAGTAGCAGCAGCAGCATCGGCATCATCCTCATTACCACCATGTCAAGGAGGAAGGCCGTCTCGAGGCCTGTAAGACTTATGAACTGATCCCAATCCACCATGATACTCAATTTTCTTCATAATCAATGCCATGATGTATGGAGCATAGTAAATCCTCTTAATCCTATCATTCTTGGAATAAACTATGCCCTGGAGAATCACATCCACAACATCAAATTTTGTCCCCTTCATAATATTGTCAATAATATTCCAAGCATATCCTCTGATTGCATCAAAATTACCACTTTTGGGGTAAAAGTATGATTAATAATCCTGTTAATCATGCTTGGAATAGGCTTAAGTCCAGTAATTGTTCCTAGCTTATTCCTGACAGTGGAGTCATAATAGTCAGCCTAAGCAAGAGCTAGTAAAGCAGGCATGTCAAAGAGTTTCTCCCAAGAGCCAAACTGTATCCTTAAAACTCGCTCAAATTCCTCCTTAGTACTCTCCACATATCTGGTAACTGATATCCATCTTATTGAGGTCATGTCTGGAGAGACATGTACTTTGTGGCATAAAATTGCCTGATAAGCTCATCATCATAATTCTGCTTTAGTGCCACAAGGTCATGAAGACCCACTCGATGAAAGAGCCGTAAACGCGATCCTTATTTCTTATCCAAAGAGTTTATGTGAGGCCACTTAATCCACTTGTGATCTGCAAACTTCCTGTGATTTCCATATAGTTGCTCATAAACTTGTTCTTGAAAAACAGTATGGAATCTTCGATTAACTGAGTCTGATTTGAAAAGATACTGATTTACATGACGCTTGATTGCATAATCATCAGGCGAAAGAAGTCTCAAGTCAGTCGGAGGCTCTCCCAAATCATCATCTGTACCAGCTTGAGTTTTTTGCTCTGACTCAGTCTCAGACTCAGAATCATCTTCTTCACTTTCTTGATTTGAGTTCGTGTCTTGGCCTTTTTCCTTTTCCATGAACTACCTTTTGTCGAACTGATTGAGCTTGTTGTACTGGAGCTGCAGGAGGCTGAGATGAAGATTGCCCTCCTCTTGGTGATCCATGCGACTTTCAAGTCAAAATTCTTGTCCTATGCATCTTCACAGAGATAGGATAGGTTATAAGGAGTTCAAAGGATTAATCAAAATAGAATTAAGTGAAAAGAGATTAACTTCTGCTTTTCTGTCAGGATGATCGGTCATACCATTGTTATATGGCTGGTACGACCGCACTGCGGTTGAACCGTGCTCAAGAACCGGTTGTATCGATTGTCCTGACCGAGTTCTAGGGCAAACGCTAAATCAACTTTTTCATGATTTTTCAAGAAGTGAATCCATGGTATGGATATGCAAGCATCATTAGTCATCAAATATGTCAATTTGCCCAATTAGAACTACAGAAATCATCTACATTTCCATTTAACCCTAAAAGGATACCTAGGGTTCCAAATTCGGTAAAAATTGAATCAAACGAGGTTTGACCTTAAGATTTGGAGGAGGTTAACCTAGAGATGCAAGGATCAATAATAATACGAAGAATCGCTGAAGATTTGAGTGGAGGTTTTGAGAGGTCCTCGGGGTGGAGAGAGATGCTCTAGAGGAAATGAAACGGTGTGGGTTTCGGTTGAACCGTTGCATGGGGGTAAAGTCTCGGGGGAACAGTAACCGCAAGGAGTCACTGCCCTCTCACAAACCGATCTGATCGTCTTGCCAAAAGACCTCGGTAATCTGCTTCTTGATCATACCGTTATTATAACGCCGGTCGTACTGCACCACGGTCGTACCGCGCTTATAACGCCGGTTGTTCCGATCATCCTAGAGCTTCAAGGAACAGCTCTGGATTTTCTTTGGAATTGGAAATATTTGCAAATGATCCTTAGTTTTGCACTCAAATAAATATCATTAAGGATCATGATGCATAGAATAGACTATTGTCTATATAAGGACCTAATTTTATGATCATACTTATCTTTAATAAAAAATCTGAAAAATATTTTCATAAAATAGTCAAATAACATCAAATGAAGCATAATACATGAGGCAAGAATTCAAACAACATTTGAATAGTCTATGATATTTAATTCATTCCTCAATTTGCAAAAGCGGTCTTCATCTAATGTCTTGGTGAAAATATCCGCTAATGGGTCTTCGGTTCTTATGTGGCTAATTTCAATATCTCCCTTGCTCACATGATCTCTCAAGAAATGGTGGCGAATATCTATATACTTAGTTCTTGAGTGTTGAACAGGGTTATTAGCAATTTTCACGGCACTATCATTGTCATAGAAAAGAGGCATTTTATCAAATTTATTTCCATAATCCATCAATGTTTGCCTCATCCATAGCAATTAAGCACAACAACTTCCTGCGAAAATATATTCGGCTTCGGCGGTGGATAAAACTACGGAGTTTTGTTTCTCGGATGACCATGATATTAAAGATCTTCCTAAGAATTGACAACTACCCGAGGTGCTTTTTCCATCCACTTTACAACCTGCATAATTGGAATCCGAATATCCAATTAAATCAAATTTAGCACCTTTGGGGAACCATAGGCCAATGCTAGAGGAATGCTTTAAATATCTTAGTATTCTTTTAACGGACATTAAATGGCACTCTTTTGGAGTTGCTTGAAAACGTGCACACATGCAAACACTAAACATGATATCGGGCCTAGATGCGGTGAGATAAAGCAAGCTATCAATCATAGACCTATAAAGCTTTAAATCTACCAATTTACCCCTTCATTTAAGTCAAGATGACCGTTGGTTGCCATGGGAGTCTTGATGGGTTTTGCATCCTCCATGCCAAACTTCTTGATCAAGTCCTTTGCATACTTGGTTTGGCTCACGAAGGTTCCATCTTTGAGTTGCGTGATTTGAAGTCCAAGGAAATAGCTCAATTCTCCAATCATGGATATTTCAAATTCCCTAGACATCATATCACCAAATGCTTCGCAAATATCTTAATTAGTAGACCCAAAAATGATATCATCAACATAAATTTGACAAACAAAGAAATCATCATTTAAAACTTTAGTAAATAGAGTTGAATCAATTTTCCCGATTTTGAATCCTTTTGAGACTAGAAAATCTCTAAGGCGTTCTTACCATGCTCTAGGAGCTTGTTTAAGACCATAGAGCGCCTTGAAGAGTTTATAGACATGATTTGAATTTTTAGAATCTTCAAAACCGGGAGGTTGTTCAACAAAGATAAGTTCGGATATTTTACCATTCAAGAATGCACTTTTAACATCCATTTGAAATAATTTAATATCAAAGCATGATGCAAAAGCAAGTAGTATACGAATTGACTCAAGCCTAGCTATGGGAGCAAAGGTTTCACCAAAATCCAAACCTTTGACTTGTGAATAATCTTGAGCGACCAATCTTTCCTTGTTTCTTACAATCATACCGTTCTCATCTTGTTTGTTCCTAAAAAACCCATTTTGTACCAATTACATTATGTTCCTTGGGTCGATTCACCAATGTCCAAACTTCATTCCGGGTGAAGTTATTGAGTTCTTCATGCATAGCATTCACCCAATCCGGATCTTCAAGTGCTTCTTCTACATGCTTTGGCTCAATAGAAAAGACAAAAGAGTAATGTTCACAAAAAGAAGCAACACGAGAGCGAGTTTGGACACCCTTACTTACGTCACCCAATATTTGATCTATTGGATGATCTTTTGCAATTGTATTGTGAATTCTTGGTGGTAGGTTGGATGGTTGATCATCTTTCTTGTTATTCTCTTTATTAATTTGTACTTGACTTGTGGAAAAAGTAGGAGGCTCAACTTCAGTGGAAGATGAAGGGTTATCTTCGGGCTTGATGTCGCCTATTTGCATATATTCCATTGCTTTTCTTAAGGCTTCATCACCTACATCATCCAAATTCTCATGCTCTTCTTGAGAGCCATTAGTTTCATCAAATTGCACATCGTGCCTTTCTTCAACTAAACTGGAGTTTTCGTTAAAGACACGATAAGCTTTGTTATTTGAAGAATAACCAAGCAAGAAACCAACATCACAACGACTTGCAAATTTTGAAAGACGAACACCCTTTTTCAAAATATAACATTTGCAACCAAATACTCGAAAATAAGAGATATTCGGTTTTCTTCCTACAAGAAGCTCATAGGAAATCTTTTTCAAAAGACGATACAAATGAAGCCGATTTATGGCATGACAAGCGGTGTTAATTGCTTCCGCCCAAAAGCTATCGGAAGTATTATACTCATCAAACATTGTCCTAGCCATTTCAATTAATGTACGATTTTTCATTTCTACAACTCCATTTTGCTCTCGAGTGTAGGTTGTGGAAAGTTCGTGCTTTATTCCAAGTTCATCACAAAAGTCTTCCACTTTAGTATTTTTGAACTCAGAACCATTGTGTGGATATCATGGGGATATGCCCATCATCTTAGGATGATGAGACAATTGACAATGGTGTTGAGGGTTTGCGGAATCATCCGTTTTTGGTGAGGTTCAGCTGCTGTCAGGCATCTGGCGGTCTGACCGGCCATGCCTTGGGCCATTTTTCTGGATTGTGCACTGGCGGTCCGACTGGCCAAAGGAGCGGTCTGACCAACTATTCTGGCGGTCGGACCAGCCCTTTTAGGATCTTTGGATTTTTGAGCTGGGCCAAAAATAGAGGGTGTAGGCAAGAGAGGAGGTTCTACTGCTCTTGGTCTCATAATTTTTGGAGCCTCCAGGCAAAAGTTCTATTCGATTGAAAATTCCAGAGAGCTTTGATTTCTAGGAGGAAATTTTGGCTAAGTCTCGGTGGGCGGTCGAGGCCGAGCCAGCAGTGTGATCGGGCCGGCCGAGGCGATCGAGGCAAGCCAAAGTGGCGATCTGGCCGTTTTGGCTTGTTCATCGGCCAACTCGGTGGTGATGATTATTTGGTTAGGTCAAGTTCATGGGTTTCATTGCATATGTGTTGCATATTGCATGTTTTGGCTAACGTGGGTCAAGTTGTGAAGAACTTATTCCCAGATTCGATTTCTTTGTCTATTGTTGTGTAGGACGCTTGGATGTCAACGATGGTCAATGGCGAGGATGATCGGGACTAAGCTTGGAGAGCTGAGGTCCAGAACGATCAAGGATGCTAGGTGAGGTCAATGGACTCAAGCATAGCGCAGAATGGACAAAGGTGACCGAACGGGCAGTTCGGTGCGTCTGGTTGGATCAAGCGGCGCAGGGGTCGGTGCAAGTGCTATGGTGGTTTCGGTGGGAGTCGGACGGGAGAGACTTGCCGACATGTTGAGAGCCGTTGATCAACCTACACGTGGCGGAGCAGGCGAGTGCTTCACCAAGATTGGACTTGGCCTTCGGAGAAAGATCAAGAAGGGGTATTTTGGTAATTTCACCAAATACCGCCTTTGTGACCTTGGGCTAAACCGCGGTGCAAGACGGTGCGTGGAGAAGCGGTTTAGGTCAAGAGAAGATGAAAACGGCGCTTTAAGATGCGTGCGTGTGTCCCGTTTGTGTTGGGCCTTAACGGGAGCCCATGAGGGTTAACTCTTCTAGAAGCTAAGCCTCACTATAAATAGGAGGGGTGCTGTCAACCAGCCTCAAGCACTTTATTTTGTAAAACCCTAGTTTGTCTTAGGGCTTAGAGAGGAAAGGAGAGGCTTACGGTTTTAGAGAGTTGGATTGATTTGAGTGCTCATGTTGTGAGTTTTGTCCTCCTTGAGGGAGTGGCTGTATCCAGCAACAATCACAAATCAATCTATGGATGATTATTCAAAGATGAGTCTTCTTGTGTTCTTCCTTCTCATTTGGTGATTTTGGGTGTTTCTTTGATCCAATGGGTTTCTAGTGGTTTCTTGCCCTCATCTACCTTTCTGTAACATGTGGGAATACATTTAGGATCTTCTTGATCATCAATCTCCCACAAGCAAGTTTTGGATCAAGTTTTTCGTTTTTGCTCGGTTTTGAACCCTCCTTTGGTTAATTGGAAAAATGTCAAAACTTTGACGTGGATCTACTCAATCGTCGCTTGGAATAGGTTTCTGATATCCTTAGAAAGGTGTGTCTCAAGTTTGGTCAAGTGTCATCGTGTAGATCAAAAGTTAGGCCGATTTTCGTTTTGGATTTCAGTCGTCAGACTTGTTTACGTCGGGGCGGTCGATCCGATTTTACTTGCCGTCAGACCGACCTGTCCGATTGCTCATTTGTCACTGGTCGACCGCTCCACCAGATCACTTGGAGCCTTTTGTGTTTTGCGTTGGGGGTTTTGATTTGGGTTCAACACAAGTCTTCTCTGATGCCAGAATGTTGATCTTCATAGCTTCTGTAGCTATTGAAGTGATATTAATGTTGAATCTGATCAAGGTGAAAATTTTGGCGAGCTCCTATTTATCCCTCTCTAGGCGTCTTTTCGGTCCTACACATTGTCACTACGGATTTTCCTTATTTTGAAATCAAATTCATTTTGAGCCCTTTTGCAAAACTTTCGAAAATCTCGGAGGTTTCACTCTTGTCATCTAGGAAGAATACCCATGTATATCTAGAGTAATCATCCACAATGACTAAACAATAGCTATTTCCCCCAATACTCTTATAGGTTGTTGGCCCAAACAAATCCATATGTAATAGTTCCAATGGTCTATAAGTTGACATGATACTTTTGGAAGGATGGGAATTAGCGACTTGTTTTCCGGCTTGACAAGCACTACAAAGTTTTTTTTCTCAAACTTCACATCTTTCAAGCCAACAGCTAAATCATGTTTGAAAAGCTTTTTGAGTTGAATCATTTCAACATGAGCTAGCCTTCTATGCCAAAGCCAACCCAATGAGGTTTTTGCCATTAAAAAAGTTTTTAAACAAGATTCATTTGAACTAAAATCAACCAAATAAAGATTTTCAAATCTAAAGCCTTTAAAAATTAAAGAGCTATCTTTTACATTTGAGATTGCTACACCTTCGCTAGAAAATGAGCAAATTAATCCAAGATCACATATTTGAGCAACAAATAGCAAATTAAAATGTAATAATTCTACTAGAGATACATTGAAAATAGAAAGGTTATTTGATATAGCAATTTTACCCAATCCTATTACCTTTCCTTTGCTATTATCGCCAAATGTGATCTTGTCTACTCCTTTTCCATTCTCAAATGTGGTGAACATCTTTCTATCACAGGTCATGTGTTGAGTGCATCCACTATCAGGCACCCAATGTTTTCCACTGGTTTTATAGTTCACCTACAAAACAAGAATCAAGTTCTTTTAGGTACCCAAATTTGTTTGGGTCCTTGGAGGTTAGTAACCAAGGATTTAGGCACCCAAATAGCATTCTTTTTAGTGCCTAAAATTGAAGTGCCAAAAAATCTAGAAATTACTTTACCCTCCTTAATATTTCTAAGCATATAGCATGAATCATATATACCAAGAGATGGCGTCTTACCCTTCGGATAATTTTGTTGCACGTGTCCTATTTCCCGACACTTATGGCAATGCTTACCATTTTGCCTCAAAAACCTTGTGGGCTTGTTTGCCGACTTCTTACCTTTTTTAGGCACATACCCAAGACATTCCTTATTGAATGAGCATCTTTGCTCACTCAAAAGCTTGTCAAGAGTAGCCTTACCCTTGAAACACCTTTCCAAGCTTTTGCTTAGCTTGGTTACTTGCTCTTTTAGCTCATTGTTCTCAACAATAAGCTTAGCATCATTTTTCTCAATATTAACATGATTGGCATTAATACTAGAGCAACATGGTATAGTAATAGGATCATTACATGAAATAGATGCACTAGTTTTAGCAACTTCTATACTAGGCATATCATCAATAATATCACATGTAATTCCTATACAAGATCAAGACTTGCTTGAATATTCTTGGATAAGCAAGTCATGAGCTTCCTTTAGTCCCCTATAAGAATATTTTAGAGAAATATACTCTCTATCAAGACCTTATATTTTTACTTTTCTTTTCTAAGATATTCATTTAAGTCTTCAAGCATATCCATTAATTCATCATAAGTTGGTTTATCATTATCAATGGATTTTACCTTATCTCCTTTTGTCATGAGGCAAGTAGGAGTGGAGAATAGCGATGGCGCTTCCTTGATGGCGATGCCAACGAGTCCCTTCTTCTTGGGAGACTCATCCTCATCGGAATCGGAGTCGCTTGATTCATCATTTGAATCCCACTCTCCAATATGGGTTTCATGCTTGCCATCTCTGTGAAGCTTCTTGAAAAGCTTCTTCTTGCCACCATACTCCTTCTTATTGAATGACTTGCCCTTGTTATCCTTATTTGCGGGGCAACGGGAAGCAATGTGCCCCTTCTTTTCACAATTATAGCACCGAATATTGCTATAATGATTTTTATCACTTGAGGATTGCCCTTTCTTGTACTTGTAAAAGTTGAAGCTTCTATTGGGGCGTCTCTTCATGAACTTCTTCATTCTTCTTACAAGAAATGCATACTCCTCATCGGAGTCTTCTTCTTCATCCTCATCGTCACTTGATTCCGCTTTAGCCTTGAAAGCGGTAATCTTCTTCTTTGAGGAAGATGTCTTCAAGAGCTCTTCCTTGTCCTTCTTGAACATCTCATTTGTGATGAGGTTGTCTAAAAGTCCCGTTGGCATCATTCTTGACAACTCGGGAGAGTTGAGAAATAATATCACCAACGTTTCATACTTGTCCGAAAGAGCCCTAAGAATCTTGCGCACAATGTCAATGTCAAGAAGGTTAGTCCCAAGGCCTTTGAGCTCATTCACAATGTTGTTGGGTCTTGAATACATCTCATTGATGTTTTCATGAGGCAACATTATGAAGTTCTCATATTTGATCCGAAGCCTATGCAATTTGGCTTCTTTGACCGTGGATGTTCCCTCATAGATTTCCAAAATGGTGGTCCAAATATCATGAGCGATTTCCAAATTGCTCACTCTATTGAACTCATCCGTGTTCAAAGTGCCAAAGAGAGCGTTCATAGCTTGGGCATCTAAATGAGCATTACGCGCCTCTTGATCCGTGGGAAGTAGTGGATTAAGAGGCATGACATAACCCTCATTTACGATTTTCCAAATGCTTAGACTCATGGCCTTTAAATAAATTGATATTCTAATTTTTCCAATTAGCATAATTAGAGCCATCAAATAAAGGAGTCTTTCCTATAGCAATTCCCTCACTAGCCATCCTTTTCGCTCTTCGACGGTTAAGTCTAAATCAATGAGAGACCAAGCTCTAATACCACTTGTAGGATCAAGGATAACCGATTAGAGGGGTGAATAGGAGATTTTAAACTTTTTAACAAATTAACAATTTAAGCTAATTAATAACTTAGTCTAAACAAGTTACACTTCTAGCTAAGCAATTCAACAACCGAAATAAGCTAGAAATGTAAATGTGGAAATAGTAAAGACTAGAAATAACCACAATGAGACAATGATGTTTTTCCCGTGGTATCAAAGACTTACCGGTCTTTACTAGTTCACGTTGAGAAAGCTTGACAACTCAAGCCGGCTCCACGAATTAAGCATTCCCTCGATCACTATGGTTGTTCTTCCTTCGCTCTAGAGATGGCGAAAACCAAACCACTCACAAGCTTGCACCGGGCCTCTTCACAATCTTCTTGAAGAGATCACCGTGCTCCACCGCCAAGACCGTCTAGGAGTTTGGCAAAACTCCAAGAGTAACAAATCGATGACCTTCACTTGACGGCGCTCAAGTGCAATAGGATCAACTAGGATGAATGAATGCACTTGAATGAACTCAACCACCTCACAATGAATGCATAAGGAAATTTTGGTGTTGAGTGAATGCTCAAGGCTCTAGATATGTTAAATGAACACTAGCACTAAGTCCTTGAGCAGTTGGGAGGGGGGTATTTATAACCCCCACCAACAAATATGACCGTTGGGGAGGCAATCCCCAACTTTCAGCGAAATGCGGTATGACCGACATCTAGAGCGCGGTACGACCGCATCCATGTTAGAGCGCAGAAATAGCTAGAATAGAGGCATTTAATTGCTCTGACATAGCAGTTGAAAATTCGACGCGGTACAACCGCCAACCAACACGCGGTACAGCTGCATCGCCCGGTCATACCGCATTGACGAGCGGTACAACCGATCGTAGGGTTTTCAAATTCGCTGAAATGACATGCTCTCTGGAAAATACGTACCGCCTTATAAAAATCGGTACAACCGCCGATCGGTACGATCGTTTCTCAAATGCGGTACGACCGATTATCAAAGGGAGCTCCGAGCCAAAATGCATCTTTACGTCATCAAAATCACCAATGGGACTTAACCTTGTAAATACTCAATAAGCACGTTAATCCTATATTCACATATTATCATTAATTACCAAAATAATTTTTAGGGGCCTAGATGCTTTCACCTCTCTCGCTTGCGCCTCACTATCACGCCATCAAGCGCCTCACAAATCAGCCGGCAGTCACCACCGTTCGCATGGCCTCCATGCTCGCCGCCTTTCCAAGTGCCCCACCAATCGGCTCTCCATCGCCCCACAAATCCCCATCTTTCATTCAGGAGGAGATCGAGGTCGTCGAGGTGCTATTCAGACTTACTCGGCAGTTCCCCTACCCTCCCAAGAAGGAGAGCAACCACAAGCTGGAGCTCCGGGATGAGCCAGAGGCTGAGTCTAGGAACTCCTCATCGGCTCGGTCGTCTTCTGCCGTCCGGGCATTAGATTTGACCTCCCTTGCCACTATAGCTGCGATACTTTTTAATTTATGTTATCAGGATTTTTCCTTTGCCAATTTTGGTTTTGTGGGTCTAATCAACTATTTTGCTATTTATTGAAGCACCAAAGAGGAGCAATCGTAGCTAGTCAAGTCTGCATTTACGACAATCGTTCAACGAGCCCAAAGAAAGACTTGACGAGCGAGCCTCAAGGCGGCCTAAGCAACCAGATCGAGGCAAAGGCGTCGGTGTCAATCAGTGGCCGAAAGTGGCACCAAAGACCACCACCGCTAGCACTTCTGAGATCTGAGAAGAGAGAAGACCCGCATAGCGATGATTGAGCTCGGGCATGTTACGCTTTAGGGGCGAAACAGGGGAGAGATAAGATGGAGGAGGCGGTGCCATCGCAATCTTCATTGTCTGCAGGGCAACTGTTGGAAATATACCTAGAGGCAATCATAGAGATGATTACATTTCATTATGTTCATGACATTGGATAATGTGTTATCTTGTTCCTAGAATAATATTGTTAATATTTATTATCAAGTATGTGACTTGGTTGTGAAACTCTATATTTACGCAATAATTATTCTTATACGATCCTGGTGCGTAAACATATGAGGACACATATGAATAGACTAGCATATGTATTGGTTGATGACTATGTTTCACGAGTCATAGATATGGAGATATCAAACCAATAATATGGACACATGTTAGAGAACATGATGTTGGATAAGACCCACCTTGAGGCACTATTGAGAATTGTTATGAATCTATGTGTCATTAGTTGGTCTCAAGCAATGATGATGTATAATCCTTAGACCTGAGATCAAGCATGGTTTCCTACATGTGTAAGAGCACGCTTAGGGGTTGCCATACGCTACACCATGAATCGGGTAGTTATAAAGGTAGCTTTGGGTATGCTCAAACATGGAGAAGAATGTGACCGGTCGGATATGGGATTTGCCCTCCTAACATAACAGAGAGATGTCTCTGGGCCCTCGTTGTGATCGGATAAAGAAAGTGCATGGCCATGCCACTAGTAGTCGAAGAGTTCGACCACGTAAAGTTATCTGATACTCGATCGAGAAAGTATTGAACAGTCCATGGATGACACAACATCTCACCTGGAGTTCAACCAGACATCGTGAGGCAAAGGGAGTATACACGAGTAGGTCGCTCGAGTCGAATAAAGATGTGATCGGGTCGTATGGAGATACAAGCAAGTCGTGACCGGTCGAACTCGATCACAGAGTGGTCAAAACCAAGTCGTAAGGAGTTACGAGTTGGTCGTGACCACATACAAACTGGTCGTATACAGATAGGACCTGGTCGTAGATGATGAAGACCTGGTCGTAGATCATATTGCATTAAGGTTCGTCCGATATAATTTGTGTGTATTCGAAATCGATATGTTCTGCTAGGAGCCGCTTCGACTAAGTGGTCGGAAAGGGTTTCCAGTCACAACCGAACTACACATGAACCTCTGGGTCACACATAGCAGGTTGGAACAAACCAATACGAATACGATTAAATGGCGTGTCGGATAGGATCCGCCACGAGCACTATATAAGGAGGTGCATGAGGCTATTGGAAGAAGGCGTGAAACACCACGAAACCCTAGCCGCCATCTCCTTGAGAGCTCCACCGTGCGACTTGGTGCCGCACACCGACGTTCGGTTGTTCCTTCCCGGGGCGTGTGGATACCGTAGGGCGCTACTACGATTGTTGCGCTTTGAGGGCGATCCGCGATCTTCACAAGGAACCGAAGACGCGTTCTTTGGAGACGATCGGCTCGTGAGGACATTGACGATCGATTCGACCACTACATCGACGCTCTTCGTTGGACTGTTGCTCCAACCCTTCTTCCGCCGCTCGCGTCTAGTGGTAACGATCTATGATCATCTACTTGCTTGGCATCTGGTTCGCGTGGTAGAAATTTTTGTTTGTAGCTATCGTAGCCTACCCCGTGACCCAACAAAGGTATCGAGCCTTCTGCGTAGTTTTTGATCCGGATCGATCGCATATACTTGATATGTGGTAGTAGTAGATTGGATCTATTCTTGGTCGGTTTTGGTAACCTAGATCGGTTCATATAGATGGAACGACCTAGACCCCGGTCGATAAGATCGTCGGTTTCTCGGTGGTAGTAGATGGGTTTACGAGGAGGTATGAGCTATAAGGACCAGATGGTTTATTGCACTTGTCCACGACCGGGCGCATATCACTCCTACGGTCGTAATTCCGCCATCGAGTATGCCGCAAAGATGTGGTCGTATCAAGGCATTGATCGGATTGGTTCGAATAGGGCTAATTTGATTAACCCGATGATTTCCAAGGCTCGGATCTGAATACCCAGCCGGACCGCCGTGTCTTGGTATTCTGCTGCATAGCTTATAGGTAGTGTGTGCTCATGTCATCCGTTAGAATTGGATTACATGCATAACTTGTTTTTGCGAGGATTGATGTGAATAGTATGACCCATCTTGTTTCATGTATGAGATGCATATATGCTTGTAATATTCATGACCTGCGTGTCATGTTAATTGCTGACCAAGGTCAGTCTATAATTGTATAACGACTGCGTGTCGACTTGTGATGCTTCTTTACTCCTTGTGTTTCATTACTAGTGCTATTAGAAATAATGGCTTAGTAGGAGTGCTTGGAGGAGTCCACCACTTGAAGACATGGTGAGCAGGATGCATGGCGATGGAGATTACCATGAAGAAGGGTCATGCTATATCACAATGCAATTTGATTGTCTCATGAATGCCTTTACATTCTGTTCATTTATTTCTATGCATGTTATTTTGCTTTAATTGCTTTTAACATGATAGAAGTAAAATTCCCTCACTTAATATTAAGTTAAATTGATGCCCTCCCAAATATGCCGCACCATCAAAAGTCATGTATTTTTAATGGTAGGTCTTGCCAAAGCAGTGCCATTAACTCTTCTTGACTAGATGGGTTTGTGTCGTATACACTTACTGGCGGCATTGGTTCAACTTAACAAGGTTATCATAACAGTTGTGGACCTTGGGGCATAAAGGTTGGGTGCCGAAGCATACAGATGCTGCCCAACAACAAGAGTCATATAGTGGATATGATTAGCAAAGGTTGCTTACCGTTTTCACTAGTCTTCTAGCAGTGAAGCCAAAGCTCACTAGTTGATTAATGATTATGGATCTTGAATCATTAAATGTCATAAGAGGGATATGGTGTTTAGTGGGAGTATCTTTATTAAATTGTTTAATAGAAGTTACTTTAATGAACATATGTCTTAGTTTTGCATATATTTTTGTTGTAGATCATGGCACCAACTGCTGTACCTACATCCAGTTTTGCTTTACGTTCGATACTTGAAAAGGAAAAACTTAATGGAACAAATTTTATGGATTGGTCCCACAACCTTGAGAATTGTTCTCGGGCAAGATAAAAGGAACATGTTCTAGAAGAACCAATTCGGATGTGCCTCTGAAAGTCTTTGCTTCTTCTGCTATTAAAACCGCCTATAAAAGGCATGTGATGAGTCCCTTGATGTTAGCTGTCTCATGCTTGCCGCTATGAACTCGCACCTTGAAGCGGTTTGAGAACATAGAGGCCTACGATATGATCGTAGCGCTCAAAGGCATGTTTGAGACACAAGCAAGAACTGAGAGATTTGAGATCTCAAAGAACTTGTTTGGATGTAAGCTAGCTGAGGGTGGTTCGGTGAGCCCTCATGTAATCAAAATGGTTGGTTACACACAGAGCTTGGAAAAACTTGGTTTTCCACTTAGCCAAGAATTGGCTACAGATTTGATTCTTGCTTCGCTTCACGAAAGCTATGGCCGCCCATTTTGAACTTCCATATGAACGGCTTAGACAAGAATCTCACCGAATCGCATATGATGCTTAAGGCAATGAGGGCAAGATAAGAAATGCAACAATCATGTGATGATGGTGCAAAAGAGTACAAGCTTCAAGAAGAAGGCTAAGACTTGGGTCAAGAAAAGGGCAAGGCTAAAGTTTGGATGAGATCCAAACCGAC
The DNA here is from genome assembly GCA_036346405.1 of Phyllostachys edulis. NCBI lineage: Eukaryota > Viridiplantae > Streptophyta > Magnoliopsida > Poales > Poaceae > Phyllostachys > Phyllostachys edulis. Next base: position 4,956 of record JAYEVD010000049.1, on the reverse strand, counting down.
AAACCTAAACCCAAGACTAAGTCCGCCCGACTCAAGAGAATGAATGCTTTTACTTGCAAAGAACTAGGCCCTTCGGAAGAGGAACGCAAGAAATACCGGTGATCGTAGAAAAGAATGGTGGGACTAAAACTTCCACTACGGTATTAATGTTATAGAAGTTTTTCTTGTCGACTCTTCCGTTAACTCATGGGTATTTGATACTGGATCGGTTGCTCATATTTGCAATTCGATCACGAGTCTAACAAGAAGTAGGATGATTGCAAGGGGCGAGATGGATCTTCGCGTCGGGAATAAAGCAAAGGTTGCTGCATTAGCCGTCGGGACTATGCCACTACTTTTGCCTTCAGGATTTATTATGGAATTGAATAATTGTTATTACGTTCGACCATTAGTAGAAACATTATCTCTGCCTCATGTTTGATGGCAGAGGGTTATAAGTTCATTATAGAGAACAATGGTTGTTCTATATTTTTGAATGAAGTGTTTTATGGCTATGCACCTATTTTGAATGGGTTGTTTATTTTAAATCTTGATGATGCATCGACCTATAATATTAATGCTAAAAGGCTTGACCTAATGAAATAAATTCCACTTTTATTTGGCATTGTCGTTTGGGTCACATAAGTGAGAACGCATGAAAAAGCTCCATAATGATGGAACTCTAAACTCATTTGATTTAGAATCATTTGAAACATGCGAGTCTTGCACGGTCGAAGATGACCAAGACGCCTTTCACCGGGTCGTAGTGAAAGGGCGCACGACCGATTGGAACTCGTACATCTTGATGTATGTGGACCAATAAGCACGACACCTAGAGGTGGTTTTCAAGACTTCATTACTTTCACCGATGACTATAGTAGATATGGTTATATCTACTTAATGAGGCACAAGTCGGAATCCTTTGAAAAGTTCAAGGAGTTCCGAATGAAGTCTGTAATCAACTTGGCAAGACAATCAAATCTTTACGATCCGATCGTGGAGGTGAGTTTTGAGCCATGAGTTTGGTAATCATTTGAAACAATGTGGAATTGTTCCTGACTTACACCACCGGCACTCCACAATGGAATGGGGTGTCCGAGCACAGCGAATAGGACCTTGTTAGACATGGTTCGATCAATGATGAGCCAATCGGATCTGCCATTGTATTTTTGGGGTTATGCTCTAGAAACCGCCGCTTTCATTTTAAATAAGGTACCATCTAAATCAGAGATAAGACACCATATGAGATGTGGACCGGAAAAGTCCTAGTTTGTCTTTTCTAAGGATTTGGGGATGTGATGTCTATGTTAAACGCTTGACGTCCGATAAGCTCACACCCAAATCGATAAATGTTTCTTTATAGGATATCCTAGGGAAACCAAAGGATATTATTTCTACAACCGAAGAAGACAAAGTTTTGTTGCCGAAATGGTGTCTTTTGGAGAAAGAGTTTCTTTCAAAAGGAGTCGATGGGAGAAAGGTGCAACTCGAAGAAATTCGGAAAAATCAAAGTGTTTCAACTCCTATTGAACCTCTCTTGGATGAACAAATTGTTGTTGAACTCAGAGATAAGGCACCACCCACGTAGATCTAAAAGGCGCGTCAATTGCCTACAAGGTATGGGCATGACGTATTATTATTGAATAATGGTGAGCCTAAGACTTATGAGGAAGCGATGATGGACCCGACTCGAGAAATGGCTTGGAGCCATGAAATCGAAATAGATTCCATGAGAGAAAATCGGGTTTGGAACCCGGTCGATCCACTTGATGGTGTCAAAACCATTGAGTGCAAATGGATCTATAAGAAAAGATTGATATGGATGGAAATGTTCACATTCATAAGGCTCGACTAGTCGCAAAAGGTTTTCGACAAGTTCAAGGAGTTGACTACGATGAGACTTTCTCACCATGAGCGATGCTTAAATCTATTCGGATCATTCTAGCAATTCTTTGCATATTTCGACTATGAGATATGGCAAATGGATGTCAAAACAGCTTTCCTTAATGGAAACCTAGATGAGGATGTGTACATGACACAACCTCAAGGTTTTGTCGATCCAAACAATGCTAGTAAAGTATGCAAACTTCAAAAGTCCATTTATGGATTGAAGCAAGCATCTCGGAGTTGGAATATACGTTTTGATGAGGAGATCAAAAGGTTTGGTTTCAATCAAGAACAAAGAAGAACCTTGTGTTTACATGAAGGTTAGTGGGGCGCACTTGTTATTCTCGATCTTGTATGTAGATGACATACTCTTGGTCGGAAATGACATTCCGATGTTAGAATCTGTTAAATCTTCATTAAGGAAAAGTTTCTCAATGAAAGATTTAGGAGATGCAGCATATATCTTGGGAATAAGGATCTATAGTGATAGATCTAAAAGGCTAATTGGATTAAGCCAAGAAATGTACATAGACAAAGTGTTGAATCGGTTCAACATGCAAAATTCCAAGAGAGGATTCTTGCCCATGGCGCATGGCATTAATCTTAGCAAGAATCAGTGTCCTACGACCACTGATGAGCGAGACAAAATGAGTGATATTCCATATGCTTCTACCATTGGATCTATCATGTACGCCATGATATGTACACGACCAGATGTATCATATGCTCTAAGTGTTACTGAGCAGATACTGTCGATCCGGTGAAGGTCATCGGACAATGTGAAAAACATTCTTAAGTACTTAAGAAGGACTAAGGATGTGTTCCTAGTTTATGGCGGTGATGAAGAGCTCGTTGTAAATGGTTACACCGATGCGAAGCTTTCAAACCGACAAAGATGATTATCGTTCATAATCTGGTTTTGTATTCATTTTGAATGGAGGAGCAAAGGAGTCGAAAAGTTCCAAGCAAGAGACGGTTCTTGATTCCACGACAGAGGTCGAGTACATTGCGCTTCAAGTCGCAAAAGAAGGTGTTTGGATAAGGAATTTCATTCTTGAATTGGGAATGGTTCCGAGTGCCTCGAGCCCAATGGATCTCTATTGTGACAACAATGGAGCCATTGCTCAAGCTAAGGAGCCTAGATCCCATCAGAAGTCCAAACACATACTCAGGCGTTATCATCTTATCCGCGAATTGGTGGATAGAGGAGATGTTAAGATATGCAAAGTTCATACAGTTTAAATATTGTCGATCCGCTGACAAAGCCTCTCACACACCCAAAGCATGAGGCACACACAAGAGCTATCGGATTAGATACCTAAAATGATTGACTCTAGTGCAAGTGGAAGATGTTGGAAATATGCCCTAGAGGCAATCATAGAGATGATTATATTTCATTATGTTCATGACATTGGATAATGTGTTATCTTGTTCCTAGAATAATATTGTTAATATTTATTATCAAGTATGTGACTTGGTTGTGAAACTCTATATTTCGCAATAATTATTCTTATACGATCCTCGGTCGTAAACATATGAGGACACATATGAATAGACTAGCATATGTATTGGTTGATGACTATGTTTCACGAGTCATAGATATGGAGATATCAAACCAATAATATGGACACATGTTAGAGAACATGATGTTGGATAAGACCCACCTTGAGGCACTATTGAGATTGTTATGAATCTATGTGTCATTAGTTGGTCTCAAGCAATGATGATGTATAATCCTTAGACACGAGATCGGCATGGTTTCCTACATGTGTAAGAGCACGCTTAGGGGTTGCCAAACGCTACACCGTGAATCGGGTAGTTATAAAGGTAGCTTTGGGTATGCTCAAAACATGGAGAGGAATGTGACTGGTCGGATATGGGATTTGCCCTCCTAACATAACAGAGAGATGTCTCGGGCCCTCGTTGTGATCGGATAAAGAAAGTGCATGGCCATGCCACTAGTAGTCGAAGTGTTCGACCACGTAAGTTATCGATACTCGATCGAGAAAGTATTGAGCAGTCCATGGATGACACAACATCTCACTTGGAGTTCAACCGGACATCGTGAGGCAAAGGGAGTATACACGAGTAGGTCGCCAGTCGAAACGAATGAATGATCGGTCGTATGGAGATACAAGCAAGTCGTGAGGCCGGTCGAACGAATCACAGAGTGGTCAAAACCAAGTCGTAAGGAGTTACGAGTTGGTCGTGACCACATACTGAACCGGTCAGTATCTGAGATAGGACTGGTTGTAGATGATGAAGACCTGTCGTAGATCATATTGCATTAAGGTTCGTCCGATATAATTTGTGTGTATTAGGAATCGATATGTTCTGCTAGGAGCCGCTTCGACTCGTGGATCGAAAGGGTTTCCGAGTCACAACCGAACTACACATGAACCTCTGGTCACACACTTAACAGGTTGGAACAAACCAATACGAATACGATTCAATGGCGTGTCCTGATAGGATCCGTCCACGAGCACTATATAAGGAGGTGCATGAGGCTATTGGAAAGAAGGCGTGAAACACCACCAAACCCTAGCCGCCATCTCCTTGAGAGCTCCACCGTGCGACTTGGTCTTTGCACACCGACGTTCGGTTGTTCCTTCCCTGGACGTGTGGATACCGTGAGAGGCGCTACTACGATTGTTGCGCTTTGAGGACGATCCGCGATCTTCACAAGGAACCGAAGACGTTGCTGGAGGAGACGATCGGCTCGTGAGGACATTGGACGATCGATTACGACCACTACATCGACGCGCTCTTCGTTGGACCCGGCCGCTCCAACCCTTCTTCCATTGCTCTGCTGGCGTCGGTGGTAACGATCTATGATCATCTACTTGCTTGGCATCCTGGTTCGCGTGGTAGAAATTTTTGTTTGTAGCTATCGTAGCCTACCCCGTGTCCCAACAGCAACAATACCTAGGAAGCTTTGCACTAGGTGCCGCCTTCGTGTGTGGGCTCGCCTACTTCTCTGTGAGAAGGTGAGTGCTTTGCCCTTGTTTTGATTTGTGAATGAGATATGTGTGTAGTGCTATGTAAACATGTGTTCTGATTTGATTAGTATTACTTATTTGTGTTCTGATT
>JAYEVD010000342.1:0-201487 GCA_036346405.1 Phyllostachys edulis | reverse complement strand
CACGGGCCGACCACACGCCTAAGCGCGCCCACGTGTGGACGTGGTCCACGGGATCCCTTTGCGCCTGAGGGGCTGAGCCATGGGCCCCACGGCCAGCTTTATCTCTCTCCCTCTTTTTCTTGTTTTTCCTTTAAGGTTTAATTTAAAGGAGAAGCTTCAAAAATTCATTCCTCCCTCGTCGTAACTCCAAAAATTATGAAACTTGTTTCTAAAATTTTGTAAATTCAAGATCTTGCTAATGGGATAGGTTTTGATTAATTTGAAGTTCATTTGTTATTCTTTATTATTTATTTGCTCTCTTTGCTTGTTTGTGCCTTTTTCCGGTACAATTGTCTGATTAGGATTCAAAGACGCGGAGGACCTCCAAGTTGATCAAGCACAAGAGTATCAAGATCCTCTTACCTATATCCAAGACAAGTCAATACTTTGATCATATTGATCCTACATTTTATGCAAATTATATTATTTAAATTAAATAAAATTGCATGCTTTAATTCTTTAGTCAAATGTATGTTAAAGCTTAAGGTAGTTAAATACCCATTTGTTGATTAATTAATTAATATGCCATCCATGCCAAATTGAATCCATTATTTCTTGTCACCTTAGTAAATATATGGTAATACTAGCTATAGGTTGTACTTAAGTGATATGCTAGTCTTGCTTAAGTACCGGGGTATTAAAATACCCCAAACATCATTCTTCAAACATGAAATAATTTGGGCAGTCATTGGTGGTCCATTGACTGAAAGGAATGGTTGAATTGGTGGATTTTACTCCTCAAAAACCCTAATTGCTAATACCACATCTGGGCGGATGGAGAAGCGGTGGGTGCTCGGGGAGCACGAGAATGGTTGGATTGTGGAAAGAACCGCCCAGATGGATTAAGGACTTAATCTTGTCATGACCTCCCGTGTTAAACAAGTACAACCACAAGTCTGCAAAGTGCAACTTGGCTTAGTAAAATTATTAAACCCGAGAATGTGTCTCACACGGTGGAAAAAGGAACGCAAGCTTGGGTTCATCCGGCTTGAATGGGACCTTTGGAACAAGGTGAAGTTGCCAATTGCGCTAGGCGTTGTGGGTGTCGTTATCCAGTGCGCTAGGCGTTGTGGTGAACATCCGCGCAGCGTATAGGCGCAACCCCATATGGGTGAGATGATGGAAAGGGCAAGGTAGTTTGAAAGGTTCTTGTGGCGGTCGCTCAACTACATGACTAAGGAATCTTGTAGGGTGTAGTATGACTATCTCTTGTGGGTGTAGTGTACAACCTCTGCGAGTCTAAAAGCTGTTTTAAATAGCAGCCCTCTGGTCACAAAGGCGGACATGGGAATCTTTACTTGAGTTAGTTATATTTTAAACTTTGTGGGTGGTATGGAAAATGTGGAAGGGCTCACCTATACATGTTGGATTTTACTTAGGTCTTGAGCTCAACGGTGGTAGTAATTGAGGCCGCTCCAATCAAAAGATCACGTGGAGGTAGAGTTTCATGGGAGGAACCTCTCTGAAATAAATATTGCACAATTACTCTCTTTAATAAAATGCAATTTGTTAAAATGCTAAGTGATAGGAATTTGTAATTATGATAATTCAAAACATTGCTTTAGCAAATAAAGAACTTGAGCCATCTTTGTTAAGCCTTGCATGTATATTATTGCATTGTGTGTTGGCTCGTGAGCATGGAGTTCGCTCATTCTCACTCCCATGAAGCGAGCGAGAATCCTGAAGGCTCGCGCATTCTACAGGATCCGAGGCTGGAGGCCAGGAATTGATGAAACATAGTTTAGTCTTTAGTTGTTCTAGTCTCGCTTGATCTAGTTGACTCGTTGGTACTTGCGTGCACCCTATATTATCCCGAGTCTTTGGGTAATCTCGGGCCACATGGGTTTCCCAGTTGGTTTACTGCGGAGATGTGCTCTACCCCTTTTGCTTCCATTGTCGCTTCCGCTTTTGTAATATAATCCTTAGCTTTGTTCGGCCCCTTTTGTAAAACCGGCCCGATGTGATCTATGTAAACTCGATGTGTTAATTAATGAATGGTATGGTTTTATCGCCATGTATGGATTGATTGATGATGTGTGCTGTGAGTGCTAGCTCTTGATCCAAGAATAGCCAGTGTTTTCCACGAGAGGATTTGGATTCTCGGAATCCGGGTCCGACATCCATGTTGTTAGGCACATCTGGCAGGAGCAATACTATGGTAAACGTTGATACCTAGATATGACATATGTTGTTACTAACTACTCCCTTCCTTCATTGTTCATAATCTATTTACCTTGTCACCCTAGAATAATTATTACATTAATAAATTGCCCTTGGTTGATAAATAATGGCTAGTGGTTATGCTTAGACACTGCTTAGCGGTTAAATTGAATATGATACAAACATTGCCATTACAACTTAGGATATAATTTGAATCGTAGTGTGATGACGTGGGTTACCACTGGAAACAGGAGAATGTTTTATAAAATGGTAGAGACTTGAGAGAGTGAATGGTATGAGATCGGTGTAGGGGCATACATGAAAGTTGGGTTTGTGGATTGTCTCGTTTGAGTCTATTAAGGACTGAATCATGTGCTGCATTTCTAAACTAATAACCATGCAACCACAAGTCTAGTATGGGATAGACCTAGTCAAATACTTTGCTCAGTTTCTGGCATAACCCCTGCACATAGTAGTAGGTTGGATTTCTATATGATTTCTATCGTTGAGAATTTCTATACGATTTCTATCGTCGAGAAGGGCGGCAGACTCCCTCACAACAGATGGCTCCTCATTGATCATCTTTGTGCATTTTGGGTGTGCCCTGTAATGGTCATGGTCCCAGTGTTAAGGGATTCACCCACTGAAGCGGGAAAGTGTCAGAACTAGGTATGAAAAAAGCCTTGTTATGATCATCTTTGTTGCGTCTAGGAAGCGTGTCATAGCCAACATTATGAGTTAATCATATCTTGTGGGTAAGTTATGCAACCTGCGAGTGTATAATCTATTCGAATAATCATGTCCCCAGTTATGGGCGTTGTGAAGAAAGCCACACTTGGTTAATTTTAATAAAATGCAGAATGGGGATAAGTTAACGTAAAAATGGTTGTAGTGATGATCTAGAGATAGTTGAATGGAACTTCATGAGTAATAATAGGAGGATGGAACCTTGCTACACGATGAAACTTTCTTATAAACAACACTTTGGTTTGAAGTTAAAATGACTAGGTCATATGTTTGGAAAATAATTACAATATTTGAAAAAACATGTTTTGTGGTAAAATAACCATAAGACCCCTCATTTGGCAAGCCATACATCTTTGTAATTGCATTTGGTGTGAGGGCTTGCTGAGTACTTTTGTTTTCATTGTTGCTTAAATATGTGGATTAAGGCTGCGAGACTAAAGACCGGTGTATGGATACTTCTATGCGTCCAACTTTGTAAATGAAGATGACGACGCTAACTAGATCGTTACCCCAGTTGATTGCCTATGGCGAATCATGGAGGCCTATTTTGGTTTATTTATCTTCATTTGTTGTTTACTCTTTTGGACTCGACGACTTATCGACCGTTATGTAAGATATTGGCCTTAAGGCTTATTTCCTCTTGTTTATGTAATATTAAGTACCTTTTACTTAAATGCATGTATGGATATGATATTCATCGATATTATACTATGTGAGCTAGCTACTGATCATGAGATTATCTCGGTATATATCACAGTGCGGATGCAAATCCATGTCGACATTTGTGAATTCTACAAATTTGGTAGTTTGTCAAATACATTATACATGGGACGAGTGCCTTGTGATCATTATGGCAGTACATGATATCTTTCATAAATGTATAGTAGTAGTAACATTTCATAATTGTATAGTAGTAGTAATAGTAGGTAAAATATTGTTATTGACTAAACTACCTCTCGATCTCACGTATGTTTACAAGGAGAATGAGAGCTTAAACTCACAAGTCATACCTCACCACCAAAACATTAAGCTAGACGATTAGACTACATGTGTGCCCTTAAGTTTTAGCCGACCTTCATGCTTAAACTTACACCTTCAAGCAACTTCTAAATAGAAGAATCTTATACTACTTCAAAATATTGTTCTTCCCTATTATTTTAGTTTTTAAGTTTCAACATGGTAGCTTTTATCTTTTACTCTTGTAGCTAAACATTTTTCTTTGGAATAATTAGGTTGGTACCATCAAGAAAACTAGATTCGATTTAATACCACCGCATTCTTCCGGTTCAGTTTAATACCACCGCCCTTCGCTCTGTTGTGCAAAATACCACACTCGTCACCTCTCAGTTATCTGCCCTATCTAACTTCGTTGCCTCTATCCCTCATCCCCTTTTGTTCTCATTTGTCACCGCCATCTAGCCCGAAACCCACATGGCGCGTGTGGAGTCGTCATTTGGGATGACCAGGAAAGATTTGGGACCTCCCTCTTGTGCTATACCCGTGATGTGAAACTGCGGTGGTCGATGACATCCGTCTGAGCGCAACCCGGCCAAGCCTACTACAAGTGCCCAAATAATCGAGGGTAATTGATTTGTATGTTATTGTTGACGATTTAGTCAATTTTAAGCCGATTCGTTTGATTTTGGTGCGATCTGGTCAATTATGGTCCATTTTTGTCTCGTGTCCTTCGAAATTCAGATTTGCAACTCTTGTTTTGGTAAGAAACTGATTTCTTATGATTGATGTATATGCAGCAGTTCTCTGCGTGCAAGTTTTACATGTGGGGGAACCAATATATAGAATATTTGAAGGAGATTGGAGTTCTTGATGCCCCAAGTGCTTGGCAAGGACGTCGAAGAGGATAGCTCCCAGTGCAAATGCAACCAACAAGCCACGTTGGAATGGAAGCCCACACCAGAAGTGATGATGCCATTTTAGGTGACATAGTACAAGGAATTGTTCAACTGGATGAAAGAATGAGCAAGATTCTTGGTGCCTTGGAGAGAATGAACACGATGTTTGGTTTGTTTGTGTGTGTGTGTGTGTGTGTGTGCGTGTGTGCGTGTCTGTTGGACTGATAGCTGCCAATGTAGGCAAGTAATTGAATGAGCAAGGTCTGGAGAAAGTTGGTTGTAATGTGGAGTATGACTGAAGTCGATTTAATGTAATCCGAATTCATTTTTTCCTATATTTTGTTATTTGTAATATCAAGTTTTTAGTGAGACAATAATAGTATGTCAAACATCTCAGGATGCAAAGAAGCTCTGCATTTCATTTTCTAGATTTGTTGTCATTGCATTCCTCTGTTGGGCATATGACTTGAGATTGGCAATAAGACCATATGCAATCTGAATCATAAACCACAGCTATCTGACATATACAAGCCTCAACTGTCTGACCATATGCAAAAATGACAATGACATGTGCATTCAGATAAACACTCACAATAGATATACAAATTCCATAGATATAGGTTCACAAATATGACTTATACAAGTTCAGAGCACAAAAATCACAAAAATATGAGGTAAACACTGACAAGTGTTGAGATAAACATGTTCTAGTCCATACATGACACATAACACATAACATGCAAGTTTAGAGCTTTCTCTTTTTGATTCCTAAGGAGGATGCCTATGCAACAGCCCTTACTTTAGCTATCCTTTCTGTAGTAGACCTTCCTGGTGTGGTTCTTCTTGCTGGAGTTGATGCTTCAGCTGCCATCCTCCTTGTTGTAACTCCACGGCTGTTTTGAGTGCTTGGCTAAATGTAGTTTACAGGCAATGTAACTCCAGGGCTGTCTTGCTGGAGTGGACTGCTATCTTGAGTGCTTGTAGTTCCTTTCTTCTTGTCCCTATTGTCAAGAAAGGAAATACTTCAAACTCACATGCATGCTAAGAAGGATGAGAAGGAAAAAAAAACAAATGAAGGCAGATTACCTTTTTGTTCTCTTAGGGAGTCTTGACTTGAGAAGGATCATCTAGTGGTGCTAGTGGTGTTAAACTACAACCCTTTTCTGTGTTCCCCCACCGAAAGCACCTCTTACTGCTGATAGGTCTTTTTGTCGAACTCATCCCATGTTTGATCCTTTTCTATCTTGGCCTTCTTACGGCTGTCGGTGTTTAGAACCGAACTTACGTAAAGATTGTTTGATTAGGGGTCTCCTAGAATGGAATCACAGAGAGATTGACACGAAGTTTTATCTGAGTTGAGCCTTCTCAGGAGAGAATAACAACCCTACTCTGTGTGTGTGGTATTGAGTGTAATTTGAACAATCGGGGAAAAACTAAGATTATTACAGATAGTGCTTGTATTCACGATGGCCCGATTTGCCCCACCCTTCCTTTCTCACGATTATACGCCTTTATATAAATGCGTGAAGGAGGTTCGGTTCCTCCGGTGAAGCGGCGCCTCATTACATCTGTAACGAGGCGCCGTTGGTAGTTATCACCGGCGTATTAACTCCTCCGTCGCTCAATAGCTATATACGAGAGATAATGGAGCATTACGTGCTATTACTTACGTGAAATAACGGCGTATGATGATTGTTTGAATCCTTTAATCAATTGGGCCTACTTATGCAGAGGTTTAATTGATCATAAAGATGGTAAGAGCTGACCTAGTCGTAGAAGAACCTACGACTATGAGGTAGTCGTAGCAAGACCTCGACTATGGGATAGTCGTAGCATAATTCACGACTATAGGGGTGGTGGTAGAAAAACTTACGACCACCCAGTAGGCTCTTCCCTTATAACACTAAGGGGTATACTCGGGGTTAGTATGATGTCATATTTACCTATAATAAGAATTATAGATAAAAGATAAAATGAGGATTATTATATCCTCGTCATCTAGCCCCGACTTCAAGTGAAAGCAACTTACTTGGTAAAGGAGTTATAGATGGTCTTCACGACCATGAGAGGATCGTAGAAAGATAGTCGAAGGAAAAACTCTTCGTTATCATTGTACGCTACTTTGACCAGAAATATGCTTGGTCAAGAAGATTACTTACGACTATCAAATAGTCGTAAAACACTTCTACGATCACGAGGTGGTCGTAGTATAGTGATCGGAAGAAATAACTTTCCGATTATCATTTCCTTTGGTTAAAAAAAAATCTAACCAAGGAAGTAATTTTGCTTGAGGTGTAAAAACAAACATGATTATCTCGAACGGACACACTGGGGAATCTCAAACGACGCCTGTTAGCCTATCTGCTAGAGCGGTTCCCGAGGCGGTGGCGACCCTTGGAATGTCACGCCTCCGGCTCACGGTGCGCGGTTATAAATACCTACCGGGGGTAAAACCTAAGTTCTTACTTTTCCCCAAATTATTTCACTATTCATCAAGTTCTTGTCTTCTCCGCCACCAACTCAATCGAAAATCTCCTCCTTCTGATAAAAATGGCTGGGAGAGTCTCTGAGTGGACCGAGTCGGAGATGGATACGGCGAAGATGGAAGCCCTTGTCAAAGCCGGGAAGATTCTGAGGCGTTCTTGTGGAATGGTTCGGCCTGGCGACAATGGCGTCGGGGAGGAAGGACAAATCCCCATCTTCGAGCGTATTGTGAGTGTGGTCTTGATTACTGCTCACCCTTTCTCACACTCATACTCGAGTATTTTGGAGTGGAATTGGTGAACCTTGGTCTAATTCCATCACAATCTTGGCGTATTTGTGTATCTGTGTGAGGCATACAGGAATTCCAGCGGATCTTGAGCTCTTCGGTATTTTTTGCGGAATGGCTCGTCAATCTGGATAGGCTGAAGTTCTTGATGCAAGCTCCTGACGGGAAGTCGAAGTATATTCAGATGTTCACTAGGTCTTTGTGGCGTTGTGGAGAAAGAGGTGGTTTCTTGGAAAGTCACCTCGAAGACCCTTACCTTGAGGGGAAGGTTATTGAAAAAAAGCTTCTCGGATTCGACTCCCGGGATATCGGTCGAGTGCCCCTATATTCAAGCCATCAAGGACTTGAAAGCGGAGGGGTTGATTGGATGGCATGTGGTGAAGGATTTTATCACCGTCGAATTAGCCCTTTGAAGAAGCGAGTGCCTCCTATGTGGAGGTACGGGCCAAGACCCGACAGGGGACTATGAGGAAGGTAAGTAGTTTTTCGTCTTAACTCTCGGTTTGGTCTTCTTCAAAATTGTCTAATAAATATCTTTATCTATTTTATACTGATCTTTCACGCATGCGAGATTGGCGTTCGAGTCAAACTTGTTTGTGAAAGCCCCGCCACCCGGTGTGGCGGTTCCTCAAATTCTTGCGGCTTTATCATGAGAGGAAAAATTGGCGCCTAAAAGGTAATCAAAGTTGATTTCATCCTTAGGACTTCATAGTCGTAGAAGGAACTTACGACTAGGTAGTGATCGTGAAAATCTTCGATCGAGGACATGTAAATGAAGAGCTTCGACTAGAATCTTGAGTCGTAGAAAAACTTACGATTGGTAATTGATTCTTCTTTTTCTGTTTTTTAACGAGAAAGTAGGCATGGAAAACGCCGGACTGACGAAGAGGTCGAACGGTGACCATTAGTCTTGAGCGCCGGTGAATAAGGGCTCATCTCCTCAAACGAAAAAGCGTCGACTTACAAGAGTCGTCGACAAGGGAGGACTAAGCTCAAGTTCTTTTGTTTGACCAGGTCCTCGGCAAAATCTGCGGCACTGCGCTGCAACAATAGCGAGGTCGAACCATCTGAAATTGAGGAGGATGAAGAACCTCTTGTCTTAAGGCTGTAAGGGCAAGGCACATCTTCGTGAGCCGAGGCTGAAGCATTGCGGTGAGAAGACAGGAGGTCGAAGAACCTCCCAGGCGTAAAGTCCACAAGGCCAAGGTACCTTTTTATTACGACAAGAAAGCTTTCACAGTTTCTGCCACTTCTAGATTTGTCAAGCAACTAGAAAAGGAGAACTGGAAGGAGTTTATGTCTTTTATGAAGGACAACGCTGATTCAGCCGAGCCTACTGTTGAGAGTAGTGCTGCCCTTCGAGTGGTCGAGACCGATCTCGGCCCTCCGGAAAGTCAGGAGACCAGAGAGATGGTCCCTGTTCAAGATTCACGACCAGACGTGGTCGTGACCGATTCTATTCCCCAACTTGAGCTAAGACCCGGGCGTGGTCGTGGCGAAGAAGTCAAGAACCCTTCCATCGGGAAGATGGCTTCAAAGTTCGATCAAGTCCGGGATGCGAGGTATGTGAAACAAGCTAAAGTGTAAGAACAACATTTACCTTTGCTTTTCACAATTTGACTTGCTATCCTTTTGTTTATTTTAGCTCAACTTCTTAGTCCCAAGTGGCTTCTATCGAAAGCCCATTCTTTGCCTCTCCGGTGATTGGAGAGTTGACAATGAATGATCGAAGGATCATCTTGACGGGTGGTGGAAGGAATCGTGGCTCCGGCGGTTGTCACTACCGCTGAAGTCGTAACTATAACGGCCGAGGCGTGACCATAGTTCTTGGTGGCGTCTACAACCACGAGGTAACCACCATGACCAGCGAGGTTGCAGCTACTACTACTGAGGTAGCGGCTACAACCGTTGAGATAACGGCTACAACAAATGAGATAGCGCCATGACCAGCGATGTGGTCGTGGGGCCTGAGAAGCGATCGCGAAGCCTCTGCCTAAGGTGATGATGTGCTGACCACCGTGCGGGAAGAAATCGTTGCAGACCTCCTTCACGGTACCCAAGAGAAACTACAATTTCAGAATCGGAAGATGAGGTACTTCAACCATTACGATTTCTTTTACCCTGCTTCCATAGTGGGGTCTTACGCCTTTAGATCTCTATACAGTCCCCATCCCAAAGACATTCCCAATAGAGGAAACACTTTTGATAATGAGCGTCTTGAGAAGGTTTGGTGGGACCAAGTCGAGAGAGGGACGAGTTGAAGCACCAGAGGCGGTTTACTCGATATTTGCTCGATCAACCATGAGTGTAAGTATTTGATAATACTTATATATGTGTATAATCTTCTCTAGTTTCTCACTTTGTCTTTCCTTTCACGAGAAAGCCATAGAGCAAATTGCCGTTGTCGGTGAATATCACCGACAACTTCTAGAAAAGCTGACGACGAGAGAGAACTCTGCAAACAGGCAGAGAGGTGGTAAGTCACTATTTTTCATAGTCATTTTCGACTTGACTACTTATATAGTGCTTACAGGGTTTGTCGTGGAAAAACTCACGACTATATACTAGTCGTAAAAAGCTTACGACCAGATGCTTAGTCGTAGGAGAACTTACGACTAGATCCATAGTCGTAGAAGAACTTACGACTGGATCAATAGTTGTAGGAAAGCTTACAACCGATTTAATAATGTTCATGTTCACTTCTAACCTTCTGAGGTTAAGCAATGATGAAAAGACTCACGGCCGACTAAACTCGATTATCACAAAGAGGAGTTGAAAGTTACGAGGAGAAACTAGAATTTCTCTGAGGAAGCAAAAAGCTAACTCTGCAGCGAAAAGGTGCGAGGAAAGGATAAACGATGAAGTCTTGAACTTAAGGCCTTATATTTTTCGATCTTTGCTTTGTTATTACTTCTTTTAGGAAAAGAAGATGATATGAAAGCTCGAATGAAGTCCAAAATAAAACTTTGGTCATTCACGAGACTTCTCGTATCTCGAAGAGAAAGATGAAGAAATTACGAGATTAAAATACCGAAGATCGGAGTAAGCAATTCTTTACGCAATCTTTACAAGTTCTTTCCTATTCTTACTCTCATTTCTTTTCTAGGAATGGAAGTTGAGCTGGGAAGGCTCGAAAATGAGCTCTAGGCTAAAACCATAATTTATCTAGAGATATCGCATTGCTAAAAGCAAATCACGCGAGGACGATAAATCATGGGAGAAGAAGCATGCGAGACCGTTGCTTCCCATGAGGAAGAAATCAAGAAGTTAGATTCTCGACTAGCGGTAAGAAATCTTTTACTGTGACCATTTTTGTTTCTTTTCCTCTAGGAGTTTATTTTTGCTTGACCAGTCTTATTCTTTTCAGAGCAAGCGGTCAAAAACAGACAACTCCACGAGGCTTCGACTCGTACCCAGCGGGAGATGGAAGCAATGAAGATTAATCTTCGAGGCAACATCACGCTCCTGAACAATGTACTTGGTGAGCTACATACTGAGGGAAGAACTCCTCAAGATGATACGATGACTGCTCACATAAGTACAATTGGGGAACAAGTCGGAACTTTGCGAGAGCTGATAACCACTCTGAAAACCAACCAAGCTGACTCGATAAAGGAGGTGGTCGAAGTTGCTGTAAGTTATGCATTGGCAAAACTTAAAGCTCATGACCCCAGCCTTAACGTTCAACCAATCGGCCGACTTCAAGCGCCTGAAGCGAAGCAAGTCGTCGATTGAAAAATGCTGTCGATTGGCGGAAGGTTTGGAGGAGATGCTGTCGGGCTCTCCTCTTGAGTAGTTTGTAACAAACACGAAAAACAATTTTTTCTTGATGTATTATATAATCCATCTTGTTTCCTACAAATCATCTTGCCGAGTAGTTAGTAACTCAAAAGATAATTAACGAATGAAAGACTAAGAATTGAAGTCAAATTAATAACTTTATCCTAGCCCCCGACTATTTGCTTAGTTTGTTTAGACAAACTAAATAAATAGTGTTAAAAAGGGGTTCTAAAAACAGAGAAGTTTGGTTAACTTGTAGTTTTTGGTCACGACTATCATGCACTGGTCAAAAAAGTAGCAACGAATCGACACTAGGAAGTTCCTTCGAGTGGGCAGGACCACGTGCAGAAAGGAAAAGTCTTCGACTAGGTGATGTCACCATCTCCGACTAGATTAATTAAATCGAGAACGACAACTTGAGTTAAACAAACATCGAGAGGACTTCAAAAATTAGATTCGCCCTTCTTTGGAGGACTCGATAAGTCATCACGATATCAAGAGTAGGAAGCCGAACAATACTAGGAAGTTCCTTCTAGTGGGGCGGGGACCACGTGCGAAGAGGAAAGACTTCGACTAGATGTGTTTCTTCCTCCGACTTAGTTGAGACGAATTGAATACACCAAATGCAGCTGAATAAATCTTAAAAAGTATACTCTGCTTAGAATATTTTTCAAAAAGAAGTGAAGAAATAATCTAAGGTGAAAGGAGTTGGCTTTCAAAAATATTTCGACTAAATAAAACCCGAGCTCTTTGTGTTGGCGACAAAAGTGAGTAACGAGTTGTCACTAGGAAGCTCCTTCTAGCGGGCAGGACCACATGCAGAGAGGAGAGGCTTCGACTAGGTGATGTTATCGCCTTCGACCGATGTAAAGGAAGCGGGTGTGTGGAACATAGTCGAAGAATTATGAAAGCACTACTCAAAAGTAAGACAATAGAGGTAGAGAGAACCTGAGTCTTTATTGTCCGAGTGATTGGTTACACATAAATTTTGCGTAACTGGTCAATGTTCCAAGAATTCGAGAGAACACAGCCGTCTTCCATTGCCAATCGTCTCGATCCGGACGAGTCCTTCGACCAGCGTATAAGGACCTTCCCACTTGGGAGAAAGTTTGTTCGATTAGACTTGGATTGGCGAGTCTCAATACCAAGTCACCTCTGACAAGGCTGCGAGGTTGGACCTTCGATCGTAGTATCTGCGTGGGGCTTGTTGGTAGGCTATTTGAGCAATTAAGGCACTGTTTCTCCTTTCTTCAAGTAGATTAATATCATCTGCTTTCGAAGTTGTTCTGATTGGAGTCTTTGAAAGTTTCAACTTCGTGTTGACCGTATCTTTAGTTCGGAGGAAGCATGGCCGACTCCGAAGACCGAGAAAAATGGTGTTTCACAGAGTCTTGCCGGTAGTAGTCGTCTGAACGCCCATATATCTGAGAGAAACTCTTGTACCCAAGCCCCGGCGTTTGATGAGCTGGTGCGTGAACTCGAGTCTTAATTCCTCTCATTATTTGGCCATTTGCACGTTCATTGCCCCATTACTTTGGGGATGGGCCATAGAAGCATAACACAACTTTGTACCTAACTTCGTTGCAAAATTCACTGAAATTTTGCGCTCGAAATTGCTTACCATTATCGTAATTATTCGACTTGGTACTCCAAATCGAGTAATTCGCATCTCATCATGAACCGTTTTGCCGCTTCGTTGTTATCCTAGTCACGAGTTAGGCCTCAATCCATTTTGTGAGCGTATCAATAGCCACAAAAGGAACTCGAAACCTCCCGGAGCTTTGAGGAGCGGTCCTAGGATATCAAGACCCCGAGTTGCAAAAGGCCAAGATAGAGGTATTGTTTGTAATGCAGAGTGGTGGTGTATTTACTGTTATAAAGCGGCCTTGGACACACTTTTAACCAACTCTTTAGCATCGTAAAGGTGTTGGCGATAAAACCTTGTCGAAAGGCCTTCTGACCAGCGTTACGTAGGAAGCATGATTTCCACAGATGCCACCATGTATGTCGTGAAGGAGTGTTAATCCTTCGCTCTGCGGAATACATCGCATGAGCACCCCTTGAATACCTCGTTTATAGAGGACTCCTTCAACCAAAGTATACGTTTTGGCTTTTTCGGGATAAGCGATCGCCTCGAGATCGTCTTGGTCTGAGAACCCTTTTGAAGATAATCATAGATGGGCGTCATCCATGTATCCTCGTACTCTAGAGCCCGTCTCAATAGGAGATGTCTACGGTTCGTCGACCGAGAGAAGGTTTCAGAGTTGTTCCAAAAGACTCTTTTGGTACTATAGATCGGGAAGAAGCTATTAGAGCAAAATTTGGTCTACAAAATTATCCTTTCGAGGGATGAATTGTGCCTCGAAACCTAAAAATGCTTTTCTAGCTTACGTACTTCCGATAAGTGCGAGACATTGTCGAGTTAGAAACCTTTGGTACTCCTTGCCGACTTGATTCACGACTAGTTGAGAGTCTCCTCTCATGAGTAGTCGGCGAATCGAAGCGCTTTCATTGCTCGTATGCCGGCTAGCAAACCTTAAATGATACGCTTACATTAGTAGTGGCACGAAAGTTTAATCGTATGGCATACTTTAAGGTCTCTCCGTTAGGAATACGGGACCACCACCCAAGAGCCACTTAAAGTGGCGACGAGTCAAAGTACATAGATCCATCGGTCGTGGGAATCGTCTTGAGGATCTGAGCGAGTTCGAGATTTGTCCATTCGGCGACAAAGTCTACCAAGATCTGGGATTTAGCGGCCGTTCGGGACACGAAATGAATGTTGAACTCCCCAAGTTCGTGACCATTTTGCCATCGCCCATTGTTTCCCTAATGCGACGATCGCTCCCAAGGAAACTCGGATGGCACTGACTAGTTTGTGCGCCTGAAAATAATGTCGCAGTTTCCTCGAAGACATGAGGAGGGCATATAGAAGCTTTTGAACCTAAGGGTAACGCTCCTTAGGTCCGTGCAAAACTTCACTTACGTAGTAAACTGGTCGTTGTACATTTTCACGTTCTCGACCGATCTGCGCTCTTGCTAATGGCGTGGCAGCTAGGTAGACTAAGGCGTTTCTTCTAGCTTTGGAGAGACCAGAATAAGAGCACTCGTAAGATACCTCTTGACATCCTCAAAGGCAGAGTTTGCCTCTTTCGACCACTCAAAACCTTCGTGTTTCCTTAGAAGTTTAAAGAAAGGTAGTCCCTTTTCTCCCAATCGTGCGATGAAACGACTTAAAGCCGCCATGCACCCGGTGAGTTTCTGGACTTCTTTCCTTGTGGTTGGAGGGCGCATTTGGAGAATGGCCTTTATCTTTTCGGGATTTGCTTCGATTCCTCGTATAGATACTAGGAATCCAAGTAATTTTCCTGAAGAGATTCCGAACACACTTCTCGAGATTAAGTTTTAAGCGATGTTTTACGAGGTTGTCGAATGTTTCTTATAGGTCGATAATATGGTTAAGTTTCTTGATGCTTTTAACGACTAGATCATCTACATAGGCCTCGATTTCGCCTAATTGAGATGAAAAAAGTTGCTTGCATCAAGCGTTGAAAAAAGCGCCGGCATTTTTTAGACCAAATGGTATTTTGACATAACAAAATGTACCAAATGGTGTAATAAATCGGTCTTTTCTTCATCGTCTAGACTCATATTGATCTGGTGATATCGAGAATATCGTCTAAAAACTTAACATTTCACAACCTGCGATAGAATCAACCAAGTGATCGATCACGAGGTAAAGGAAAATCATCTTTTGGACAAGCTTTATTAAGATCGGTAAAGTCCGCTTTATCGCCATTTGCCGTTTGACTTTCTAACCATTATAGGATTAGCCAACCACTACGGGTGGTTGACTTCTCTTATAAAGCTTTGCTTTAAGTAGCTTATCAATTGATTTGATAGCATCTCGTCGATCGAGGGCAAATCTCCGTAATTTTTGTTTCTGGTACTTTATCGGGCCTTAAAGCTAGCTCGTGCTCGATCACCTCCACAGGGACTCGGGCATGTCGGATGCTTGCCACGCGAAGACATCTGCGTTAGCTCGGAGAAAGGTGATGAGGCGTCTTCCTACTTAGAATTGAAAGTATCCCGTCTGAGCGATCTTGAGGGCTCCCTGCGTCGAGAGGAACCTCTTTGACCTTGTCGTTCGGCTTTGGTGCAGCTTTAGGCTTCGATTTGCTAGTCGGTGACTTTCTTCTCGAGTTGGTATTTGTCCAACCATCTCGAGGATCGTGATCGCGGTATCGCCATCTTCTTGTCACAATGAATTGTGATTACTCCTTTGGGACTGGCATCTTAATACATTGATATCCATAATGAGTAGCCATTAGGAATTTTGCCAAAGTTAATCGTCCGAGTATGGCGTTATATCTTGATATCGAAATCGATCACATCAAAGGAGATTTTCTCGTCACGAAATTACTTGGTGAACCAAATGTTAAAGGAAGAAACTTGGCCAATGGTTTGGCGAAGATCGATACAATACCATGGAAAGAGTATCGTCGGTCTTACCTTGGTCTGGGTACTTGCATGTCATCCAGGGCACTCGTAAATAAAATGTTTAACGAGCTACCACCATCAACCAAAACTTGATTGACCCGACAATTGTTGATGGTGGGTTCGACTACGATTGGATATCGACTGGTGAGTCGAAGGAATCGGCGATCACCCTTCTCGAAAGAGATAGTGACTTCGACCACCGGTAATTTATTAACGAGAGGAGGATCTATGGAGTTTACCTCACGTTCGGCAGCCTTAAGCTGTCGCTTTGATTCGTATGCCAATGATCCCCCGTAGATGTGTTCGACGGTGTGTTGCGGATCTGAACGGCATCTCCTCTTCGTCATCTGAAGACTTATGACCACTCGTTTGACCTACACTTTCGAGTAGGAAGTGGTCCTTCTTCGTTGTAGTAGTCTTCAAGCTTTACGTTGGAAGACCGGCGGTTCGAAGGTCATGCCCTTCCTTTTATGGAAAGGACACCACCTAGGCTTATCATTTTTCCGATCGGGCTTACCTTTGCCTCGGTCGGAATCTGCACTTGAGGTGCGTGGCTCTTTATCATTCAGACCAATACCTCCTTGGAACCGGCGGCTTGAAGTTTTGACCCTTCGCCTTGTTCTTGGACTTTTTGCTTTTTATCCTTCTTTTTACCAATGTCGCCTGGCTCTCGAGAGGTATTGTCTTCTCGATCTATTGTGTTATTCCACTCGACCGCCTCAGAGGTAGTAGCGTATCGATCAGCCATCTCGAAGAGTTCGGCAACATAAGTAGGTGGGTTTAAAGCAATGTCTTCTGTTATCCTTCTACTACGGACTCCTTGCTTGAAAGCCCTGATGATAGATGAGTCAGAAACTTACGGAATTGAATTACGAACCTGACTAAAACGCTTGATGAATTGGCGCAAAGTCTCGTTGTCGTTTTGTCTCATCCGTGCAAGTCGTCCTCCTTCGAGGCGATTATAAGTGCCTTGAAATTCGCCGATGAGAAGGTTGCGAGAGGTGTTGCCAGAATAAATCGACTTCGAGTGGTTGGTTCAATAACCACGATCGGCGAGATCCTTGAGCACGATTGGAAGGTAATTTGCCATCACATGCTCTCCTCCTCCTGCTGCTTTCGGACGGTATTTGTATAGATCTGAAGGAATTCGATGGGATTTTGGGAACCATCAAACTTCTCCATGTTCCTTGGTCGAAATCGAGGTGGCGTGACGGCTCGGAGATCGGCGAGAATGCCGACATCCGATAATGACTTCTTGGCGCCTCCTTTGCAAAAAGAAGGGTTAATATCATCAGGTGATCGTACTCGACGATACCCGGTAACTAGTTGACCCGACTTATGATAGGTCTCGGTCCTACGAGGGGAATATTCCTCGTAGTTGATCCGTTGCTGCAGATTTCCATGTCAGAGTGGTGAGCGATCACCTCTCCGAAGAACCTGTTGATCATCATTCATTCAAAAGACATTTCTCCGAGTAGGAGATCGATGTGACTTACTGTTGCGTCGATTCCTCTATGGTGATATGTTCGATCGGTAGTAGCTGAAGAAATCGTATAGCTCGACTTCACGAATGATGTCGTGAGGTGCTTCCGATCTTGCCATCGTATTCGAAGCCTTTGTGCGATCTCTTCAGCGAAGAGTCGTAAGTCTTGGCGCTTCGGGCTAGCTCTTGAGTTGGATTCTCGAGCAAGTCATTGATGTACTGGAGTTCTTGAGCTTCCTCCGATTGATATTGAATGCGCCCAGGCATATTCTTCTGAGCTTCAATCTTCTTCTTTCAAGTTGCCTCAAGATTTTCCATGTCAGGCTCTTGAGACGCCTCAATGGAGTCTTGAGAATGTCGAGATTTCCCTTGCGTTCATGAAGGCGTTAGTCGTGTCCGCCGATGGTGGTGTCACAGCCATTGCCACGAGTAGCGCGCATGTGTGATCTTCAGGAGAGTCTCGGCTCGGTCTCTAGGAGAGTGACCTTGATCAGAGGGAAGGGCGAAGACCTCCGTTGATGATTCTCACTTGCGCTCGAGGCCTCCCTTGAGTCGTCAAGAGACACCATCTGGCGACTTGGAGTAATCCCTCCATGTAGGGAAGTCAGGGTTATAACTAGTCTCCGTCGGCGGTGTGACTGCGGAGAGATGGTCGAATTGCGGAAAAAGCATGCTTGATCCGTTGTCTCCGATGTCATCAGGAGAGAGATGATCACCGAATCTTGATGAAGTCCTGGAATTTTGGTTTCCAGAGCTTGCCTCACCAAGTCGGACCGCCTTAGGGGGACTCGGACACTTCGAGGAAAAACTCTCGTCGTGTTGTGAGTCCACCTGGGTGTGGTCCTGGTCAAATTGAGCCTTGTCCTTTGAGAGGGTAGATTCCTCTCTTGGACGTACTGTTGTGGGGGATAAGGATCCCTCCTCAACTCCACCAGTGGCATTGTCTCCTAGATCTGTGGGAAGATCATCGGAGGCAGCAATACCATCGGATGAGTCATCACTTGGCTCATAATCGAAACCGGCATCCATGTCGACGTCTGCGTAATCTGCCAAGTCGAACCAGTTCTCCTCGTTCCATTCTCCTGCCATGAGTGCATGAGATTGGGAAAGCAGAGAAAATATTGACAAGAGATTACGGAAGATCCCCACGGTCGGCGCCAACTGTCGGTGTTTTAGAACCGAACTTACGTAAATATTGTTTGATTCGGGGGGTCTCCTAGAATGGAATCACGCAGAGAGATTGACACAGGAAGTTTTATACAGGTTCAGGCCTTCTCCGGAGAGAATAACAACCCTACTCCTGTGTGTGTGGTATTGAGTGTAATTTGAACAATCAGGGGAAAAACTAAGATTATTACAGATAGTGCTTGTATTCCTAATGGCCCGATTTGCCCCGCCCTTCCTTTCTCTGATTGTCGCCTTTATATAGTACGTGAAGGAGCGGCAGTTCCTCCAGGTGAAGCGGCGCCTCATTACATCCTGTAACGGGCGCACGTTGGTAGTTATCACCGGCGTATTAACTCCTCCACGTCGCTCAACAGCTATATACCAGAGATAATGGAGTATTACGTGCTATTACTTCGTAGAAGTAACAGCGATGATATTTATTTGAATCCTTTAATCAATTGGGCCTACTTATGCAGTAGGTTTAATTGATCATAAAATGATAAGTAGCTGACCTAGTCGTAGAAGAACTTACGACTATGAGGTAGTCGTAGCAAGACCTCGACTATGGGATAGTCGTAGCATAATTCACGACTATGGGGGTGGTCGTAGAAAAACTTACGACCACCCAGTAGGCTCTTCCCTTATAACACTAAGGGGTATACTCAGGGTTCGTATGATGTCATATTTACCTATAATAAGAATTATAGATAAAAGATAAAATGAGGATTATTATATCCTCGTCACAGCCCTAGTTAGCTTGGGAGGTAGCATGAAGAAACCCTTGGACTTCCTTGGCCACTGTGACTTATCACCAATTGGATCAATGTCAAACTCATATGCATTTTTGAACCTATCCAATGAGACTTATCACCAATTGGATCAATGTCAAACTCATATGCATCTTTGAACCTATCCACTGAGTAGTACTCATGCACGTATGTCCCCAGCTCCATCCTCTTTGAACATATGAGAGCTATGGCATGAGTGCATGGTTTTCCAGAAAGCTTCCATTGCCCACAAGTACACTCCTTTTTCACTAGATCGACGGCATATCTCCAAGTCTTTTGGAACCTATCAAGCTTAGCCTTCATGTGTCCACTTGGAGATAAAGTGTACTTTAACCCTCTACTTTTCATGTTTAGCCCAAGGATGACACTAGGCAGTATGTTGCCTTGTAGTTTATAGGCCACCCTTTTCCTTGCTGAGAATATTTCCATTATCATCTGTCTCACTCTATCCATGAGATCAATCACAGGAAAATCCTTAATGTCTTTAATCCAATTATTGAAAGTTTCAACAATGTTATTGTTTACATAGTCGACCTTGCATTATGCTGCGAATTTACCTCTTGTCCACAAGTTTTGTGCTCCTTTATAAGATATTCAAATCTAGTTGGATATTTCTCGGCAATTATGTCCAAAAATATTTGGTGCTTTTCAAGAGTATAAGCCAGATCTCTGAGGCCACATATACTTGATACATAAGCCCTTGAACTTTCTTGACATTGTTGAGTAGATGTCTAAAGCATTCTCTATGCTCTGCACCAAAAATACTTTGTGTCAACTACACAACCTCCTGCCCTGGGACATTTGTTGTTGCCCCATGGTCTTTAGGGAAGTACATCCACTCCTCATTCACCCAAATAGGATCATCCTCACCGGGTCTCTGTTGGGCTGCTCTTGTAGCCAAGATGCTGCATTTTGTACCAAAAGGTGTTCTATAGGTAGTTGTAAAGGGGTGTTCTCATTCACTGCCTGACTATCATTGGTGGCTCTCATACACTTCTGGACTCTCTGTCACTACTACACTGTCACTACTTGATTGTCATCAACTACTGCACTGTCTTGTGGAAAGTGTTTCTCATTCACTACTTGACTATCATCAACTACTGCACTGCCATGTGGAAAATGGCTATCTTTCACTACCTGACTCTCATTCACTTGACACTTGCTAACTGACATGAATAGCTTCACTTCATACATGCACTATTTTGAATGAAACCCTCCATCAGAAGTGCATCACTAGCTGCTCTAACCAAGTTATTCTCCTCCCAACAAACCAAAATGCCACCTACTCATAACTGCGCCAAGAGTAGTATGGTTCCACATACCTCAACAAATCCATAAGTGAGATCTCATCAGAGCCTACATCCCATCTCAAAGTTCTTCCCTTCTTGTACTCTTTTCTTCCATCCTTGCATGTGAGGTAAGATTGGACGCAAAGCTCTATACTATATATTCTCTTTGGATCCCCCTTGTAATAGTTAAGAAAAGCAATTTGACACTGTTAAATTCCACAGCCTAGTGACATGTCTGCTCTCACATTCATCCCAAATCCATTCAGACCCAAATGCATCCAGACCCAAATCCGTTGAGACTCATATGCAAACAACAAAAAGGAAATTGTAATCAGATTAAAAAGGATTCTTTGCTTACCCATCAATAACATTAGATAGATCTATGCTTCCTTAACCCTCCAACTACATGCTCTACACTGCAAAAGAAATCTAGGGTTAGATTTGATATCACAAATGGAAACCAAAACACCAAATTCGTGGATGGAGGTAGGAGATCTAACCTGCAGGGACTCCGAGCCGATTCATTCTTCAATGGAGATTTGCGGTTTGCAAGACTGAGGAGGGCGCTGGGTTGCTGCCTAAGGAGGGCGATCAAACGAGAGGAGAGGAGCGAGATAGGGGAGGGAGGTGGTGTGCGAACAGGGGAGAGAGTCAGCCTGGATAGAACCATTTTCTTGGGGGTAATTGAGTCATTTCATATGGGAGCTAACAGCAAAGCCAGGAGAGGTGACGGTGGTATTAAACTGAACCCAAATAATACAGTGGTATTAAACTGAACTGCAGTTTCCTCAATGGTATCAACCCAATTATTCCTTTTTCTTTTCACAGTTTTGTGGACACCACTGATGCAGTCAATCACCTCCCTCCCCTCTAGTCACTGAAACGTGGGACCAACGTGTCAGTGGACATTTCATCCAGCCTTCCCTGTTTCTTCCTCGTCCTCCTCGCGACCTCGCATTGCTCTGCTACAACCGAAGAAACCCCAATATTGGATCATCCAATAGGCGCCCTACCGCCGAGGCCCTGGACGAAGACAACGGCGCGGCGGGTGTCGGCCGTGGGCGTGAGGCGGGCCCCACGAGGCTGCGTAGGAGATGGTGGCGGTGGAGATTTGTGGTTCTTGGCGATGAATACACCGGACAAAAGGATGGCATCGAGGTTAAGCGTTTGAATCCTGAGCCACTCTCTTACTGCAGCTTCACTTGGCTGCCTTCCTGTGAAGTATTCAGTGCTGCAATGCCAAGAATCTTTGGTGCATTCGTGAGACGGTGAGAATGATCTATTCACCAGCATATTTTTGGCTCGCAAGAACATTTCTTTTGAATTTCTTAAACTGCTGCAACTGAAAATTTTGGGCAATGGAATGTTGAATTCAGTGCTGAGTGTACCATTCGAGGTCTTCTTGAACTTTTTTCTTTTTTTGAGTTTTGAGGTTGCATGAAATTTGGGGGTAATCATATGGAGTTGAGCTGAACCTAACTAGTAACTAGGCTTGCTCGAGAAAGATTTGTTTATAACAATATGGCAAATTGGCAATGCAAGTAGCAGGTCTTTCCGTGTTCAGCATGGGCGGACTAATCTAGTATGCCAATTTGTTCAATAATTGGTTCATCACAACTTTTTAAGTTTGACTAACGTTTGACCTTCTAACCATGAGGGTCATAAAAGTTAGAATAAGATTGCGGAGCAAAATGCCACATCCTTTGCAAGTGGTTGGCTGGTGGGCAGTATCTGTCCTCCTACATGCCATACAATAAAAAGATGTGCCAAAGCTTAAAGCATCCATATGCCACATGCCTTTGCAAGTGGTTAGAATTTGGCTAGAGAAGATGGTGGTTCTTGGATGCATCCAAACCAAAGGGGCAAAGGGCTATTGAACATCCGGCTGCCGAAGACTGGCGGCTAGATGACCAGAGACCGACAACTTCCTAATTTACGCACGTGTATGTGCAAGTGCTCTCTAGGTTAATTCCCTGGGGATAAAAGGAAAACTGAACTTGGTCATTTGTCTAAATTTTTCAGTATACACAATTGCATTCTTGTAGCCACGTCCTCATGGCGGGAGCAATGACATTGTTTTGCTTCTCGTTGTTGTTCTTCTATTCCTATGCTCTGGTGTCGCCAGGGAGCAGCAATGCCACGGCCGATGGGTTCGCGCTCCTCTCATTCAAGTCCATGCTGTCAAGCCCATCCAGGTTTCTGGCTTCATGGAACACGTCCAGCCACTACTGCAGCTGGCCAGGAGTTGCTTGCAGCCGTCGGCACCCTGAGAGGTTGTCTCGCTGCACTTGGCCTCTTCTAACCTGTCTGGACGCCTCTCTCCATTCTTGGGCAACCTATCCTTTCTCAAAATCTGGACCTTCATGACAACCACCTCGTTGGGCAGATACCTCCGGAGCTTGGTCGTCTCAGCAGGCTTCGAGTGCTTAACCTGAGCACAAATTCTCTCCAAGGAGGCATTCCTGTGGCTCTGGTAGGATGCACCAATCTCACGATGCTGCACCTAAGTGATAACCAACTCCAAGGTGAGTTCCCTACCGAGATAGGTGCCAGCCTGAAAAATCTTGTCCTTTCGAACGTTGAGAAAAATGGTTTCTTGGGAGAGATCCCTCAATCTTTGGCGGACTTGCCTTCGATCGAACAATTGAATTTGAGATACAATAGATTCTTTGGTGAGATACCACCTGTTTTGGGCAATCTGACCAGCCTCAGGGTTCTTGCTCTCGACTACAACAGGCTATCCGGCGCTATCCCTTCATCTTTAGGCCAATTGTCTAGTTTATCTAGGCTCACATTAAGCTTTAACAATTTGACTGGGCTGATCCCCATTTCTATTTGGAATATTTCCTCTCTAAGAGCGTTCACTGTCCAGCAAAATTCTTTAAGTGGGAGCATAACTTCAAATACATTCAATACTTTTCCCAATCTCCAAATTATAGGAATGGACCACAACAAGTTTCATGGCAATATCCCCGCATCAATTGCTAATGCTTCCAATCTGTGGCTGATTCAACTTGGTGCTAACTTCTTAGGCGGCGTCGTTCCTCCAGAGGTTGGAGCCTTAAGAAATCTCAAAATTCTACAGCTTGCTGAAACTTTGCTTGAAGCTAAAGAACCCAAAGATTGGAAATTCATAAGTGCATTAACAAATTGTTCCCAATTTGGAGTTTTGTTCTTGAGTAGTTCTAACTTTGGTGGTGTCCTTCCTGATTCACTTTCCAATCTTTCCACCTCACTAACATATCTCTCCCTTGAAACAAACAAAATTTCAGGAAGCATACCTAAAGATATTGGTAATCTCATCAACTTACAAGCTCTTACTCTCCATAACAACTATTTCACAGGAGCTCTTCCCTCCTCCATAGGCAGGCTTCAAAATCTGCAACTTCTCTCCGCAGCTAACAACAAAATTAGTGGATCAATCCCATTGACATTAGGAAATCTTACAGAACTAAATATTTTAGAACTCGAATCAAATGCTTTTAGCGGTAGCATACCAAGCATGGTTAGAAACCTTACAAACTTGTTAGCACTAAGCCTAGCTAGTAATAACTTTACAGGTCAAATTCCAAGCGGGATGTTCAGCATTACCACCCTCTCTAAAGGTTTGGATCTGTCGCATAACAACTTGACGGGATTGATACCGCCAGAAATTGGGAATTTAAAAATATTGTAGAATTTCATGCAGAGTCAAACAAATTGTCAGGCAAAATCCCTACCACCCTTGGTGAATGCCAACTTCTCCAAAACCTCTATCTCCAAAATAACTTCTTAAGTGGCAGTATCCCATCACTCCTGAGTCAACTGAAAGGACTACAAACTTTTGATCTTTCAAGTAACAATTTGTCAGGTCAGATACCCAAGTTCTTAACTAACCTTACTATGCTCTATTATCTCAACCTTTCATTCAATAACTTTGTTGGAGAAGTGCCAACTGTTGGCGTTTTTTCAAATGCTTCAGCAATTTCAATCCAAGGGAATGACAAACTTTGTGGTGGCATACCAGATCTACATTTGCCTCCATGTTCTTTACAATTACCAAAGAAAAAATATAAATTTCTGGTGATTCCTATTGTTGTTTCTCTTGTTGCAACAATAGTCCTCCTTTCATTGCTCTACAAGGTTCTTGCTTGGCACAAGAAAAGAAAACCAAAAATTCCTTCAACAACATCCATGCAAGGGCACCCATTGGTCTCTTATTCACAGTTGGTAAAAGCAACAGATGGTTTCTCGACAACCAATTTGCTGGGCTCTGGATCATTTGGGTCTGTATACAAAGGAGAATTAGATGGTCCAGCTGGTCATAGTACAAATCTTGTTGCTGTGAAGGTACTAAAACTTCAAACTCGTGGGGCACTCAAGAGCTTCACCGCCGAATCTGAAGCACTCTGAAACCTGAGACACGGAATCTTGTCAAGATAATCACAGCTTGCTCAAGCATCGATACTAAAGGAATGACTTCAAAGCAATTGTGTTTGAATTCATGCCTAATGGTAGTTTAGAAGGTTGGCTACATCCTGATACAAATGAGCAAACAGAGCATAGGTACTTGAATCTCCTGGAAAGAGTGACCATACTCCTTGATGTGGCTTATGCATTGGATTATCTTCATTGCCATGGCCCCGCACCTGTAGTACATTGTGATATTAAGTCAAGTAATGTGCTCTTGGATGCTGATATGGTAGCCCATGTTGGAGACTTCGGACTTGCCAAGATTCTTATTGAAGGAAATTCATTTTTCCAACAGTCGACGAGCTCAATGGGATTTAGAGGGACAATCGGTTATGCTCCCCCAGGTTAGTCTAATATGTTTTCTGTTTTCTTACTTGCTAGCCTAGTGCTTTAGTAATAATGCGTGCAGCTAGAGAAATTTCTAGGGAAGTTGCAGAAGAAATTTGATTTATGTGAAGCAGCCTTTGGTTTTTGTCTATAATATTCCAACTTTTTGCCAAATGTTTGATGCAACAGAGTATGGTGCTGGAAACATGGTATCGACACACGGAGATATTTACAGTTATGGAATTCTTGTGTTAGAAACGGTAACTGGGAAGAGGCCCACTGATAGCAAATTCATACAAGGATTGAGCCTTCTGAGTATGTTGAGCTGGGTCTACGTGGTAGAATGATGGATGTTGTTGACACCCAGCTGTCTTTGAGCCTCGAGAATGAGCTTCAGACTGCAGATGATTCTTCATACAAAAGAAAGATAGGTTGCCTGATTTCACTAGTTAGACTTGGATTGTCTTGCTCTAAGGAAATGCCATCCAGTAGGATGTCTACCGGAGATATCATCAAGGAACTGCATGTCATCAAAGCAAGAATGTGATAAAGCAAGAATATGATGAAGCAAGATATTACACTTTTATGTTGGAATATCCTTGAGCTCCTTGTAAGAATATGATAAAGCATTGTAGAATAACTGTTGGCTAACTTAACTGACTGATGTATGATTTCTGTTATGTTTCAGTCGGAATCATGCGGTTGCAGTCGTGCTTATATAACGTACCATTATTTTACCGGTGTATCTATGACTCTGTTTGCTGGGTGGAAATGCAATTGTCTAAGTAAGGTACTTTGTCAAAACATAGTGAATTATACAAATATTGTAGTTTGTAAAATACATGGGATCAGGACTCAGGAGGCAGCTTGTGATCGTTGTAGATCATATCTTTGGTAAATGTATTGTAGTTGTAACAGTATGTAAAGTACTGTTATATTTAGTACTCATTTTTGGGGTTCTACGGAGGTAGACCCCCTTATTGTTTTACATGAACAGCCAGGTGGTGTTACTACCAATGACAATGAGAAAGGATGCTATGACATTCCATATAATTTTCTTGGATTCTCAAAGTTGCATTCCAACTCTCCAACCATCTTTGTTGAGATTCAGCCAGACAACAATAATCTGGATGGTAACATACCAAAGTTTTTAGTTGCTGATGTTCGACATGGTGAGTTTTAGCTTTTGTTTCCTTGATCTACATATGTTTACCAAGGAGAATGAGAGCTTAAACTCACGACCTCAACTCGACAAAACATGTGCCCTTTAATTTTGATTTTTTTTAAAAAAATATATTTTTAATAAATTACAAAAACAAATATCTGTTTAACAAAATTACAAATATGGAATTATGTTGTCATTCTAAATGACGAAATGGTCCTATCGACAGGACCCCGTCGCCCACTGAACAGTGCCAAATACCTTTATTGCCATTTGGAATGGCAGCATAGACTTAAGTCACCATTTGAATTAGTGACAGGAGCTTGTCGCCAATTCAAATGGCAACATGACCTGTAATTTTTTTCCAAAAAAATAAAATAAAAGTGGTGGTAAACATAAGACAGAAAATTAGGTGGCTACATTGTTCATAGTAACAATCAGAAACGAAAAGTAATAAGAAATAATATTAGCGGTAATACATAGGTTACACATAATAATTCGACGCACGACATAACATCAGTATATCAGACAAAACAACTAAATTGGACAGACGTCGTCACATAAAAATCACAATGATAGTAAGCAAAACATTCATCACGACATATTTCAATAAGATGAACCATCCCGTGGCCGCCACGTCCATGTCCGCCATGTTAACCTCCATGGTGCCCATCTTGAGTGGAGTAGTCAGATGAGGTCTGCTGACCTCTCCTTCATACTTTTCATTTCTGGCATGGCAATACTTCAAGGTATGCCCGGACTGCTACAAATAGAACACTTCTTCATATGATGTTCGACTTCTGCTTCGTCCATGTTGTAGGTTCAAGCTTCATTAATTTGGTTTTGATGATTAATGACAAATCTATATGTAAGACTAACACTTTTGTTGATATGTTATTTTTAGTCTTATTTGGACAGAGAGATGAAAATCTTGGAGTATGCATTCAATGTCATATTCTTATATCTTGTTGCATTACTCGAACCAAAGTATAGCTTGAACTCCACCAAGAGTCAAACTTAGATATGTGCATATTGTTCCAATATATATATATATATATATATATATATATATATATATATATATATATATATATATATATATATATATATATATATATATATATATATATATAGGACACTATTTAATTACTCGAGTACATACTCCCACTTCAAATATACCGATTAAACAAATATAGTATACTTCTTTATAATTTTCAGTATACTTAAATACCGATTATAAGATACTTGATACGATTTGATTGAAAAAATTTCATTGGAGCCCTTTATTTTTGCTATGTACCTTTTTCATATATAGAAGAAGCGTATACACAAATTTTGCTATAAAAGGTAGACTTTAATGATTTTTTTTCATGGAACTCTCTTTGGGGTATCTTATAATCATTATAGAAGTATGATCAAATTGATAAAGAGGTATCATCATATGATTTAAGTGGTATATGAGAAGTAGGAGCACGTACTCCGAGTATCATAACATTTTCCTATATATATATATATATATATATATATATATATATATATATATATATATATATATATATATATATATATATATATATATATATATATATATCACTACTACAAAACAAGCTATACTAGTGATATCTGTGATTATCATAGATGGTTCTTATGAACCGTGCATGATAATTCACGAGACGGTTCTTAATAAGAACCGCTCTATGCTAATCCACAGATATCACGAGGCGGTTATTGTTAAGAACCAGTATGTGAATGATCACAGACGATTCTATTTACAAACCGTGCTGTGATAGTGCAACGTCCGCAGGCGATTCTTATTAGAACCATATGTGATGGCTCTGTATATCATAGATTGTTTATATTAAAAACTGTCTGTGACTTGGAATTTTTCCTAGCCTGAAATTTTTCTTGCTCTATGATTTTACCATGGCCTGAAATTTTTCTCTCTCGATTTTACTATGGCACGAAATCTCTCGATTTTACCATGGCGAAATTTTTCTTACTCTGATTTTACCATGGATTGTGTACCACGGTAGAGGCGCGGCAGAGGATTGTGTGCCATGGCAGAGGATTGTGTGCCACAGCAGAGGAATGTGTGCCACGGCAGTGGATTGGCTGCCACGGCAGAGGATTGTGTGCTATGGCAGAGGATTGTGTGCCACGACAGAGGATTAGCTGCCACGGTAGAGGATTAGCTACCACGATAGAGGATTTTGTGCGCGATAGAGGATTGTGTGCCACGGCAGAGGATTGGTACGCTATGATGGATGATTGTGTGCCATGGTAAAATCAGAGAGTAAGACAAATTTCAAGCCATGGTAAAATCCAAGTCACAGACGGTTTTTAATACAAACCATCTATGATGAGATACTTATCACAAACGGTTCGTATCAAAAACCGTCTGTGATATGTCGTCATAGACGGTTTTTGTCTAAAACCGTTTGTGATTCGCAGCGTAGGAGTTCGAAATTTTTGAGCAGCTGCGCGCTGAGGCAACTATATTTTGTACCGTGCTTATATATTAGAGCCGAGTCAAAGTGGGATGCCTTTGGGACGAGGATAACTAGGAGTTCTTGCATATTTTCGTTGAGCCGCGTCATCCGCTCCATTTCTGGCCGTCGTTGTCATTTTTTTTTTGTCTCTCCCCATCTGGTGAGTTATTGTTTGATTCGTTGGCTTTATGTCATCTCTAGATCCTCTAGATACTAATACTCGCATCTCGTTGCCTAGTTCTGCCTCAAGCTCACGATTCACAAGTGAACCATGCTTCACAAATCCACTCATGCATTTGTCAAGTTGTCCCGGAGTGGCTCCGTTGTCGTCAACCACCTTTGTGAGCTCTTGGACCGTCATTAGGGATGGGAAATGATAAAGGATAATCCGTTTTATCTGATATTCATATCCTAGAAAACGCAAATGTGGTAAGTAAAATCCGCATTCGAATAGTATTCATATCCGTATTCGGTGTTATTCGTATCCAAAAAAAATTGATAGTATCCGTATTTGGTGTTATTCGTATCTGAGAAAAAAAACCAGATAGTATCCAAAAAAAACAAATACTATCCGGGAAAAATGAATACGAATACTATCTGTTTTTTCCTGGATACGAATATGAATACTATTTGTTCTACCAAGATTTGTCGCAAAAGTTGTAGGATATTCGCATTTGACCGAATTGAGTACATATTTGATTCGAATTTGTATTCGTTATGACATTCGATTCGTATTCGTATTCGAGAATGTTTGAATTCGTATTTGTATTCATTTTAAAAATATGTATTCGTATTCGTTTTAAAAATATAGATTCGTATTCGTATTCGGGACTATTCGATTTGTATTCAATCTGTTTCCATCCCTAACCCTCATGAGTGGAAGTGTGAGGTTTAAATAGCATTCCCGCACCTTCTAACTCGCTGCCACCATTTAGCTTCTCGCCACTGCCACTACCGCTCATCGCCAGCACAACTCCAATGACCATAGGTCTTCGTGCCGCTACCGATAGTATTGTGGTTGCTTCCTAGAGTCATCGCACATGTTCTTTCGTTTTCTCTATCACGATCGTTGCCACTACATGGCAAGCTCTAAATCCTTCTAAGCAAGGCTTGAGAATCCATTTTTTTTTTGCTATAGAAAAAACTATCACGAGCGGTTCTCAACAAGAACCATCGGTGATAGTTACTATCCTGAGCAGTTCTTGTTTAGAACCGTTTGTGATAACTTTCCTGACGCATACTTGAAAATTTTGTGATGACGGTTTAGAACCGTCTGTGATGACCCTTGTGTAGTAGTAGTGTGTGTGTATGTATATGTATATGTATATGTATATGTATATGTATATGTATATGTGTGTGTGTGTCTATATATATATATATATATATATATATATATATATATATATATATATATAGCGAACATATCTAGTGCTAATGAGTAATTGAGTGCTAAGGTGCTAATGCTAATCTTGACCATTGGATCATGCGGGGCATTGGAGGTGAGAGCGTGTAGGGTGTTTAATGAAGGCGCATTGGAGGTGGGAACATGCAAGGTGATTAAATAGTTTGGAGGTGGGAGCCCGCATTAATCTTGGATGTTCAACCCGGATCCAACGGTCAAGATTAACATTACCATCTTAGTACTCAATTACCCATTAGCACTAGATATTATGTGTGTATATACATATATATACATATGTATATTTGAGTGCTAAGGTGCTAATGCCGACCATGAGCGTTGGATCTAGATTGAACAACCCAAATTTGGGTGCTAATCCCACCTCCCATCCACTTATGCATTTTTCACTAAACCCCCTACTGCCCCTTCATTTCAAATCGCCAATCCGCCACAACCCATCGTCTTCCTTGGTGCCTGGCCTTCCTCTCACCCAGGTGAACCAATGCCGCCGCACCTCCTTGGTGCCTAGCCTTCCTCTCACCCAGGCAAACCAACGCCGCCGCACCTCCCTGGCGCCTAGCGTCGCCCTCCGACCCCCTCCAGCTCATGCCCATCGTTTCCACCAGACGCTCCGGGCCTCACGTGGCGGCCTGCACCACCGTCGAGTGCCTCACCCACCTGTGCCACCATCGCATCTAGGAGACCAGCCTCGCGCCGCCGCCACCGTCGAGTGCTCCTTCCTCTCTGCCCTCCTCCCCCTCCCAGCTGCGGCGCCGCCCTCAATCCCGTTGTCCCTCGCCTTCAACCCCCCTCCTCCTTGCCTCCATCTGCCTCCCTACCATCACCACTGGCAGGCCTCCTCCGTGGAGCTCGAGGCATTTGGTGTGTGTGCACTTCTTGGGAGGGCAGGGTGTTGCGCGTTAGAGAGGGCTTGGGGACAGAGGCGAGCTGTGAAGGGGTGCAGAAGGCAAAGGCACGAAGAGGCAGAGGGGCTCTGGCCAAGGAATGACACATGGCATAGCCACCAAGTAGACCCTTGTCGAAGGGGTCTTGTGGAAAGGAGATCGGTCTTGGTGGCGGAGAGGGGCTGGAGGGCGGCGCCAAGGGCTGTGGGAGGCGGCGACGCGAGAGCCTGTTGGAATCTGAGGGAGCGATCAAGAAGCAATGATGAGGAAGCCGGAGCAACAAGCAGAAGCGGTTGCATAGGGGATGCCCGAGCCGGAGAAGTCAGCGCCATGGGAGCATCGGCCGAGCAAATCACCAAGAGGAGAGAAGGGAAAGGGGAGAAGGAAATGGGGAATAGAAAGGAGAGGAGAGAATCGGGGGGGGGGGGGTATGTGAAAAATGCATAAGTGGATTGGAGGTGAGATTAGCACCCAAATCTGGACTGCTCAATCTAGATCGAGCAGCTCATGGTTGGCATTAGCACCTTAGCACTCAATTACCCATTAGCACTAGATCGTCCCCATATTTATATGTATATATATGTATGTATATGTACACACACACACACACATAGAGATATATATATATATATATATATATATATATATATATTCATACATATATAGGGGTGGAAAAAAAAGCTCAATTCTTGGGGGCTCGTTGGCTCGGTTCAAAATTTCTCCAATTACACTCGTTAATTGGTTAAACATTGAAATGAATCAATTTCGAATGAAATTGGATTTCGCTCTAGCTCGGCTCGTTAGCTCGGTTCTAAAAATACTTCCAAACTATAAATAAAATGATAATAAATCAAACTATGTCAATTTCGAAAAAAGCTCGGTAAAACGAGTACCTGACTCGATATCTACCCCTATATATACACACACACACACACATTTAGGGGAGTTCACTCTATGTTTTGTGGTTTCAATTGTATTGATCCATCTCTTCCATCCACATATATTGAGGATCTCTACGTTGAAACACATCCTTGAGTATACGAAGCTTTTGTAGTTGAAATATACTCGTGTTAATTTAAATTCAATTATTTGCATTCGGATTGTCATCAATCACC
This sequence comes from Phyllostachys edulis, assembly GCA_036346405.1. Lineage (NCBI taxonomy): Eukaryota > Viridiplantae > Streptophyta > Magnoliopsida > Poales > Poaceae > Phyllostachys > Phyllostachys edulis. Next base: position 169,062 of record JAYEVD010000342.1, on the reverse strand, counting down.
AAAAGGAGGAGATTAAAGAATCTAGACCCATCATTATGAGTTCATGGAGTATTTTGGTCATTAATGACAATATTTTTGTGGGACTAATATTTTCCATGAGTTGATCCAATAGGTTAAGCCCCATGATGATGAAAACTTTGGATGACACCATGTGTTGATGGTCATCAAGTCAAGGTTCGAGATGAAGGATGTTATCATGTGTTGATGAGCACTAAGTCAAAATCTCGACATGAAGGAATTAATCATATGTTGATGAACAGGACATGAACTCACGACTTGGAGGTGTGATGTTCGTCATCAAGTCTTGACCCCAAGATGGATGCGCAAGGCAAATGTATAACTAGCATAGGCTAAGGATGTGCTTCTAGCCTTTTGCTGGTCTCGGTGTTTGGTTGGAAGACATGGTTGTTAGTATAGGTTCTCGTACTATTAAGAGGGTTCTTGTTTAGTAGCTTGAGTCTCATCATCTGTTGATAGCTCAATCCCTCTTTCTCTAGCTCTTCTAGGCATGATGCTATTTGTTTGCGAATGTGTTTTGCAAATAATTAAAGCTCAGGCATTTACTCTTCATAGCATGAGACTATAATTTGCAAATAGTTGAAGTCCATGCACCTACTCCTTGTGGCATGACACTAAATTTTGCAAATGTGTTTTGCAAATTGTTTAAGTTCATGCATCCTTCCTTGGCATGGTCTAACATTGCTTGTTACACTTTTCTTGGACTTAGGCCATGTGTTGGCTCTTTGGAGTTGTGCTTTTTTATTTGATCAAATGTGTTTGAGATCAATTAAATAGATAAATTGTGTAGCCATTTGAATAAGATTTCCATAGAGCCCAAGATCACCTAATTCCGACATCGGAGTCACAAGTTATGACTGTTTTTTCGAGTGTTGCCTGTGCTGAAATCAGGCCTGACATCGGAGCCAAAAGTTATGACCGTTTTTCTTAGTGTCGCATGTGCTGAAATTATGGCCTAGACTAATCTGGACCCGGTCGATCGGCGTCGGTCATGCGCTATATAAGTGGTCTAAGCGCCGAACTAACCAGGGTTCAAACTGACCGGGCCAGTCAACCTTTTTCTAGAGGGCGTGTTTTTTATTTTACTTCCTCCCAGAAGTCTAGTCTAACCAAATTATGTAATGGATAGTTTTATAGCTATTGCACTATAGCCGGTCGACTTCTTTGTTGGTTAGCAATGGACACAGTTTTCTTTGTTTTTTTTAGCTTCCAACGACTAGCTTTTGGTGTGTAGGCTATAAATACCAATCCTGGCCGGTTGGGGGGCAACTCTTGACATCCCATTTCACTCTCTTAAGTTAGTGTGAGCTTCTGCTCTTAATTGTGAATGTGTTGCACCTTGTGAGCAAGGAGAGGTTCTAGTTGCATGTGTTGCTACTAGAATTGGATGGAGCATCCAATTGTGCATGTGCTGCACTTGGTGAGAGTCAAGCAAGAGACTTAACTTATCACTCTTAGTGTTTGCTGACACCTAAGCGACGTGGAGGCATCATGATCTAGTGATCTTCTCAAGAAGCTTGTGAGAAGGCATGCTGTGTTGTGAAGGTTGGAGCTCACCTACCCAAAGAGGGAAAGAGCTACCATTAGTGGATTGAGGTGTTTGGCTTAATTCGTGGAGCTAGTAAAATTCGTTTGGGCTTACCTCAATGTGGTTTAGGGGAGATCGGCAAGCCTCTGAACACAACAGAGAAAGATCAAGTGTCATTGTGGTTTGCTTTCTCGTGCTTTATTTTCTTGCAATTTACATTTATACAATTAAATTATTTGCTTCTCACCTTAGGATTGCAAACCTTATCATAAACTTAGGTTGTTGGTGCACTTAGGTGGGACTAGTTGATTTAGGCTTTAAATGTGCAAAAATGATTTGATTTACAATTCTGCATAAAACTCGGTTTTGTTCAAAAGAATTTTAAAACTGCCTATTCACCCCTCCCCCCCCCCTCTGTAGTCGGCCTCCTCGATCTTACACATGTTGTTCCCGATATATCGTCTCTGCCGCCGGCCAACTGTTCCCTTTAGCCTATCAATGTCCATAGCCTAGATCTGTTCGTCCGAGGTAGGATGGCTAGTGAAATGGCCAACAACGTGCGTAATCATACAGCTCTGCACTCTATGTTAGCATCACCTCTTCCTTGGTGAAATATTCAGAAAGGTATTGGGCGGGATGTTGTGCCACTGTCGAACATGCAACCATCATATGTGAGCATGACTTATATAGAAGAAGTGGCTTGTAGCAAGTGCATATGCAACAAGCGCAGTGAAGTGTACACTCGTAGATGATCCTCTAACGGTTCTTTCTGTGGTGTCCTTTCTTCCTTCAAAGTACCTCGAAGTGAAGCTCCCTTGTGTCTATCTTGAACACCTTGTGCATCTCACCCTTCTTGCTATTCTCCTCCATGTACTTGGTGATCATGGTGAAATCTGAGAACTCGTGCGTTGCCATGGAGACTATGCGATGTTGCTTCAATCAACAAAGTACTTTGTGGTACCGTGTAGAATTGCCTCCACACTACCAACCAAAGGGAGGCACCTTGCGTCGCACATGACCCAATTGTATACCTCAGCTAGATTCGTTATTATGACACCATACCAAGCACCATCCTTGTCATGTAGCGATGACCACTTCATCTTAGGCTCATACTCAATCCAGTCCGAGAAGCATTTCACCTATCGTCCGATCTTCCTCGTCACACTAGGACCATCTATGGGTAACTCAGGCAATGCCTCGGGGAGATTGTTCGTGCTTATAGCGAACTTCTTCGCTGCCTCCCTTCTGCGCGTCCTCGTCTGATCATCCAGAATTTTCCAGAATGCATCAAACTTTATCTACTAGTTCTAGTTGTACAACCACTTGGAAAGTTTCATCAAGTCCTTGTACTGAAACTGCTTGTAAAAGTTTGCACCCAAGTGCCTCATGCACCACCTGCTTTGCACCATGGAAGTGGCTCGTGTTCCCCTTGTTGTGGCTAAGTTATAGCACTCAGCAGGCCCACATGCCGATCATGTATGAGGCATACGTTAGGACGACCCTATACAATAGAAATCTTCACGTTCCTCATAAACCACAACCAACTGTCGGCGTTCTCGCTTTCGATGAATGCAAACACCACGGGAAGAACATGATTGTTCTATCGATCACAACCGCAATAAGTATCTACCCCTTGTGTTTTCGATCGAACGTGCCATCCACGCACAAGATCGAGGCGATAATGTTGGAATGCATTGATGCATTCACCGAAGGCGAAGAATGCTTGCTTCAGTACCCTCCTCTCGGTGAATTTCAGATGCGTGTCATCTTCAATGGCGACATGAGTACTGGGATTCCTATCCTGTATGACTCATAGCTGTCTAGGTAGGTTGTGGTAGGAGTCCTTGAACATACCATACCTTGCTTCCAATGCCTTTTGCTTTGCCCTCCATGCCTTAGCATAACTGATTGTGTATTGTGTAGCATCCCAAAGTTCTGTCACCAAATTTAAAAATTAATAAAGTTATTATTTTATTGGATTTTCTGAGTTTTAAAAGAGTTTTCTTGCTTTTCTTCAATTTCCGGATTTTAAAGTCCAAAAGAAAATTTATTTAGTTTTATGGGATTTTCTTCAATTTAAAATTAAAAAGGAAAAATTAATTAATTTCTGGAATTTTTTAGATTTTAAAAAGTTTTTCCTATTATTTTAAAGAAAAAGAAAATTAATTTGCAAAGCTAAATACCAATTTTAAGTTGGAAATATTTTATTTAATTCCAAAATAGCTCAGGCAATTTCTGTGAATTTTTCCATAATTTTTGGACTTTATTTCTATTTTCTAAAAGCCTAATTGATTTATCTCAATTTCTAAATTCACTAAATCATTAAAAAATTTGATTCTAGCTTTGGGCCGAATCTCTCTTCGGTCCAATCTTCTTTTCATTGCGTGCGGCCCACATCCACGCTCCATCTCCACCCGCTGACCCATCCTGCGCCTTCCCCTCTCCCTTGCACTTCCAAGTGGGCCCTACCTATCTGCTCTTCCTCTCTCCCCTTTTCTTCTTCCTCGAGCCAGCGCCGCTTCCGCCATTTTCGCCCACGTGAAGGTTTTCAAATCTGGCCAAAATAAACAGAACGACCCACCCCGTGATATCTGTAAAGAGGTCGGGAGGACCATTTTTTGTGCGGTGCCACCACATAGAGGAGTGGTAGCACCGCTGGGTGCATTCCCCGAGGAGGTCTACCAGGACCTCCTAGGAGGTCTTTAGGACCTCCCGAGGTCTTGGCCCGCAACCGACATCCCAGAGGTCTTTAAGACCTCCGAGGTCTCTTCAACTCAGAACTTTTCTGCAGTAGCACCGCTTGGTATATCACTGCGAGGTCCGCCAGGATCTCCCGAGCAAGTCCCGTGGGACCTCCTGGAGGTCTGTCCTCATCTTCGAGCTAGTCCCTGGACAACGAAGCTAGCTCACACAGAACACCAGATAATATCACAACCACAAGGTCAAACAAAAGATGAAGCAGACAAATTAAACTTAATATAAACAGGACCTTATGGTCAAGCTTGTTAACAAGAGGTCTACCACTGAGGGCTTACAAACACCGACAAAGACTTACAGCCGGCAACAAAAGAGCTCCAAAGCTAAAGCACTAAAAGCACGTAAAGGCCATCCGGCAAGCCCACAGGCTGTCGAGTGGAGGACGTCCTAGGCAATTGGATCGTCGAAGAACTCCTCCTCAAAGAGGTCTGCACTGCCCTGCACTTGATCATCTTCCAGATCTGCTTTGACACAGGGCTTTAAGCCATGAGTATGTTGAATGTACTCAGCAAGACACAGGGAGCATTTATGCAAGTAATATTCATGCAAAGGCTTACCAATAGAGAGCTGTATGGTTAGGTTGCACAAAGCCAAGTTTTGATAATAATAACATATAGATTGAAAAGCAGCAGGTTAAAACAATAGTACATAATACATTTGATTTTTGCAAAGATGGGGTGAGCACCAACTCACGACCACAACCAAAAGGGGAGGTCTGGTCGCACTCATGACCAGGTCCTCACCCAAAAACCACCCTAGAGCACTCACTCTAGAGGTCCGAACCGACCTCTAGTCCACAACCCGAGCCAACCCTCGACCCTCTAGAGCTGGCCAAGGTCTCTTGAGGCAAAGCGGGGGCATCTCCTTTGAAGTGTCGATGGCACAAACTTTTGGGAACACTACCCCTTGCACCATTTTCACCAGGCATGTCCATGACCAAGGACTTGGCTATTCGAATAGATTTTTCACTCTGCAGAGGTGTACAACTTACCCACAATCCACGACCTCTCTAACAGGCCGGGTTCGGAAAGACCCTTGCTCACTCGATGGTGAGCGCCTAGAGAGCAGCAAGGCCTTTACAAAGCTTTGAACTGACTCGGGATGCCCGCTAAGGTTTCATATATCCTCCTATGGTCTAGAAATCCATGCAGGTTATGGGTGCCCTCTTGCGCCCAACAATCAAGACGCTCCTCCACACAGCCCCAAGCCATCTCATTGCTAATTATTCAGCCAGACCATCCCCATAAAATGATCTTGTGGTTGCCTTTGGTTGGCCTAGATCACTGAGACACAAAGTTAAGTCCTTAATTGTGCCAAGGCAAGACTTCCACAACCCAAAGTGCAAAGCACCCACTACTCACTTCCCGACTTCTTGCCTCGGCAAAAAACACTTTGTAATTAACCCTGCCAAAAGACCACCCAGTCTTGGCACAAATGTTATAATGGTGATCTTGCACCACAATCATCACAACTTAGGCATCCTGCCATAGCTGCTTAATAGTGGCACCGACCACAGGTTCCATAGATCATTAGTCAAGATTATTAAGGATGAAACATGATACGTTGGCACCACGGTTTCTAGAGTGAAGCTAAATATAAATCTATGGCCCCAAGTTGGCAAATAACAAAGAATACCAACTAAATACCCAATCTAAGGCTTACAAGGTAAACATGTCAACATGATCAGGACAAGGTATAAAGGAGGCATAACAACAAGTAGGTAAGTAACTACAACCCAAACCTTTTCTTATGAACATAGCCATGCATGATAAAGTAAAACCAAAATATGTTTGCAAAACTAGGTTCAATATGATCAAAAGGAGGTCTGTGGCTTGCCTTGGTCAGCAAATGGAGAACCTTCAAGAGAGAGAGTCGGATCCAAGAACTCCTCGAACTTGTGATCTACATGTTCGCAAAAAGCCAAATAAGCCAAACTACACCAGGCCAAAGAACTTCAAAAGAAGACTAAAAGAACTTAAACAAAACTCAGCCAAAACCGGACAAGCGAGAGGCCCAAAGCGAGAAGGAGGTCCAAGGCAAGCGAGGTGGTCTTTAAGCAAAAGACCAAACAAAGATCCACGAGGAGGTCTTCGGTTGAGGATAACAACTCCCGCGGCTAGCTCGCCGGTGGAGCTCGAGCACAAGCCCAGAGCGAACAAAGCAAGACAAAGTTGGCAAGTGAACAAAAGGTTACAAGGGTTTGCCACCCAAAGGCTATATATAGCCGAGTTGGTGGAGTGCACCAAGGAAAAAAGGGTCAATGACGTGTGGGCAATTGGGGTAGCAGGAGATGGGACTTGCCCTAAAAGAATTAAAATAAAATTACCTCGGATGTGTTGCATTTAATGTGATCCGACACCTATTAAATGCGCCTGAGTTCGAGGCATGAGCAATGATAACAAGGTTGAGTGAGGCCGGCATGTGGGGCCGATCAAAGGGTGCACCATCGGTCAAAGAGGTGGCCCCACCGCAAGGGCCATCCCATAAAAGGCCCTTTGGGAGGTCCCGGACGGGAGGTCCAAAACGCTCAAGGGAGGTCCCGGATAGGAGGTCCAAACGCTCAAGGGGAGGTCCTAGACAGGAGGTCCAAAACGCTCAGGGGAGGTCTGATCAAAAGGGATACTCTGGACTAGGAGGGTGGTCTTTACAAAAAGATCAGCAAGGATTGAGGAGGTGGTCCTTGCAAAATAGCCAGGAAGAGGTCTTGGGCGGTCAAGATCTCAAAGAGGAGGACCTTAACGGTCCAGATCAAAGGGCGCAGGGAGGTCCTGTCGGTTAGATCTCAAAGGGGAGGTCTAACGGTCAAGATCTCAAAGAGGAGGACCTTAACGGTCCAGATCAAAGGGCGTAGGGAGGTCCTGTCGGTTAGATCTCAAAGGGGAGGTCTAACGGTCAAGATCTCAAAGAGGAGGTCTAACGGTCAAGATCTCAAAGACCAAGGGAGGTCCATGAGGCAAGGATATCTTGAGGAAAGGTGAGGCGTTAGATCAAGATCGGATGGCGCAAAACAAAGGGGCCGTTCGAACCGGCCAAACAGTCAACGAGACCAGGCCGTCTGATTTAGATCGGATGGCTAGGAGGGAAAGGGGACGTTCGGACCAGCGAACGTGCCCTTAGGATCGGGCCATCCGAACAGCATCGAACGGTCCTAAGGTGATGAAGGCAAAGCCTTAAGCGGTATGACCGCAGGAGCCAACGGTGGGTTCAAGTGCTAAGGAGGTCTTGGACCTAAGGAGGTTGGGACCTTTAGATCCAATCAAAGGAAAGACACGGGCGGCTAAGATCTCCAAAGGAGACCCTAGCGAACAGATCTATACAAGAGGGAGGTCTCGCGGTTAAGATCTCGAGAGAGGAGGTTCTAACGGCCGATCTCAACAAGGGGAGGTGCATGTGGTTAAGATCTCGGAGAGGAGGTCCTAACGGCCGGCTCGATCAAGGGAGAATGCATGCGGTTAAGATCTCCAGAGAGGAGGTCCAGTAGGACAAAGGGAGTTCGAGGAAGGTTCCAAAAGGGCCTTTGGGAGGTCCGGGAGGAACTCGGGGCGCCCAAGTGAACTCGGAGGGGTTCAAAAGAGAGGTGAGAGGTCCACGAGGGAGGTCAAAATAGAGAGGAGAACGAGAGAGAGATCTAGACACAAAAGAGGTCTGGAAAGGAGAAACCAAACACAAGGGCACACGGAGGCAGAAAAGAGGAGAGCGGGAAAACTCCAACAAACAACAGAAGGCACCGAACAGGTTTAGTTCAAGTTTGGTTTAATCAATTAAAGCTCTTTTGAAAACTCAAGTTAAGCTTTGAACTCTCATCAAAACCAAATGGTTATTTTTATTTTGGAAACCAGGCAAGAACCTAGGAGAAACAGGACGTTACAATAGCCCACTTTTCCCACTATTGCGCCGTCACCCTTATCCCACCACCTCACCATAACTGCAATAGCCCCGACCCTTATCCCCCATTCTCCGCCACCAGATCGCTCTTATCCTGCCACCATTTCCGCACTGGCCAACTTGCGCTGCATGCCCCACAGTGTCGCCCTGTCCCTATAAAAGGGAGCACCCGCACTGCCGTCTCACCCTCAACCCATTCCAGCACCCCTTAGCACTCCTGTCGCTCTAGCGACGCCAGAATCCATGTTTGAGCTCGCTGGCCGTGCGTGTTTCCTCCACCGATTTCGACACCGTCGATGACGCCCTCCTTGCACTGTCTTCACCATCGGCACTGCCATTGCGTGTTCTACCTCGGGCGCACCTCAACATCGCTAGAGGAACGTTGGAGCCTCATCGTCGTCAACAATCGAATCTCGCTGCCGTCGTTTTCCTCACCGCCGGCAACCCCGTCAAGCCCCTCCGCCGCAACCGTGCGCAACAAGTTTGCGGGGACCCCCGGGTTATCTCCATAAGACTGAAACTAAGCATGGTCTTATGGACATAACTCTGGACCTTAAGTAAATGGATTCCAACTTAAATCCATCTAAGTGAGAGGCTTAACTGAAAACTAGAGTCCCGACAATCATGCGCGCTGCTCCTCTGCGAGCACTACATGATTGTCGGTTCTCCAATAATCCAAGCACTACACTTAGTGAGTTAAATAGGAAGCCATGAACAGCGAGCATGAACTCATATTGGCTCCCAAGATCAGTGACCAATATGCCCATACTCTCATACAACGTTGATCACATCCATACAACAAGCATACATTAATAGTTCAAAAGACATACAACATAATAGTTTAAGTCTACAACTATTACAAACGACCGACCGGCCAAATTCAAATAAGAGTGTAAAGTAGCAGCGGAAGCAAGTAAATAAACCAAAAGACCAGCAGTGGTATGCCCTATAACCCATTGGCAACCGACTAGGAGTTAAAAGATAGCATTACTCGTCAATGTCGCCTAAATTGACACTGACGAGCTCAACTGGCTCAAAGTCTTCCTCACCTGAAATATCAGCAACTGGATTGGGTACAAAGTTGTACTCGGAAGTCTTACACAAATAAAAAATTAGTTATTCTAGAGGTTGTTCCAAAGGATGGCTCATATTGGCTTAGTTTTGCGAAAAGATGCAACAATTTAACAACCTACACATACTAGTTTTCAATTGCCATTTTGTAAACTGATTTGAAGTAGAAGTAAAGCATGTGATAGAGTAAAAAATCGAATAGCAAATGAATCATACAAATAGCAAAGTGGCTGTCCACTTTGATACAACAAAATGCATGAACATCCCATTCATGACGAATACCAAGTTATAACCACAAATTTTAATTCCAAGTCTAACAATAGCAACCATGTAACTCAAGTGGTCGCCCATAACCATGAGACACTGACTATTGAATAGATTTATACCACTGTAGGGGTGTACTACTTACCCACATGACTTGGTTAATGGTAAGCCTCAGGATAATAGCACACTACCGTAGGTATGCCGGCCAGGTAAACCAAGACTCGGTATTTTTCAGCAAGTTGATATTACTGAATTGAATCACCCATGCGCGACGTGATCCCGCTTAGTGTAGGTTATATAGCCTACTAACAAATGGGCACGCAACTTGTGCCGGGAATACCGACCCAATTAACAAGTTTTAATTAGTGCTCATCCGCACATTATAGAATTGCAATTGGTACCCTACGAAACATATATGCGATGGAACACATATACGTCCTCACACCACCAGTCTTCAACTCAACAACACCAAACCCTTACTTAACCAAGCAGCACCCATACACCGCGTGTGGAAGCACGAGTTTTACTTGAATCAAAGATGTTACCAAAGTTCGGTCCTTAACTGTCCAGACAAGTCCATCACTTACCCAAGCTCGTGCACAAAGACACCATCACTAACCATCACTTGTCCAGACCAAAACTCATTTAAAATGACAAAATTTTATCTCATAAAATAGATACGAAGATCTGAAACAAAAGCATATACTAAAAGTTGTGTTTATCCCATAATTGTCGGGTTATTCCCGACAATCAGCTATCGGTTTTAGACTTGCATGGCTAAGCAAACCCGAACAATATATTTCAACCATCCTAACTCAAGCATGTGGTACTGGAATAATTCAAGGATAACCTCAATGAATAGGAGATAACTAATCAACACAACACAAAAATAGCGATATTATCAAAATAGCATGCAAGCAATTATCATTGCACTATCTTAACAAAACTGGGATCGAATATGATGCAAAAGAAAGTTCAAATGATGCTTGCCTTGCTGGTAGCTTAGTTGCTCTCCCTCAGTAGCGTATAAGTCAAAATTGATAGGCTCGGAATCTAAACAATTACAACACCGAATAAACATCGAGAAATACCCAAAAATTCAAAATGCACAAAAATGCATGATTTTTCTACAGTAGCTAATTCATGATTTTATATGAATTTAGATGAAATAATTATTCCATTTGGACTTAGTATGTGAGAGTTATTAAGATTTGAAAATCAGTTTCCAGGAAATTCCCATTTAAATCGGTTAGGTTACTATCATTTAATTTAATTATTTGGGCAATATTTCCAGAATAGTAGTGGGACAAAGTATTATATGGATACATAGGTAATATTATTACAAGATCAAAATAGTTGAGTTTACCTCATTTGGAGTTTTATGCATTAGTTATGAATTTTCTAAATTATTAGCTTTTTCTTTTGTAAAGATAACAGAGTTTATGGATCAATCTCCAAAATAATACTCTATGCTATAGAGACATGTTTGAAACCTACTCTAAAATAAATTTCACTTAAAATGAAAATTATCAAAACTAGTTTCATCCATTTTGGAGTTAAGATGAACTAGTTATGAATTTTTAAAGTTAAAAACATTTTTAGTGTATAAATATATTTAGTTTTGGATCATTTTCCACCAAACATATTTTTGGGATAGTAGCATGTTTGAGACCAATTTTATAACAAATTTCATTTAAAATTAAAATTAAAAAATTGGTTTCACTGCTTTTGGAGTTAATATGAATTAGTTATGCATTTTTGAAGTTATTCATATTTTTTTCAGTGTGCAAATAATTCATTTTAGATTTTTTCTAAGCCATTTAATACTTTTCTTACCGGGCGCTACTCTAGCCATGGTCACTAACCAGCGGGGCCCCGGGTCAAGGATTGACTTAGTCAATATTGACCCAGCCCAGCTGAGAATGAAGACGTATTCTAGAAAATACGCTTTCCCATTACCAGTACGTACTTTCTTCTTCAGCTTATAAGGAATACGCTCTTCTTAAGGGAAAATGCATAACACAATTTACACTATCACTAAACTGGCCATGGGCCCACATGTCAAACACTCCTAGATCTAAACAGTTTCAACTAAATCCCTAATCGAGATTAACCCCGTGGGGCCTACACGTCATATGCTCATTAAGGAAATACTTAAAGGCTAAGGATTAACCATTTCCTAAACCACCGGCTATTAAGCAGAGCTCTCGCCGTGAGCACTCTGGTGCGATCGCGCGGGGCGGACGCGGTGAGGTCAGCGATTCGGTAAAGAAGGACATCTCCGGGCTCGAGATAACCACCACCAGGTGCGGGAGGCCTTCGCGAAGTCGCACGAAGTGGCATGGGAACTAGAGGTGGACGGCGTCGAGCTCCCGGCGGCCGGAGGCGGAGACGACGGTGCGGTGCTCGTGGAGAAGTTGCTACGGACATCGAGGAGACTCAGGGAAGGGCGCGTCGGCGTCGCCTCACCACCAGGAACACGAAACCGAGCTTGTTGAAGGTGGAGCAACACTACGGTGGCCGGGACAGTGATGACGGCGGTGCGGCCATGGAGCTTCACGACGACACGCTCGACCTGGCAACGAGAAAGGGTAGGGTGCTCAGATGAGAATGAGCAAGACCCCTGGAACCTAACGGATGCATAGCTAAGGGAGGAGGCTCACCGGAGTGGACCAATTGCTCGGAGGCGGTGGGTCACCGCAGATGAGGAAGACGACCCCAGCTCTCCCTTGTTTTTGCGACATAGGTTAGTTAAACGCGCAGGTGAGTTGAACGTAACGATGCGAACATGAGGGGCAAGGTTGGGCACGGTGGAGTTACCTCTGGCGCAGCGGAGCATGGTGATGTCGCTCAGGCATGCTCTGAAGGCGGCAATGGCGCAACTTCGTCTCGCGAGCTTCAACGCGAAAGGGAAGCTCGGGTTAGTGAAAAATGGAGATAGCAACAAGATAGGAGAAAAATGGCGTGGTTGTGGCAATGCTTACCGGAGAGATTGCCCACGCGAGCTTCCTCCTCTTCCACGGCCCGGAAGAGAAGTGGCCGAAAAGAAGGAGGTAGGGATGGTTTTGAGCATGCTCGAAGACGGAGGATGAAGCGGCGTGACCTACCAGATCTCTGGGATAGGCCAAGGAGGGCGGTGGCTTACGGTGGGCAACGAGGCGCTCGAGCTTGGGTGGTGCATGGCGCCCACGCTTTGCACCGCATTGTATGTGGAGAAGAAGCTCGAACAAGCGGGCCCGCTCGATCGATAGCATAAAGCGAAGGTGGTGCGACTTCGGCGAAAGGATCAGTCGAGTCAAGACTGTTTGATCATGAATGGGTGGCTAAGACTGCGTGAGAAGTTCGGACAGATCGAACGATGGTGAGATCTGGCCCGTTGATTTCTAATCGAACGGTCGAAGAGCGAGTTGGTCGAGCTGAGTCGTGAGGTGCGGTTGTGATGTTCAGACTGGTGTTTTGGACGGTCAGATCTGGATCAGACGGTTCACACGCTAGCTAGTCTGGTTGAACCCGGTGCGACAGTGCTAAGCCTGAGGTTTAAAATCCAGTTTGACCAACTAGCAGCAGCTTTGACCAAGTCTCTAAAAATAGAAATAAAACTCTAAAAATTCTGAAATAATTCAGAGGTGTTTTTGGGACATCCTAGTACTCAAATAAAATCTTAAACATCACTGTTCAAGAATTATTTGCCTAGTTTAAAATCAAACTTGGAATAGATCTTTGATTTGGGTTTGAATTTTCTGAGGGTCAAATTGAGTTCCAAAAATTTGGTAAAAATTATATTTATTCATGATAATTATTACAGTATTTGAATAAATTATTTTTGGAAGATGAATAAGAGTTTTTGTTTTTGTTTTCTTTTGGAGCTTATATTCGAGTTGTAGTTTTAAACCTTATTTGAGATTTTCCAAGTACAATAAATGATGCAAAAGTTTCTAAATCATGATGCATGCTAATGATATGCATAGTAATCCTCTTTATTAATTTGGGGATGTGACAAACCTCCCCCCTTACAAAAGATCTCGTCCCCGAGATCTGGGTAGGTCGGTAGATGGATAGGAAGTTCTAAGGAAATACAACATCTGTTGTTTTGATTTCCTTTAAAGATAGTGCTAAGATACCTTACAAGGTTACAAAGTATGATTTTTATATTTTCCTTACCATTGCTTTGTTTAACCTTGCTTTTCTTGATTCGAAGGCACTTCAAGGAAAAGGTCAGTATATTCTTGTCGCAAATGATCTTTACGTTCCCAAGTAGCCTCATCTTCAGTATGGTTACTCCACTGAACTTTGATGAACTTGATATTGTGATTCCTCGTCTTGCGTTCCGTTTCTTCAAGAATGCGAATCGGGTGCTCCCAATGAGAAAAATCGGGTTGCAAGTCGAGTTTTTCCAACTCGGTGGCTTTGGTTGGAACACAAAGACACTTCTTCCATTGTGAAACATGGAATACAGCATGCACATCTGCAAGTGATGGTGGCAACTCCAATTGATAGGCCACTACTCCCAATTTTGCTAGAATTCGGAATGGCCGGATGTAGCAAGGCGCCAATTTGCCTTTGACTTGGAAACAATGCATTCCTTTCATCAGAGAGACTTTAAGATAAACATGATCATTCACCTCCAAACTCAACTCACGATGACAACGGTCGGCATAAGACTTCTGACGAGATTGAGTCGTCCAAAGTCGCTCACGGATGACACGAACTTGCTCTTCTGCATCCCCCACCAAGGTTGGACCATAAAATGGTCTTACCCCGGCTTCGGACAAGTTCAAGGGTGTCCTACAAGCTCTCCCATACAATACCTCAAAGGGTGACATTTGTATGCTTGATTGGAAGCTATTGTTGTTGGAGAACTCCGCAAATGGTAAGCACTTCTCCCAATTCTTGCTATAGGACAGCACACATGCTCAGAGAAGGTCTTCTAAAATTTGATTCACCCTTTCAGTTTGTCCATCCGTTTGCGGGTGGTAAGCGGAGCTGAAAGATAGATTGGTCACCAATGCTTTATGTAAGCTTCCCCAGAAGTGGGATGTAAATTGAGGACCTTGATCTAAAACTATCACCTTTGGCACACCGTGGAGACAAACGATTCTTGAAATATAAAGCTCTGCTAACTTGTCCCCGTAGTAGGTGGTCTTGACAGGACTGAAATGAGCAACTTTTGTCAGACGATCGACAATCACCCACATAGAATTGGACCCAGTTTGAGTCCTTGGAAGGCTGGTGCTAAAATCCATGCCAACTTCTTCCCATTTCCACTTGGAAATAGGCAGAGGTTGTAGAGTACTTACTGGCTTCAAATGCTCAGACTTGACTCTTTGGCATACATCACACTTGGCAATATATTGAGTGATGTGTCGCTTCATTTGGCTCCACCAAAGCCGCTTCTTCAAATCTTGGTACATCTGGGTACTACCTGGGTGAATAGAGAACTTGGAGTCATGAACTTCTTTGAGAATTAGTTCTCTCAAGGTGCGATCAAATGACACCACCAAACGGTTTCCGAACCACAGGGTGCCTTGCGCATCTTCAGTGAAGCATTTGGTCTTTCCATGCTTCATTTGCTCTTGAATTTGAGCTACTTCTGTGTCAGTATTCTGGGCTTCTCTAATCTGGTCCTCAAGTGTAAAATTCACACTAAGGGTAGGAAGAGAACCTTCTTCAATTATCTCCAGGTGCAGACGTTGCATCACAGCACACAATCTTGCTGAAAAAAGAGTTATCAACAAACAGTTGCATTGAGATTTTCTGCTCAACGCATCGGCCACCACGTTGGCTTTCCCTAGATGATAATGATGTCCCATAGCATAATATTTGATCAACTCGAGCCATCTTCTTTGCCTCAAGATCAGATCGGCTTGGGTGAAATATATTTGAGACTCTTGTGGTCGGTGTAGATCTCGCAACGATTACCTATGAGGTAATGTCGCCAAATCTTCAAAGCATGGACTACAACTGCAAGCTCCAAGCCATGCATGGAATAATTCACTTCATGAGGTCTCAATTGCCTTGATGCATACGCCACCACTCAGCCCTCATGCATGAGCACACAACCGAGCCTGTGGCGAGATACATCACAATAAAAGTCGAAGCTCTTTTGAATATCTGGCAGGATGAGCACTGGAGCTTTGGTCAGACATTCTTTTAAGATCTGAAGTTATGCTCACACTCCGCTGACCCTTCGAACTTCGCTTCTTTCTTGAGCAGCTGAGTCATCGGTCTCGCCATTTCTGAGAAACCCTAGATGAATCCGCGGTAATAACACGCAAGTCCAAGAAAACTGCGAATGTCAGTGACGCTTTTGGGTTGCCTCTAGTTTAGCACATCTTGCACTTTGCTTGGATAAAAAACGATACCTCCTTTTGATAGCATAAGACCCAAGAAACTAACTTCATGAAGCCAAAACTCACATTTGCTAAATTTGGCATAGAGTTGACGCTGACGAAGCTTTTCCAACACAAGCCGCAAGTGACGCTCGTGTTCTTCATCAAAATTAGAGTAGATAAGGATGTCATCAATAAATACAATGAGAAACTGATCCAAATACTCCATGATAACTGAATTCATGAGGTTCATGAAATAAGCCGGAGCATTGGTTAAGCCAAAGGACATAACTGCATACTCGTACAAACCATAACGAGTAGAGAAAGCAGTCTTTGATATGTCTTCAGTTCTAACCTTGATTTGATGATAGCACAATCATAAATCATTCTTATAGAATACTTGGGCTTCATTCAATTGATCGAACAAATCATCAATCCGCGGCAGTGGATACTTGTTCTCAACAGTGACTTCGTTTAACGGACGGTAGTCTACACACATCCGCAAACTCTTATCTTTCTTCTTGACAAAGATAGCCAGGCATCCCCAGGGTGAGGAGCTCAGTCTAAAAAAAGCCTTTATCTTGGAGTTCATTGAGTTGTTCTTTCAATTCTACCAACTCATTAGGAGGCATCCAATACGGCCGTTTTGAAATTGGCGCGGTACCGAGCGCAAGCTCGATGACGAATTCAACTTCGCGATCAGGGGGCATGCCTGAGAGTTCTTCTGGAAATACATCTGGATATTCACATACCACTGGTACTTTATCCAATTCAAGTGAGGTGCCAGCTTCCAAGGCATAGAGATGAGAATCGCCCAGTAAGGGTGCAAAGACGACTTGACTGCCGTCTTCACTTTGACTGAAATAGATCGCTGAGTACAATTGATTTGCCCCTAATTTTTGGATAGCCAATCCATCCCTAACATCACATCAATACCAACTGAAGTTATAACTATTTAGTTTGCTAAGAACTTAACCCCTTGAATTTTCCACTTTTACGTCCTAGCAGACTTGATCGGTTTGGGAAAACTGATCTCGGCGACTGAATCAGGAAAAGTGGCCAAAGTGGATGCATATCAAAATGATGATGTGCAGCAAAGTACTTCTAGATGAATGAATGAGATGCTCCCAAAAATAGTAGGTAGAAAAGAATTAACAAGGAGCGTACCCAACATGACGTCGATTCGTCGTTGTCTCCTTAGCGATCCACGTGGTTCACTCGACCATGCGTAAGAACTTCGAGAAGGAGTGGATGCTCGCGCTTGGAGGTACATAGGGTCTTCTTTGGGCCAGCAGTCTTTGTAGGAGCCGGATAAGTCCGGGGCATCCTTGCTTCCTCGCAAGGCATTTATCTTATAGTGACCGATCGCCACCTGATAAAACAAGTGACATTGGGCTGAACGAGCTGCGATCTTGGGAGCCTTTGCCCCATTAAGCCGCTTGTACCTCACTGCAGGCCTTGGTGGCACGGAGCTTGAAGCAGGGCGGATGGGATGAATCGGTATCTTTGAGAAGGACATTGGGTCCCTTATCGATGGATCCTTGAAGATCTTGATCACGGATGGTAAAAGCTTGGTGTTTCTCTGGGCAAAATATCGCAAAATGTCCCGGAGTGTTGCAAAGGAAACAAATAAGTTTCCTGTCTTTATGGGATCGGTTTCGATGCTTCTTTTCGGGTGGCCCTTGCGTAACTTCTTGGCCAGAGTTTGCCTTGGTGACGGCTGCGTGGAAAATCCTTCATTGAAGTTCGACCGAGTTGGTGATCATATGATGTAGACGACACTCCTTGGGACAGTGATCGTGTCCCTCGCAGAGAAAACAAGTGACCTTGGTAGTCGGGCAACTTCCTGGTGAATGGTCTCCGTCGTAGTTGGGACAACTTGTAGTACACTGGTCGACGTAGTGTCCTTCCTCACCACAGCATCGATAGACTATGGCCTCCGCCATGGTCCTTTTAACTCCCTTAGTTTGCATTGGTGGGCGAAGTGCCCCACCTTACCACAACTTAAACAAACACATTGGGTTTGCTGCTCCTCGGGGCAGTGAGAGTCATAGTTCCCCTCCTTGCTACATCCAAGACATGCGATGGTGTTTTGAATCCCAGGGGATGGTGACTTTTCCCTTGGTTGAGTGCTAGAAGGAGTACTAGGTCCTACCATCCTGTTGTTAAACGGATGGTCAGATTACAGACGAGAGATACGCTCGGTCGAGCGTGGAACTAAAATCTGGACAGCAAGGGAAAGATCCTTAAGCTAGTATGCACATGGTAATGAAATGCACAAAAGTTAACATCAAATGAAAACCCAAAGGCACCAAGGCCAAAAAGATCCACAAAAGGAATTTGAAGTTTTCCAGTTACAATTACATCCAAATAGACCCGTAGGCCAAGAGTAATTGCCCGAAACCAAAGTTCTTGCAAAGAAATCATCAAAAGTTCAACAACTACAGACCCATTACATAAATCTTAAAGATGCACGCTCGCTGAAACTAGGTCTGGACAGCGAGCTGACTCATGCTACAATCCTAAGGATTACTGTTAAATCCCTCTGGAAACTGGTCTAAATAATAGTAGTTAGGCGATCCCGTGTCCTCAGGGTTATCCGGATTGACGAGTTGAAGAGGGGATCCTACATCAATGACATGGCCTCTATAGATGCAGCATCTGAAAAGAGCAAAACCTCTGAGACATCACGAGCTTGACATCCCAGTCCAAAATTGGGTACTTGCCCTCCCACTTCGGGAAGACGATACTCCGGTGGTGCAGACGCATATGGAGAGACCTCGTTCTCCCCATAAAGCACATGCCGGTCCACAAGTCCCATTTTGCATATGGGTTGTAGACGCCCTTGAGCCCTGGCGAGATGACGCCGCATCTCCCATAACTCATGCATAGTGCAATGATGGATCCGATCCATGATGTGAATCAATCTTGCCAGCTGTCGTACTTGAGTGTCTTTCCTAGACTGGATCCTGGCAACAGTGTTCACTTTTGCGCCACTTGCTTGCATAGGAAAATGGTAGTATGGAGGTTGAGCTAACTCCGTCAAGTCATGGCGAAGATGGCTCGATGCCACATGACCACTTCACGCAACGCAAGTGGCCTCGGAGGTGCCACGTGCACGAATCCGTATGGGATACTCACATCACGTGTCCGCAGCGATATTGATCATCGCTAAGTACTCCTCCATCCACGGTCCTTGGTCGATGGTAGATGGAGTATTGGGGTTGATAAGTGAAGTTAAGCTCTTCACGGTATATCTCTAGAAGTGCGGTATCCGTCCACATCTTGACTTGGATCTCCCTAACGATCTTGACGACTCATCCAAGGACAGAATGGCAAGATGAGTTAGTTTTGTAAATCGAAACAAGAATAAGGTGAGAAATGTTAGGATGAGGAATAAAAGATATCCTAACTTAGTTTTTCTCAAATTAGTTTGATACTTTAAAAATAGTTTTAGACCAATGGACTGGCTAAACTTAACGCCCATGCTATCTCTAACCTACAGTCAGTATGGCTCTGATACCAACGCTGTGGGGACCCCCGGGTTATCTCCGTAAGACCGAGACTAAGCATGGTCTTATGGACAAAACTCTGGACCTCAAGTAAATGGATTCCAACTTAACTCCATCCAAGTGAGAGGCTTAACTGAAAACTAGAGTCCCGACGATCATGCGTGCTGCTCCTCTCCAACAATCCAAGCACTACACTTAGTGAGTTAAATAGGAAGCCACGAGCAATGAGCATGAACTCATATTGGCTCCCAAGATCAGCGACCAATATGCCCATACTCTCATACAACGTTGATCACATCCATACAACAAGCATACATTAATAGTTCAAAAGACATACAACATAATAGTTTAAGTCTACAACTATTACAAACGGCCGACCGGCCAAATTCAAATAAGAGTGTAAAGTAGTAGCGGAAGCAAGTAAATAAACCAAAAGACCAGCAGTGGTATGCCCCATAACCCATCGACAACCGACTGGGAGTTAAAAGATAGCATTACTCATCAATGTCGCCTAAATTGACACTGACAAGCTCAACCGGCTCAAAGTCTTCCTCACCTGAAATAGCAGCAACCGGATTGAGTACAAAGTTGTACTCACAAGTCTTACACAAATAAAAATTAGTTATGCTAGAGGTTGTTCCAAAGGATGGCTCATATTGGCTGAGTTTTGCGAAAAGATGCAACAATTTAACAACCTACATATACTAGTTTTCAATTGCCAATTTGTAAATAGATTTGAAGTAGAAGTAAAGCATGTGATAGAGTAATAAATCGAATAGCAAATAAATCATACAAATAGCAAAGTGGCTGTCCACTTTGATACAACAAAATGCATGAACATCCCATTCATGACGAATACCAAGTTATATTCACAAATTTTAATTCCAAGTCTAACAATAGCAACCATGTAACTCAAGTGGTCGTCCATAACCGCGAACACGGCTATTCGAATAGATTTATACCCTGCAGGGGTGTACTACTTTACCCACATGACTTGGTCAGCTGGTAAGCCTCCAGATAATAGCACACTACCGTAGGTATGACGGCCAGGTAAACCAAGACTCGCTATTTTTCAGCAAGTTGATATTATTGAGTTGAATCACCCATGCACGACGTGATCCCTCTTAGTGTAGGTTATACAGCCTACTAACCAAATGGGCACGCAAGTTGTGCCGGGAATACCGACCCAATTAACAAGTTTTAATTAGTGCTCATCCGCACATTATAGAATTGCAATCGGTACCCTACGAAACATATAAGCGATGGAACACATATACGTCCTCACACCACCAGTCATCAACTCAACAACACCAACCCCTTACTTAACCAAGCAGCGCCCATACACCGTGTGTGGAAGCACGAGTTTTACTTGAATCAAAGATGTTACCAAAGTTCGGTCCTTAACTGTCCAGACAAGTCCATCACTTACCCAAGCTCGTGCACAAAGACACCATCACTAACCATCAATTTTCCAGACCAAAACTCATTTAAAATGACAAAATTTTATCTCATAAAACAGATATGAAGATCTGAAACAAAAGCATATACTGAAAGTTGTGTTTATCCTATAATTGTCGGGTTATTCCGACAATCGCCTACCGATTTTAGACTTGCATGGCTAAGCAAACCCGAACAATATATTTCAACCATCCTAACTTAACCATGTGGTACTGGAATAATTCAAGGATAACCTCAATGAATAGGAGATAACTAATCTACACGTCACAAAAATATCGACATTATCAAAATAGCAGGCAAGCAATTATCATTGCACTATCTTAACAAAACTGGGATCGAATATGATGCAAAAGAAAGTTCAAACGATGCTTGCCTTGCTGGTAGCTTAGTTGCTCTCCCTCAGTAGTGTATAAGTCAAAATTGATAGGCTCGGAATCTAAACAAGTACAACACCGAATAAACATCGAGAAATACCCAAAAATTCAAAATGCTCAAAAATGCATGATTTTTCTAAAGTAGCTAAGTCATGATTTTATATGAATTTAGGTGAAAGAATTATTCCATTTGGACTTAGTATGTGAGAGTTATTAAGATTTGAAAATCAGTTTCCAGGAAATTCCCATTTAAATCAGTTCGGTTACTGTTCATTTAATTTAATTATTTGGGCAAAATTTCCAGAACAGTAGTGGAACAAAGTATTATATGGATACATAGGGAATATTATTACAAGACCAAAATAGTTGAGTTTACCTCATTTGGAGTTTTTATGCATTAGTTATGAATTTTCTAAGTTATTAGCTTTTTCTTTTGTAAAGATAACGGAGTTAATGGATCAATCTCCAAAATAATACTCTCTGCTACGGAGACATGTTTGAAACCTACTCTAAAATAAATTTCACTTAAAATGAAAGTTATCAAAACTGGTTTCATCCATTTTGGAGTTAAGATGAACTAGTTATGAATTTTTAAAGTTAAAAGCATTTTTAGTCTATAAATATATTTAGTTTTGGATCATTTTCCACCAAATATATTTTCTGGGACAGTGGCATGTTTGAGATCAATTTTATAAGAAAGTTCATTTAAAATTAAAATCAACAAAATTGGTTTCACTGTTTTTGGAGTTAATATGAATTAGTTATGCATTTTTTAAGTATTCATATTTTTTCAGTATGCAAATAATTCATTTTCGGATTTTCTAAGCCATTTAATACTTTTCTTACAGGCTACTCTAGCATGTCATTGATAACGGGCCCCGGTCAAGGATTGACTTACTCAATATTGACCCAACCCAGCTGAGAATGAAGATGTATTCTAGAAAATACACTTTCCCATTACCAATACGTACTTTCTTCTTAAGCTTATAAGGAATACGCTCTCCTTAAGGGAAAACGCATAACACAATTTACACTATCACTAAACTGGCCATGGGCCCACATGTCAAACACTCCTAGATCTAAACAGTTTCAACTAAATCCCTAATTGAGATTAACCCCGTGGGGCCTACAAGTCATATGCTCATTAAGGAAATACTTAAACACTAAGGATTAACCATTACCTAAACCGCCGGCTGTTAAGCAAAGCTCTCGCCGTGAGCACTCCAGCGCAATCGCGTGGGGCAGACGTGGTGAGGTCAGCGATTCGGCGAAGAAGGACAGCTCGGGCTCAAGATAACCACCACCAAAGCGGGGAGGTCTTGAGCGTCGCACGAAGTGGCGTGGGAACCGGAGGTGGACGGTGTGGAGCTCCCGGTGGCCGGAGGCGGAGACGACGGTGTGGTGCTCATGGAGAAGATGCTACAGATGTCGAGGAGACTCGGGGAAGGGCACGTTGGCGTTGCCTCACCACTAGGAACATGAAACCGAGCTCGCTGAAGGCGGAGCAACACTACGGTGGCCGGGACAGTGACAACGACGGTGTGGCCATGGAGCTTCACGGCGACACGCTCGACCTAGCAACGAGAAAGGGTAGGGAGCTCAGATGAGAACGAGCAAGACCCCTGGAACCTAACGGATGCACAGCTAAGAGAGGAGGCTCACCGGAGTGGACCAATTGCTCGGAGGCGGTGGGTCACCGCAGATGAGGAAGATGACCCCAGCTCTCCCTTGTTTCTACGACATAGGTCAATTAAACACGCAGGTGAGTTCAACGTGACGATGCAAACACGAGGGACAAGGTTGGGTACGGTGGACTTGCCTCTGGTGCGGCGGAGCACGGTGATGTCGCTCGGGCACGCTCTGAAAGCGGCAATGGCGCAACTTCGTCCCACGAGCTTCAACGCGAAAGGGAAGCTCAGGTTAGTGAAAAATGGAGATAGCAATGAGATAGGAGAAAAATGGCGTGGTTGCGGCGGTGCTTACTGGAGAGATTGCCCACGCGAGCTTCCTCCTCTTCCACGGCCCGAAAGAGAAGTGGCCGAAAAGAAGGAGGTAGGGATGGTTTTGAGCGTGCTCGAAGACGGAGGATGAAGCAGCGTGACCTAGCGGAGCTCCGGGATAGGCCAAGGAGGGCAGTGGCTTATGGCGGTAACGGAGGCGACTCAGAGCTTGTGCGGTGTGTGGCGCCCGCGCTCTGCAGCGCGTTGGCGCGCTGGAGAAGAAGCTCGGACACGCGGGCCCGCTCAATCAGTAGCACAAGGCGAAAGGTGGTGCGGCTTGAGCGAAAGGATCAGGTCAAGTCGGGACCGTTTGATCATGAATGGGCGGCTGAGACTGCGTGAGAAGTTCGGACCGATCGAACGATGGTGAGATCTGGCCCGTTGATTTCTAATCGAACGGTCGAAGCGCGAGTTGGTCGGGCTGAATCGTGAGGTGCGGTCGTGATGTTCGGACTGGTGTTTTGGACGGTCAGATTTGGATCGGACGGTTCACACGCTAGCTGGTCTGGTTGAACCCGGTGCGACAGTGCTAAGCCTGATGTTTAAAATCCAGTTTGACCAACTAGCAGCAGCTTTGACCAAGGCTCTAAAAATAGAAATAAAAATCTGAAAATTCTAAAATAATTCAGAGGTGTTTCTGGGACATCCTAGTACTCAAATAAAATCTTAAACATCACTGTTCAAGAATTATTTGCCTACTTTAAAATCAAACTTGGAATAGGTCTTTGATTTGGGTTTGAATTTTCTGAGGGTCAAATTGAGTTCCAAAAATTTGGTAAAATTATATTTATTCATGATAATTATTATAGTATTTGAATAAATTATTTTTTGGTCTTGTTTTATTTTGGAGCTTATATTTGAGTTGTAGTTTTAAACCTTATTTGAGATTTTCCAAGTGCAATAAATGATACAAAAGTTTCTAAATCATGATGCATGCTAATGATATGCATAGTAATCCTCTTTATTAATTTGGGGATGTGACAAAGTTCACCGCACCTCCCTTTTAAATTTGGTACCCTCACCATCGGCAGCCGTGCCGCCGTTCACCAAAACCCTAGGTTCCCGTGCGCCACCGCCACTCAGAGGTGACGTGGCCGCCCGCCCGCAAGCGCCACATCAACACTCTTGCCCACGTTAGCACCCGCGTGGTAGCTACACTAGCACATGTGTAAAACCCCACGCCTTTTTTGTAAACCAAGTCCACCATGAACCTTTGACTTTTCGTGGACTGATGCATGGACCATGGGCCCACTTGTCCTTGTCTAATAGGAATTTTCAATAGAAATTTAATTCGATCGGAAAAAGAAAATTCAGTCTTGACGTCATGCTTGTGTCATAATTAGATTTTTCTTTAAGTAAAATAATTCATAATTGAATTTAGTTAATTTCTTTAGGATTTAATCTTCGAGGACTCATTCTCCTTCACACGAGCTCGATTTTAGTGAGTTAAATTCCTAAAGTCATCTAAAATCAAGATCTAGCTATATATACTAAAATTATTTAATTTGTTTGACTTTATTTTTAATTTGGTTCATTTTCATTATGGATTTTGACGACTTCAGAGAACCAGATTTTGACGACATTTCTAAACAACAATTAATTGAGCAAGACAAGTTATATCTTTGATCATTTTTTTATCCCATATTTTAAATTATTTAAATTCTATTTTGAATTATTATTGCATGCTTATTTATATTCGATAATTTCAATTCATGTTTTAACTTTCTAATTATTCCTGTTACCATTGTATAGACAAATCTTGACATTAAAATATCCATACCTTGTCACCTTAGATAAAATTTAGTTGATGCAATAGTATGAACTGGAATATTTTGGGAAAAATTAAGCGTAGCCATGCTTAGACCTGAAATATTTGATTTGGGAATTTTCAACCAAAAAAATCAAATGTGGTTTAAATTGTATCCATTGCATTGGTGTGTCATGGAATTTTATAAATGACTTTGAAAAATGAAATAAAATAAAATTGGTTTGTTCTTAGGTGAAATGGATAGTTGGTGGGTGCAAGTTTACGCACGGTCTCGTCTTAGTGAATGGTCGAGGCCCAGGATAATTTTGGAAGTCGCCCAGTCAATTAAGGACCGATCTGCGAGTTGCGGATTGCAAAACCCTTCCGTACTACCACAAGTCTGGAGTGTGACAGGCCAAGCTAACTAATATGCAATGTTTCATTGTGGTTGTGCCATTCAGTTGTGTTGGTGTCAGAATGACCTACTTTTTATTATCCCACATGGCGCAAGAGGGGGCTTCCGGTAGGCGTGAAACCTTAGCGGGCATGACTACTTTGGGATGGTGCATTGTATAGGCCTTATGATAATCACTAAGTCACACACTAATGGAAGTGTGTGAAGCGGACATTATAAGTGGATTATCCCTTGTGGGTAAAGTTGTACAACCTCTGTAGAGTGTAAAACTATTCAAATAGTCGTATCCACGGTCATAGACATGCTGAGCAAAGCCTTTCGCGGATTAGACTACAGTTTTGTTTTAAAAATACTTTGGTAAAAATGATTTTATGGATGTTTATTCCATGTGGGAAATTGGGCAAAAAGCCTTGGTGTAAGAGGGTTAGTCCTTCACCAGAAGTGTATCTTGCACTAACTTGACAATTTAAAATCAAAGAATTTTAGATATAGTATAACTGCTTTAGAACTTAGTAAATGTATTTAAAAATGCCAAACATTGCTTTTGCACAAGTAACCATATAAACCTTCCTTTGATATACCCCTGCATGCATTATAATCTGTTATTGGGTGTAACTTGTGGAGTACATTTCTGTACTCACCCTTTCTTAATAAAATATTTCTCAAAGGAGGATGACTTCGCAACTGCTGAGGATCTCGACGACTTGGCTGCTACCCCAGTCGATTGCCTGTGGCAGATTAGCTGGGTTCTACCACTTCTTCGTCTTCCACTGTGTTCTTTATCATTGGCTCATAAGCCTTTCTTGTAATAAACTTTGGTATTTATTAATGAAGTTGTATGAATTATGGATGTTACCATATTTGTCTCTGTGTATACTAGCTACTGTTCCAAGGACTAGTGTAGAATACACAGAGAATTTGGGGTGTTACTCCTGGGTCCGACATACTAGAACCATAACTCTATTGCTCGAATGATGGATCGTGGCTCAAAATACAGGTTATCCACGATCTTACTATACATGACATTCGCAATGAAGCCTAAAGACAGGTTCTTGTGAGATTGCATTGATTCTGAGATGACACATGTGTGGGGGATTACTATAGAGCATTTTCAGTAGGTGTCCCACTTAGGTTGGAATGCATACACTCGCCAAAGGCATACCGCTATGTCACACTTCACGTCATATGTCGGGACCCCGAGTATGCAACCCCGAGACCCTCTATGTATTCTGAACTAGTCCCATGATCAGTAGCTAGTCCACACAATTGCAACATAGATGAAATCATATCCATACAACAAAACAGCTAATAAAGCAGACAAAATAATATTACTTAGCAGCAAAAGGACCTTATGGTCAAGGTTTTACAGAGTTTGCCATGTAGGGCTAAAGACAAAAGAGTAAACTTGCAACGGGAAGAAACAACTCGTGAAAGCCATACGACATGCCCACATACAATTGAGTGGAGAATGCGGCCTAGCTCGCATGGTCTTCGAGGAACTTCTTCTCATAGAACTCGGTGACCCCTGGTTCTTCTTCGACGACTGATCAACAAATGGTGCAAAGCTATGAGTACTTAGAGTACTCAGCAAGTCATAGGGAACAGTATGCAAGTAGTATTCATACAAGGCTTGACAAGGATAGCTTTATGGATATTTTGCAGAAAGCATAATTGATAGTAAATACAGTAAGTAGATTGAAAGAACGATTTAAAAGATTAACACATAAGTAAACAAGTTCTTTTGAAACAACTAGAGAACACCCCGTTCACTTAACAACCATTGACCAAAACCAACTACTCAGATCCATCCAACCTAACATTTTTGAGAAAATCTACTCCTCATGTGAAATCACCAGGCATTGTCCATAACCAGGGACACGGCTATTCGAATAGTTTTGCACTCTGTAGAGGTTGTACAACTTTACCCACAGGACATGATTTCTCTAGTTTGTTTGGCATCCGTCGATACCACTGCTCACTACCTTAGGTAAGCGGTCTAGAGCACATGATAAGGCCTTTACAAAGTTCTATTTTGACTCGGTTCTGCTTAAGGATTCGCCATTCTGGGCCCCCCTCTTGCGCCGCTCATCAACCCAAATAGAACCGACTCAAAACATTGCTAATTAGTTGGCCAGGTCCACCCTATCCTGGATGTGTGGTTGCACGGTATGGCCCAGATCAATGGCGCACAAAGTTAAGTCCTTAGTTGTTACTCACCCGAGACTTTCCGCATCCCAATGTGTTTTCCGCACCCACCTTCACCACCGACCACTCGTCCGAGCATAAATCATTTTCGTTTAACCCAGCCAAATGACAACCCTTGCCATGACACAACAAATTTTATCAATGGTGGCTCCGCCACGATTCCATATATCATTAAGTCAAATTTATCATCATTGAATCATGTGATCAAGAGACCATCGCATAACTAAAGCATGACTAAGCACAATACGCACCCATGTTGGTAGTACAATAATGCCCAACTAAGATTACCCAGCCTATGGTGTCCAAGGGTACATGTCAACATGTCAATCGCAATTATTCAAGGAGTCATACTGCCAAGTAGGTATTAACTATTCCCAAAACCCTTTGTATAAACTTATCAATGCATGTTGATTATAAAACAATATAGTTTTATAAAATGGGTACGACATGATTAAAGGTCTACGACTTGCCTTCGTTGAAGGCTTGAGTTGCTTCGACAGACGGTTCCCGGAATTCTTTAGAGAAGCTAGAATCTTCATTGAAGTGTTGAGATGCTACGGTTGTTGGGTGCAAGAACTCTTCCGAAATGCCGGAATCTATGCGTGCGAAAAGAGCCAAATAAACAAAACAATTCTAAATAAAATCCAAAAATTACCAAACTAGAACCAAATGAAAGGTACTAAATTTAGAAATTTGAATCACTCGAATCAGAGCTCGAACGAAGGAGAACGAGCCCCCGGAAGGAGGTTCGACTACAGGTGGTCGGAAGGAGGTTTTGCTACCTGGTCGAAAGGAGGTTTCGACTAGTTGGAAGGTTTAGACTACCTTGTCGAAAGGAGGTTTTGACTGGTCAAAACTAGAGATTCGACTACTCGGCATGATCGAAGGAAGGATTCGACTACTCGACGCGGTCGAAAGAAGGATTCGACTGCTCGATGTGGTTGAAAGGAGGATTCGACTACTCAACGTAGTCGAAAGAAGGATTCGACTGCTTGATGTGGTGGAAAGAAGGATTCGACTGCTCGACGCGGTCGAAAGGAGGATTCGACTACTCAACGTGGTTGAAAGAACAAGAGAGTGAATAGGGCTCATAGAGCTCACCAGAGTAGAAAGGAAGGTCGGAGAAGGTGGGTGGTTGACGAACGGTGGGGGAAAGCTCGCGGTCAAAGGCAAAGAAGGACGGTGATCAAGGGGTCGGCCGAGACTAAAGGAGAAGAGGAAATGAGACAGATCCTATGAAACAAAACTGAAATTGAGTGAGAGGATTGCTTCAAGGAGCTCTAGGGCACGAATTGACTCGGGCAGAAGAGGAGGGGGATGCACTGGCTACCACGCGGGCGCTGACGCAGGCGGGCAGGTGAGGTGGCACCGACGTGCGTGCGGAGGTGGCGGCGAGGAGGTGCGCACCAGGTATGCCACGAACTTGCGAAGCCAACGACGAAGACCACATCGGCAGAGAAGCTTTGACGGCGATGTTAGAGGTAGTGGCGCGAGCTCCAGCCGATGGTGGCGAAACTCAAAGCATAGTGAAATGAGGGCGAGAGAGAGAGAGAGAGAGAGAGAGAGAGAGAGAGAGAGAGGGAAAAATAAGAGGAGGGCAAAGGGCTCCCTGGTGCTCCATTTATTTGCGGCGGCGCGGCGGAGACAACCACAATTAATGTGCAGACGACATTTAACGCACACGTCGCGGCAGCACGGCGGAGACAATGGCATTTAATGCACACACCGCTGAGGAAAAAGAGAGAGGAAAAAGAAGGTGCACAGGGGGCTAACAGGCGGGGCTGGTCAAAACCGAGAGGCAGTTGAAACCAAAGGGCTTGTCAAGACCGAGAGGCTGGTCGAGACCGAAGGGCTGGCTGTGACTGAAAGGGTGGTTCAAACCGAGAGGATGGTCGAAACCGAAGGGATGGTTCAAACCGAGAGGATGGTCTAAACCGAGAGGGTGGTCTAAACCAAGAGGATGGTCTAAACCGAGAGGGTGGTCGAAACCAAGAGGTGGTCGACACTGAGGGGCTAGTCGAGACCAAAAGGCTGGTCGAGACCGAAATGGTGGTTCAAACTGAGAGGATGGTCGAAACCGAAGGGGTGGTTCAAACCGAGAGGATGGTCTAAACCGAGAGAGTGGTCTAAACCAAGAGGATAGTCTAAATTGAGAGGGTGGTCGAAACCAAGAGGTAGTCGACACCAAGGGGGCTGGTTGAGACTGAAGGACTGGTGCGGGTCAGCGCGTGGGGAAAAGGAACGAGCCGATAGGAATTTGGAAGAAACAGAGAAAAGGGATCTTAAATACCAGAGAACTCCAATAAACTCAAAATAATCGAAATTTGAATTAATTGAAGTTTGATTAATTCATATTAGATTGTTTTTATTTTCCAAAATTTCAAGTTAAGCTTTAGAAATTCAACAAAACCAAATGGTTATTTTTATTTTTGAAAATTTTGAAAAAAAAACCCTTAAAACTGGGATGTTACATCGTACCACCTCGGGTTAGACTTTGCAACCGTGAATGTCCGTCACAGTGACAAGGCCCAGAATTTTATAGCTTTCTGGACCGCCTCCTTGCATTTGTACATTCCTCCTTGCCTGACGTCGTTTTGGTGGTACTCCCACAGTACACGCGATCCACGAAGAGGTTGTCAAATTGGTACGTGTTCCACTCGGATTAAACCATCTACTGTTGCCTACCATCCTCGTCATCCAAATCTTCATCTTCCGACAATGCCTCGTAATTCTAGTCTTCGAGCACCATCCTTTCGACTAGGGCTTCGATCTCCTCACCTTCGACTGCAATCCCACTAGCTTCCCAGACCAAAGGACTTCTTCGACCTCGTCTTCATTAGCGACATCAGCAACTCCCCGACCTTCAGTCATTGTGTGTGTCACACTGTAGCTAGAGTCCCCAACTTCTTTGTCATCACCACCAACTACCCCTTGTTTAGCTACTGATGTAGGCATTGTCTTGGCATATGCCTAGGCCAGAAGGACCAAATCTCACCCATGCTCCCTCTCTAGGCTTAGGTATGACTACCACGACCTCGTTCCCTTGAGCTGCAATAATTCCCAATGTGTGCCCTATGGCGATTGGGTGACATGACAACTCAATTTTAGATTGTGCAGAGCATAGTCCAACTCGAAGGTGTAATACCTCCACTACATCACAACACTCTATATATGCTGCTCTAGTCTTGTTAGGTTGACGGTCGCCGATTGGAAATAACGCAAACCAACCCCCTCGGGATCCTACAGAACAGTCCCTTAACCGTAGTAAATTTTGAAATTAACTGTGTTTGACATATTCAACGTATTGCACCATAGACAAGATTTAGACGATTATCCACATATATAAAACTAAACTACACGCACATAAAAGGATGTAGTACAACATACTAAACTACATAACCATACATCTAAAACTATCTAATCAATTCAGTTACAAAAAATAAATCGTCTATACTACACTACAGAACCATACATCTAAATTTACCTAATCCATTCAATTTCAAAAAAAATTACATGCAAGGTGGATGACCGGACGGACAGCGCTTTGCTAACTCTTCTCCTCCCCTCTGCTCCTCTCCTTTCCCTCCCCTCTTTGTCTTTTTTCGTAATAAAAGTGAGTTTTGGCTGAAGTTTTGGGCCTTTTATAGGGAAGGGAGAGTTGGTGGGGTCTCTGTCGCCATTTAGAATAACGATTTGCCTAAATTGCATTTGGCACTACTCAGTGGGCAATAGGGCCATTTCGCCATTTGGAACGGCGATAGAATGCTATTTTTGTAATTTTATTAAATGGGCATTTATTTCTATAATTCTATTTAAAAAATTATGATTAAGAAAAATCCCCAAGTTTTAGCTGGACCTGCAGGTTTAAACTTACACCTTCCAAACAAGTTCCTACATAGATGAATCTATACTACTAAATATTGTCCATTCATATTATTGTAGTTTTAATTTTCTACAGTTGATAGCCTGTATATTGACTCATGTAGCTAAACAATTTTCTTTTCACGGTTTTACGGGCATACCACATAATCGCTGAATCTGATTGATAAGTCGTTATCAGCAGTGCCGAATACCGATTGACGACCACGAAGGTCGATTTACGCATACAGAAGAAATGCATAAGAACAAGATAAAGCAATCTGAAATTGCAAATATAGATTGAAATATTGAATTGAATTAGGATTTTGAAGCGGTATTATGGTTGGTCTAGTCGACGCAAGCCAATACACGAAGTTGCAACAATGCTAACTTTTAACTAAATAAAATCCAAGGAAACTAGAGGCGGGTTAGTCCTCCTTAAATAAGGGATGAGGAGTCACAAATCTAAAAGAAATAGCGGGGTGGGACTAAACTCATGGGGTACTGTTCACATGAACAGTAACCACGCCCCCAGGTGGGCCGCCGGCATGTGGGCCAAGTTGAGTACGATTACAAAGCCCAATTTGGCCCAAATAGGTGATATGACATCTTCTTTTGATGATTGCGGTCAGTATAGAAGGAATTTGGAGGCAAGGCTAGATCCGTTGGAAAGAGGACGAAATAAGCTTTCCATAAAGTACTCGTGGACCTCCAACGGACTCCGTATGTGAAAGTTATGTCTGTTTTAAGTTGGTGCTATCAGGCTAATTCCAGATGCCGAACTGGATTCCAAAACGGGTCCAGCGCGAACTGCTTGCTTATCTTGGACCAAAAGTGACATGGTGCTGCACATATATATATTTCATCATTAGGTAGCATCATATAGTTCATATAATATAAAGACACTCCTAAAAACAAGCTCACCTAATAATTTAAGTAAAGCGTACGAGCTCTTGTACTTGGAACAGTAAGCATAGCAAATATGGTTGTATCCATAGGGGTCATGTCCTCATCATCCTCCCTTTCTTGAAAACAAAGCCGTCCTCAGCTTTTGATAAGCTGAAAATAAGGTAACAAAGAAGCCAAGGTGTATGCATGGTATATGTATATGTCATTTGTTTCAACGGTTCTTCATTGTTGCACAATTAATGTTAGAAGACAGCTGCGATCATAAAAGGTCATTGTATTATTTACCCAAGAGTAATCATATATGTGAATGATCAAAAAAAAATTCTCACACAACAATTATTGCAACTAGTTTTGCAAATGTAAGTGAAGCGTTTATGCAATTCAAATCTCTGAAGTTGTAAACTTGCAGTGGTAGCACATATGGGCAAATCTACAACTTTTAGAATCAAACAACATTCATCCATATAATCAGATTTCAATTGAGCAATAGCAAATTCATCTAGCAATGGTGAAAAGAATTGTAAGTTCTTTCATACTTCAGCATCAATATTCAGATTGTCAATACGAGATGGTGCAATAAGGGATGAACACATAGGTATTGGATGAGCACTAAATTTTATTTTTCTCTTATATTGAACAAGATTCAGCACACAAGAATTGTTATCCAAAACAACAAGTTTCAATTCATCCATGTGAGCACAAGTTATGCATATTCGATAAACGAGAAATTGATTGTCAATACCATAATCTCCAATTAATTTAAAATAGTAGGTGGAGGTGCTAGAAAGAGAATTTAGAGATGAAAGTTGAAACTTTCTCCATAGCACATTCAAACTAACGGACTCATTAAGCATGATATAGTACAAAGTATCGTGAGGGATATTCTATCAAGTACTTCCTTATGTGTAATTAATTAGACATGTGCAAAATTATGAGATTTAAGATCAGCACATGGTTCGTTCAAGTCAACATAAGGAAAATCACAAGATTGCACTGCAGCAGGTATATACTCACAAGGTTGCTCTATGTCTTGCTGTAGCACCAAATCAGTACCTTTGTCATTGTCTTGTAGGCTCGACTTAGATGATGTTGGTACTGGCGACAATGAATAGTCACAAGCTGTGCCTTCTTTTTCTTGCTCTAGCTCAATTGCCAATGAGCGAGCCGATGATGCCAGGTAGTGAGACAAAGTGTCGCTCATAGCAGCAGGGGCAGCAATCACGGTAGATGCAGCAATGGAAAAAACAACCGAAGATGATCTTGATGCGGAAGTGTGTACCATGCACTTGTTTGTTTCTTGTACAGGTGAAGGTGTAGTGAAAGTCGATGAAAGTGCACGAGTAGTCTTGGATTGTCATCCCTGTACTTCCTTTTCAACATTACAAGCAAGACGAAACAAGCGAGTGACAGTTGGAGGTTTATAAACAAGTTTATCCTGAATGTGACTGTTTAATCCTCCTAAAAATCTAGTCATTTTAGCATCTTCAGTTTCTTCTAAGCCACAACAAGACCAGGCAGTTTGCAATTCTTGATAGTACTCTTCTACAGCGGTACTACATTGGCGTAAATGTTGTAATTTATTCAACAAACCACGAGAATAATATGAAGGCACAAATCTAGCTCTCACAGCTCTCTTCATAGCATCCCAAGTTCTAGGTATGTTCTGATTAGTATGACAGTATTGACACCACCAAATAGATGCAAAATCATAAAACACACATGTAACAGCCCTAACTTTTAGATGATCAGGAAATTCATGGCATGCAAATAATTGTTGTACAGCTAATTCCCATGTGAGATAAGCATTAGGATCATAATTCCCAGCAAAAGAAGTCACAGTGAGTTTAATTTTGCAAGACGTACTATTACGATCATATACCTCCCGTGGTGGAGAAACTTGTCTCAAGCGTGCATCTTCCTCGTTCACTTTCGTGCACTCCCATTCAATGGCTCGAAGAAGATGTGGATCAATCTTGCAATCATCCCGTGAACCTGCCATAGTTAGTAGAAAACAAGGAAACAAATCATAAGTATATGTCCCTATCAACTACTAGGTTCTGGAGTTTCACAAGTCACTCACACTCAAGCTTATATCCAGTTCTTACCAATGTAGCAAAGAAGTGGTACAACCAGTGGCTGGTTCATGATACTCTCACTTGCGATCAACCTAATGATTGCGAGGATCGGCACCTGCTGAGTTAGTAAGAAGTGGAGCTCGGAAGGCTAGTATGTAGCAAGGGAGTAGCAATTATTCAGTTCTGTATGCAAAGTTGAAAAGCAGTTCAAAGTACTAGTCACAAGTGCTGGTCCTAGTCTAAACCAATCCTAGCTTGAGCAACTCACAAGACGACTAGTAGTAACAACGGAAGGCTAGCACAAGAATTATCAAGGCAAGCAAGCAATGGATGAAACGAGGTTGCTCTATTTTTTTTTTCTTCTTCTTCTGTTTTTCTTTTTCTTCTTTGTTTTTTTTCTTTTCTTTTCCTTTTTTTTCTTCTCTTTCCTTTTTTTCTCTCTCTTTTTTTTTTCTTTCTCTCTTTTACTTTAAACCTCACGAGCTCTTGAAAGGACTTGATCCACGAGAAACAACCAGAGGCGAGCTCCCAATGTGGCGGCGATGGCGGCGGCGACTACGGCGGCGCACAAGCGCAAAGCGGCGGCGGTGACCGCGCCTTGATTGAGCGGCGGCGAAAAACTAGCGTGTGGTGCCGCGGCGGGCCAACACGAGATGGTGCTTCAAGGCGGCGGTGCCTTGGCGGTGGAGGCCGGAGAGGTCTGCGGCGGCGGCGAACCAGCGTCGTGCCGCGATCAAGCCGCGACACAAAGGCGGCGGGCACGCGCGGCCTCAAAGCGGCGGCAGCTCCAACGCAGGTGGGCGTCGGAGGCGGCGGCGGCTTTGTGTGGCGGCGGCTTGGCGGCAACGGAGGGTCGAATGGCAGCGGCAGCGGATGAATTCGAGCGGTGACGGGATGGCAGCGGCGGCGGCTCGGTCAAGCGGCAGTGGCGGCGACTCTAGAGGGCGGCGATGACAGGAAACGCCGCCGGGAGACGCACGACAATTGGATCCACCGAAACGCACGCACGTGACGGCGGTGGCGGCAGATCAATCTGCTATTTTTTTGTTCTGCTTCCTTCAGTTTGGCTTGCCGATGAAAACACCGAGGAATACCGAAGAACAGGCGTGCTACGCTTGCTGATCCCGCGCGCTGTGCTTGGACCAACGCCGACGCGTGCATCGCTAGCGCCGAAGTAAAACGAAGCCAACACGTGTGTTGCGGCGTTGCTTGGACTTGGTACATGCGAACGGAAGCTAGATGATTTCCAAGAGATCTTAAACTGGACCAATCTAGACAGGAAACCAGCACAAAGACTCGACGATGCAATGAAAATTCAACAATGCAAACTAAAAAGAAAAATTGCAAAGGCACAAATTGGTTTGGACGATGAACTAAACCTATATATTTTTTTATTTTTGTGGCTATTTGGACTGTACAAAAAAAAATCTCACCGATGAACTGTAGCTCTAATACCACCTGATAAACCCGAAGGTTTATTTGTTGGCCCGATCTTTCGATGAAACGATCGAGTCGATGGCGTCGCTGAACTCTCACGATCCTAGCTACAAACACGCAAGGCTCAAAACCACGCAATCGCTGAACTGATTGACAAGTCGTTATCAACCGTGCACGAATACCCGGTTGACCTGACCACGAAGGTCGATTCACGCATACTGCGAAGAAGCATGCAAGAACAAGATAAAGCAATCTAAAATTGCAAATATAGATTGATATATTGAATTTAATTGGGATTTTGAAGTGGTATTATGGTTGGTATAGTCAACACAAGTCAATACACGAAGTTGCAACAATGCTAACTTTTAACTAAACAAAATCCAAGGAAACTAGAGGGGTGCGTCCTCCCTAAATAAGGGATGAGGAGCCACAAATCTAAAAGAAATAGCATGTGAACAGTAACCACACCCCCATGTGGGCCGCCGGCATATAGGCCAAGTTGAGTACGATTACAAAGCCCAATTTGGCCCAATTAGGTGATATGACATCTTCTTTTGATGATTGCGGTCAGTCCAGAAGGAATTTGGAGGTGAGGCCAGATCCGTTGAAAATAGGACAAAATAAGCTTTCCATCAAGTACTCGTGGACCTCCAACGGACTCCGTATGTG
Organism: Phyllostachys edulis; assembly: GCA_036346405.1. NCBI lineage: Eukaryota > Viridiplantae > Streptophyta > Magnoliopsida > Poales > Poaceae > Phyllostachys > Phyllostachys edulis. The sequence goes on along the minus strand of JAYEVD010000342.1, from coordinate 132,551 downwards.
AAAGTTATGTCTGTTTTAAGTTGGTGCTGTCAGGCTGATTCCGAAGGCCGAACTGGATTCCAAAACGGGTCTAGCGCGAACTGCTTGCTTGTCTTGGACCAAAAGTGACATGGTGCTGCACATATATATATTTCATCATTAGGTAGCATCATATAGTTCATATAATATAAAGATACTCCTAAAAACAAGCTCACCTGCTAATTTAAGTGAAGCGTACGAGCTCTTGTACTTGGAACAGTAAGCATAGCAAATATGGTTATATCCATAGGGGTCATATCCTCATCAGGCGGCCTAGAGGATTGCTGCCACTGGCGTGGAGGGCCCCACGAGGGCGAGTAGGAGATGGCGGCGACAGAGATGGGATTTCGAGGTTCTTGGCGGTGAACACACTGACACCGGAGTGACCGGACAAAATATGGCATCGAGGGTAAGTTTAATCACTTAATCCTGATCCACTTTCTTTTACTACAGCTTCACTTCGCTGCCAAGCCAAGACCAACATTTTTTTTGACTCGCAAAATATTTTCTTTTGAATGTCATCAACTGTTGCAAATCAAAATTTTGGGCATGGAATTGAGTGCTGAGTGTAGCATTCGAGGTGTTTTTGAAATAGCTTTTGAGGTTGTATGGAATTCGGGGGCAATCATATGGAGTTGAGTTGAACCTAACTGGCCACTACTTATCCATGTTCACCATGGGTGGACTAATCTAGTTAGGCCAATTTCATTTTCATCAAAGATTGATTCATGACAATTTTTTATGCTGACTAACCATGAGGATCTTAAAAGTTAGATTCATGGCAATTTTTTATGCTGACTAACCATGAGGATCTTAAAAGTTAGAACTAACACAAACTAAAGATAACACGGGCTAAATACTTTGCCTACTTTGTTAATTGAAGAAAGGAATCCCATTATTCAAAAGTGCACTGCTGATTGCAGAACCGAATGGACATCCTTTGCAAGTGGTCTATTTTTTAGAAAAAAAAACAAATCCATTGCTGGTGGGCAGTCCCAGTCCTCCCACATGCCAATATATTAAGCATTAGAGCTACATAGAAGAGGGTAATATCTATATCTGACTAATCTGTACTGTTGTAATCTGGCACACCGAAATAAGTGGTGTAAATCTCTATCTTTTTCTCTCGATTAATGAGCGAATTTCTAGGATTTTGTCTATTTTGCGGATTAATGTGGGAATTTGTAGACCTTATAGCCGATTGGCCACACAATTGTGTTGTGCAATGTGCTATAGTATAGTGTATAAAAGTTTTGTTTGCACAATTCCAAATGTTGGAATTCCTATTTCAGCAACAAATACATTTGTATTTGATATCATATTCAATGAGCCCAATTTATTTTGAAAATCTCTACCCTATTTTAAAAAAGTTGGGAGGTGCTAACAAATTTACACAGTCGTCTCAGCCTTTGAATTATAGGCAATGCTACTTTTGTTTTCTTAAATTAATATATCTCTAAGCCAATTGTCTAACCTAAGACTTTAATAGTACAGTTCACCAAATTAAGAGATAGATGTTTTTATTTTTATTTTTATTTTTATTTCAAATCCTTGTATCTCTAAGTCAACTATCAAATCTAAGCATTTAAAATTAGGGTCCACCAAATTAAGGGTGATATATTTTTTATTTTTTGTCAGAATTTCTAGCATATTTCTCTCTTTTTCGTTAGCTTCATGTACAGTAGCATCTCTATTAGAACCTTTTTGCATACCAATTATTAACTAATTATAAAGTATAGATTTTTCTTTACCAGCTGTAGTTTAGCTGTTAGAACTTCTAATATTAACCAAGGCATTGTTATGTACATCTGACAATGAAATTACGTAGAATTTTCCTTTTTTTTTTAATTGTCATACCATAAGTTGATTTTGAACATAAACTTTTATATAATTGTAGACAGCGAGGGGTACATCTACAATTAAGGGTTAATACATTCCATAGTTGTTATTCTATATTTCTGTACATACTTTTTAAAAAAAATAGTATTAGATGGAGCACGTAAGCTAATTTGTTGAATTTTTTTTTATTTAAGGGAGCTTAAATCCCCCCCAATTTTAATTAATGAAACCAGCTACAGGGTAGGTAGGCCCGGGAGTCGAGCGCGGGTGGGTTGGGGGCATGCCAGCATCCCACGCAGCTAATTTGTTGATTTAGGGGTCCACAAAATTAAAGTAAAAACATATAAGTAGCTTGAATATTGAACAGAAAACAAAGATCCAATTGAGAACCGCACCAAATATTTGAACAAAAAAAAATTGTAGATCAAGAGAAACTCCGATATGTTGAATTCATGGCCTTAAATTGTATAGTGCATTTGTTGTCTATGCGTTAAATTGGAGTTTAAAATCCAATCAAAGCTTTAAAAAAAATTGGAGAAAAATTAAGTGAAGACCAAGTTGTATTAGCTTTGGATTAAAGTCACGCTAACAACAAAAATCATTACTTTCTTTGATGATGCTAACAACTTTTGCTTGTAAGACCTGCTTTCTATTAGCATCTCTCCATGCATACAGACATGGATGAAGACTGACTTTGAAAAGACTAATTGGTCATGACTTGACCGACAAACGCTTCACATGCTGAAGTCGTGCCTTCCCAACCTACTGCAAATCACCCAGGAGAACTTTGATGATGTTTTGCTTGCCGGAGGAGGACATGCGTCGTCGCCCAAGGGCATCATAGATTCTGGGAAATTTTGATAAATGCCACTGCTTAGTGACCTTATTAGAGATATGCCACTCCTCAGTTAGAAATTCAAAGGATACCACTGACAAGCTAGGAACGTCCGAGAAATGCCATTATAGAGGTTTTTACCCACTTTTCCTCAAATAAAACCCTGTATTTGGCTTGATAATCTCGTATGGACACTTATGCCTCTCCATCTCTCCCTTCCCCTCTCCTCTCACCTCCTCTCACCTCCTCTCCCCTCCTGGCTCCAACCGGAAACTGCTTTTTTTTGGAGAAACAACGGCGGTGAAGCAGAGGATGGCAGCGGTGAAGCTCGGCGGCGCGAGGAGGAGGCAGAGGCGGCTCGTGCGTGGGCTCACAGCAGGGTGGAGCTGGCGGGGCTTGTGGCGTGATGCCATGGCTCGCCGTCGGTGGCGTTGTGAGGTGGCGGCGTCTTGAGACAACGACGCGTGGGATGCTGAATCCGGTGGTCCGAGCAGCGGCCTTGCTCACGTTCGACTGAGGAGACGGTGGCGGCGGCCGACGGGAAGTATGAGGGCTGCAACAAGGAAGTACTCGAGGTGATGCTGCACTTCCTTGTACTCCGGTTTGCATCAACGGCGACGAGGAAGGACTTGAGATAGCAACGGTGAAGCTCAGTGGCGCGAGGAGGAGGCAGAGGTGGCTCGTGCATGGGCTCATAGAAGGGTGGAGCCAGTGGGGCTTGTGGTGCGATGCCATGGCTCGCCGTCGGTGGCGCACGAGGCGACGAGCGCGGAGGACGACCAGCCGCGCGGGACACCTGGATCTAGCGACCTCGAGGCTCGACGACCTGGCTCACGTCCGGCCGAGGAGACGGTGGCGGCGGCCGACGAGAAGCATGAGGGCTGCAACAAGGGAGTACTCGAGGTGACGCTGCACTTCCTTGTACTCCGGCTTGCAACAACGGTGACGACGAAGGACTCGAGCGACGACAGAGTGGTCCTCTAGGCGGCGATGCTCAGATCTGGATCAAGCCATGGAGCTCCCCTATAGGCGGGCTGGAATATGCTCATCTACCACTCGGCGCAGGATCTGGAGTGGTTGTGGTCGGTGGTGAAAGCTTTGATGTAGGAGGCGGGGGTGAGAACGAAAGAGAGATAGAGAGAAGCCAACGCCATGCGTGCCGTCACTGGATCTGGTCAGAGCCAGGAGGGGAGAGGAGGTAAAGAGGAGAGGGGAAGGAAGAGATGGAGGAACATAAGTGTCTGTACGAAATTACCAAGCCAAATACAGGGTTTTATTTGAGGGAAAATGGGTAAAAACCTCCGTAATGGCATTTCTCGGACGTTCTTAGCTTGTAAGTGGCATCTTTCGAATTTCCAACTGAGAAGTGGCATATCTCTGATAAGGTCACTAAGCAGTGGTGTTTATCGAAATTTCCTATAGATCTATGGACAGAGGCAGAAGCAAGCTATTGCTAGGTGTTTGCCTCCGGCCAAGAACCGTCTGTGGGCGTGGTTGTTCACATTGCCGTTGTTTCAAGACCACACACACACGCCCGCCGTCGAAACCTCCGTGCTTGGTAAGACAAATTGGAAAATAAATTGCATGATCATTGCAATAATGAAATTGGTATTAGAATCATGGGTGGGGAGAAGCATTGTAACGTCCCGTTTTCGGACGGTAAATAGTGCTACTGTTTTCGGTTTTTGTCTTTTGTTCGTATTTCAAATTAGCAAACTATTTGCAAAAACCTCCTTCCTCCTTTTAGCTCGAGTTTGTGTTTCAAATATCCTTGATCTCTGTAATTCAAATTCCAGTTTGAATTCCTCTCTTTTGAATTTTGGGCCCTTTCTCTTCTTTGGGCTTCCTTTCTTCCTAGGCTCAGCCCATTTGTTTTTTTTCCTGGGCTTAGCCCACTGTTCTTTTGGGCCGGCCTGATTTCCCCTGGGCCCCTTTCCTTCCCTTTCCTCTTGGCCTGCTAGCCCTCCCGGCCCACCTGGCTTTTCCCCCGGCCTTTTCTTGGCTTGGCCCACCCGTTGCTTGTCTTCTTCCTCCAACCAAACACCCGAGCGCCTCCCTCTCTCTTTCTTCCCGTGCGCATGCCCGTGCCTTCCCCCTTTCTGCGCACGCCACCGCCGCCAATACCCTGGCTAGCACACCTCCTCCTTGCCTTGTCCCCTCAGCCAAGCGCCACGCCCGTGCCTCCCTCTCTCTGCGCACGCGCGCCGCCTGGCCAAGGCCTGCCAACCACAAGCCCTCTGCACCACCACCTACGCCTCGCATGCCACCCTCTGACACCCCTCGCTGCGTCGCCACCTACCTCTCGCCCTGTCGTCTCCACGCGCAGCTCGCCCACGCCAACACCTCCTCGGGACCGCGCGCCGCCCAATAGCTCTCCTCCCTTCCGTTTGCCTCCCAAGCCCCCTAACCACCTATTTCAGCACCCCCGTACCCCCTTAAGCTCCTCACACCGTCCCCTTGAAGAAACGGTAAGCCACCGCAAAGAATTGCCACTTTTTTGTTTTCGGCCGCCCCCGTCGGCGTCTAGCCGCTCCAACCATCTTCCAGCGCCGCCGCCCTGTCACCGTGCGCCACTCACCACCAGGAAGCTTTCCCCTCAAGTCCCCTCGAAGATCCGCCACCGTAGCCGCCGTATTTGAGCTTCTTCACCGCCTCCGGTCGCCGCCGTCTACAGCCCACCTCCGATCCCATTCTTCGTCCCGGTAGGACCGCCTCGACAAGCCCCACCTCGTGCTCTGCTTCCCCAGTCCGAACCCTCACTGGGGCCCCGCTTCATCTTCACCGAAACACCACCGCTGCTCATCCTCACCGCGCCGCCACACCCGCCCTTCCTCCGGCGCCACCACCCCCATCACTAGCTCCCTTTTGCCACCAGCTCCCCATCTCGGCCCTTGGTTGCATTGCCATGCCAGCTCTGCCGGTGTGGCAAGAGCCATCTTGGCGCTTCGTGCCACTGCTCACCATTCATTAAGCCCTAATGATTTTCCTTAAACCCTAAGCATTAACTAGCCAATTAATTGAATGTCTTAAGCTCCTTTGTTTCTTGCCTCGTGGGCCCACGACGATAGCAATTTGGATTGTTTGACCCTAAGACTGATAGCCGACCCCACCCCTTTTTCCTATTCCCGTTGACCAGCTCCCCAGGCGCATGAACCCGGTTCATCGCACTGTGCCGTGCACCCAACCCTCTCTCTCTCTCTCTCTCTCTCTCTCTCTCTCTCTTTAATTCCATTTCAATCTTCATAAATTCCGTTCTCCTCCGTTATAGCTCCAAAAATTATGAAATTAGTTTCTAAAATTTTGTAAATTCAAGATCTTGCTAATGTCATAGGTCTTGTTCAATTTGGAGTTTATTTGTTTATTCTTGTGTATTTATTTATTCTCTTTGCCTGTTTGGTCTTTTTTGGGTACGTTCATCCGAATAGGATTCGAAGATGTGGGAGACATCCAAGTTGATCAAGCCCAAGAATATCAAGACCCTCTTGCCTATAACCAAGGCGAGTCAATGCTTTGATCATATTGATCCTACATTTTATGTAAATTATATTCATTTAAATTAACCAAAATTGCATGCTTTAATTCTTTAATCAAATATATGTTAAAGCTTAAGGTAGTTAAACACCCATTTGATGATTAATTAATTAATATGTCATCCATTGATATTTGATTCCATTATTCCATGTCACCCTAGTAATTATATGGTAATACTAGCTTTAGGTTGTACTTAAGCGACATGTTAGACTTGCTTAAGTACCAGGGTATTAAAATACCCCAAACATCATTCTTCAAATATGAAATTATTTGGGCAGTCATTGGTGGTCCATTGGCTGAAAGGAATGAAATAATCTGGTTTTACTCCTCAAAACCCTAATAATTGCTAGTACCACATCTAGGCGGATGGCAAGGTGGTGGGTGCTCAAGGAGCACGAGAGTGATTGGTATGTGGAATGAACCACCCAGATGGATTAAGGGCTTAATCTTGTCATGACCTCCCGTGTTAAATAAGTACAACCACAAGTTTACAAAATGCAACTTGGCTTAGTAAAATTATTGAACCCTGAATGTATCTCACTGGGTGGAGAAAGGGAATGCGCAAGCCTGCGGTACATCCAGCTTGAATGGGTGAAGTTGCCAGTGGTTGTGGGTAGTCCAAAACTACACTCAACACTGCGGTACAACGATCCCGCGCAACGTATGGGCGTAACCCCATAAGGGTGAGATGACGGAAAGGGCAAGGTAGTTTGAAAGGTTACTGTGACGGTCGCTCAACTACATGACTATGGAACCATGTGGGGTAACGAGTATGACTATCTCTTGTGGGTATAGTGTACAACCTTTGCAGAGTCTAAACTGTTTAAATAGTCGTGCCTACGGTCAAAGGCGGACATGGGAACTTAACTTGAGTTAGTTCTATTTCAAAAACTTTGTGGGTGGTATGAAAAATGTGGAGGGCTCACCTAGCCCTGAGTTTGGATTTTACCTGAGCCTTCAAGCTTAGCGATGGTAGTAATTGGAGGTAGCTCCAATCAAAAGATGCATGATGTAGAGTTTCCGATGGAGGGAACCTCTACTGAAATAAATATTGCACAATTACTCTCTTTAATCAAATACAATTTGTTAAAATGCTAAGTAATAGGAATTTGTAATTATGATAATTGAAAAGATTGCTTTAGCAAATAAAAGAACCCGAGTCATCCTTGTTTAGCCTTGCATATATATAATTGCATTGTGTGTTGGCTCGCGAGCATGGAAGTTGTGCTCATTCTCGCTCCTCTCCCCAAACCCTTCAGACAATGGAGACCAAGGAGACTACGCATTCTATGAAGGCCGAGAAGCTGATGGACAAGGAAACGATGAGGAGTAGTATAGTTCTATAGTCTAGGTCTCACCCCAGTCTAAGTGGACTCGTTGGTGCTTGCGTACAACCGATATTACCCAGCTCTTGGTTAATATCCGTCGTACACAGGTTGCTCCTGTCGCTTGCCTGTGGTGAGATGAGCCCCCACTCCCCTTTTGCTTCCACTATAGATTTTGTTATCTTCATGTAATGTAATCAAGTTGGCCTTGTTCGGCCCCTTTTGTAAAACCCGACCCGATGTGGTCCATGTCACTCTGTGTTGTAATATATTTACTGTTTTAGTTCACGCCTTGTATGAATGATTCAGCAATGTGTCTGTGTGTGCTATCTACCAATCCAGGGAATAGCAAAGTGTTTTCACAGAGAATTTGGATTCTTAGAATCCGGGTCCGACAAGCATGGGCAACGGCTTTGCTTTCCTACGATGACACAAGGTTCTCCCTCTCTTTCTAAGTTGCATTAGTTATATTCAGACTCAGTTGACCACAAATCTGATATAATTTGATAAGGTTATGTCTCCTACTTTGAATGGATTTTATGAACAACAATAGTGTTTTGATCCCCACGTTATATGCGGGCCATCTAATAGACAAGTAAGATCTGTCTTTTTTCAATCGATTAACTGATAATTTCTAGGAATTGTTTTTTCTGATTTAAACCTTATTATGGAAATTATTAGCCCTCAAGACGAAGATGTTTTTAATCTCACTAGTTATTTATAGATATATATAGATATGACAGTTCCATCTGTTGACTGACTATTTAAAAGTTAGTCCCGACCAAAGATGACTGGTGATGGTGGCCCTGACCGATGACTACTAGCTGCCGAAGACTGTCAAGGCGACTAGATGACTAGTAACAGACGACTTGCTGATTTAGACGTGAGCAATGGAGCACACTGAAACAAGATCCTCAATATCGAACATGGCAAGTCAGGAAAGACGGCAAATCTGTTCCATACTCGTATTTATTCTGAGAAAGCCTCTAATGCAAGTAGGCTTATTGCTTAAAATCGCAGAAAAATATTGTAAAACAGTATGAGAATAAAAATTAAAATTGTCTTTGGAGTGTACTGTGTTCTACAACTTTGCTATAATACATACCTGAAATAAGTGTTTTGCTTTCCTTTTGAAGCCAAATCAATGTTTTGCTTGACTCGTCTCCTTCCGTTATCATAATCTTGATTGGTTAGGATACTGATTTTTTATTGTACAACATGCCAAATTCCGTTCTCTAAGGATTTTTCAAAAATTTCCGTATCTTTCTATAATAGTTAAGAGTTGCATCTTTTATACTTTGATACCTCTTCTTATACATATCAGCGTCGAAACTAGATTAGCGATTGTGAGATCTGACGAGGCGAAGCACGGTATCAAGAACGAAGTAGATGAATCTCGTAGAGATAAACCGAAATAACGACGATGAAAAAATCAAGATGAGAGAGAAAGATTTGACTAAGCCAACTGCAAATTCCTTAAGTATAACTTCAAACGAGTATAAGGGATTGTCACTCTCTCACAACCCACTTGAACATTTTAAGACCATTGGATCCTTGTTCTATACAAGAATCTAGTACTAAAGAATAACCCAGTCTCTAATCCTCTCGTGTGCTCTCTGTTTTGGATGAATTCCTCTTATTTGGCTTGTTGGCTGCTTGGGTTCTTTATTATCACACATCATGACTTTATATAATTTCCATTGTCCTACAAAGAGAAATAAGAAACCTAACCTATTTAGGATCCATTTAGGAATTCTTAAAGCACACCTCTCTCAACAATCTTCATACCTTGACTCTTATCCATTGAGGTTACCATACTCATCCTAGGACTCAGCCAAGTCGGCTTAGCTTTTTTTCTTTCTTTTTTCTCCCACCTTTGGGAATGCCCCCCACCATATGGGCTCATACATATCACCGCAATATGTGTGTTGGTGTTTGGGCTAATCTACTCAAACTCTTCACTCAAGAGCTCCTTTGTTGTATAGTATAGTTAACCGCACCACCACATCTACTGTATAATCTAGTTTGTCCGAAGGAAGAAAAAACTTTAGTCCGTTCTGCAACTCTAGTGGAATCGTCAGCCCCTACGGTCACCAAACTGAGTTGGACTGCAAAGCTAACATGGGGCCCTGCACACAGATACGAACATCTCAATATTATTCCTCCGTATTGTTATATCCAAATCCAAAAAACACAGGAACTCCCGTATTTGGTTTGCTAATTTCTACTCTTACACAAACAGTATTGTCATTATATAAACATAAATTGTGCAAGTACATTGCATCAGATCAAATTTCTGCTGAAAGAAATTAAACAAGTTGTTTGCATCAACTCGACCTCGGGCTCTCGGCTGAGCAAATTAATTGAGTCGTGATGTCAAGCACAATGTATGATTTCTCATCTATATTGAATGTGCTAAAGCTTCCTTCTAATCTTCGTTTTAGGTCATCCCATGTAACTTCCCAAAATCTCAATTTTGGGTAAATGTATTAAGAATAAGTGAGGGAATAAATTTAAGCATGTTTATATGTAGAAAATTTTATTTGAGCACGTTTATGGAATGTTTCATCAAAGCAACAATTGCAATTATATGAAAACAACAACTTGGGAGAATTTTCCAGAAAAACACGAAACAGATGAAATCCTGAAAAATATTACACAAGAAATCATACTGTGCCGGGAGCCTCGACAAAACTTTTCATAAATTTTGGAGCCAGTTTGATAGGTTTAAGAATTTGGCAAAATCTCAACCATTTCTGGAAAATTCAAAGCCTAGTTTGAAGTTTCCACTCGCCCAATGGGCCAAAACCCAACTCGGCCCATTTCACCGGGCCGCGCTTCTGCCCGCGCTAGCGCCTCAATTCCCTTTCACTAATGCGGTGGCCCCGCCCATCAGGACTTTTCGTCCACCTCTCGCTCGCGCGCCAGCATGCCAGCTCACCCATAGTTTTGTGCCTCAACTGCCCCCATCACCCCCGTCTGCCCTCGCCCATGTTAACTATCCCGCTGACACACCATTTTCCCGTACGGATGAAGAGACCGAAGCCATGCGCGAGAAACTCATCCTCGGCAGCCGTTTTCTCGCCGCTTCTCTTGCACCAATCTCAGCCATATTTAAGCCCCAAACCGCATCACGAACTCCTCAACTCGCCATTCTCGCCTCCCGCCAAGAATCAAAGCTTCTCACACTCTGATTCATCGGGAACGAGAGCTTTCCACCTCCATTGCCTCGGGTGAGCTTCCTTGCCTGCGATATTGTGTCATCGTGCACCTCTCACTTCACTCATCATTCTCCTTTGCTCAATGCAGCTCTTGGAGCCATGTAGTGCTGAAACACCATCATCTCCCCCAACACCAGCGCATGCACCCGATCTAAGCTGTTGCGTCCTCACCATTCCAGAAGGTTTGGACCTCTCCCAAGCGTGTTATCATGTGTTTTGGCCCTCATTCATCTAATCCCCTCACTTAACGCAGGCAAACTCATAGTCAAACTAGGCATCACCATGATCTTTCTCATTCATGGCCGCCGCCGCCATTTTTGATCTTCCTCGAAGCCCGGTGAGTCCCCGACCAATTCCATGTGTCTACACCATCCTTAGGATGCAGTGAGCTAATGCTACACTTCTTGTAGCATCTCCATCGTCATAGAGGGCCAGCATTGTGAGCCTCCTTTGCGCCGCTGTTGATCAACATGGTCAAGTCTTGCTAGGGTTTTATCGTTGTCGGTTGTCTAGGGGCTTGGATGGGCGTACTACTAGACTTTTGCATTTAAATTACTATATTTCCGCTGCTACTTCTGATACTTGATCTTTTATTTGGTCAGTCGGCCATTGTATTGTAAATGCTTAAGTTATGTACCATATTGGTTTCATGTTGTATGAAATTCCGTATGGATGTGTATGCCAATATTGTAGATGTGTGTACTAGCCACTGATCATGGGACTAGTACGGTACGCACACGAGGATTTCGTGTATTCCACGCCCGCGGTCCGACATCCCATAGTCATCTAGCAACCACACTAATTTTGAAGTCCACAATGACCATCAAGAAATTGACTTCCAACATCCGTATTCAAAATCCTTCACACAAAAAATATTTGTATAAAAATAAATAGAATTAGGGGATGATTGCAAGAAAGGATTTTTGGAGAAGTTTTGTAGGGAATGAATCCTATGATCGAACCCCTTTGGATTGATGGAATTTCATAGGTTTTTTTTAATAAACCAATTCTTATGGAATTTCATAGGAACATAGGATTCAACCCATGAGAACTTTGGGGGCTAAAAATTCCCACAATAATCAAACACTCATAAAATTAGAAAATTATTTTAAATTCTCACATAAATCGAGAGAAAAAGGAAAGGAAAGGGAAAAGGAAAAGGAAAAGGAAAGATCTTATGCATTCATGGATGATGTAACATCCCAAAAACCACATTTTGGGAAAGTATAATGAAAATAAATGGTACAATATTTTTGAGCATGTTTATGTGTGGTAAAAATATTTTTAGCATGATTTTCAACTTTTGCATAAATCAAATACTGAATTTATATGCAAATAGCTTGAAAGAATTTTCGAGAAACGTACAGAATACATAAAATTCTAGAAAATTTACACAAGAAACCATACTATGTCAGAAGTGTCGACGTCTGGGACTCTCGTCACAGAACGGACAAACAAGAATATAAAGAAAAAATAGAGATTGCTATCTATTCGCTAAAGAACTTGAAACAGTGATGTATATTGCAAAGAGTATGCTCTGATTACAAGGAAAATAACTGTGAATACACGTGGATTAGGGCTTGGATCAGAATCTATCTTACAAAGGCACATAGGCCAGGCTTTTATAGTTCTACAAGCGTCGGCAGTTGATTGCAGTAGCACCTCTTCACATCAATGGTTGCGTCCCTTTAAGCCAATCATCGTGTCCCTTCGTGGTGACCGTTGTGTCTCTGGATGTAACAGCCAATATCTTCTCCATGTGGGTTGTAATTAACCTTTGAGGACCTCCTCTGTTGGGGAGAGGTCCTGGGATGGTCCGAAGAGACCTCTCGAGGGGAGAGGTCTTGGAGTGATCCAAAAAGACCTCCAGGGGAGAGGTCCTGGAATGGTCTAAAGGGAAGGTTCTTGGGCCCACCTTCCGACTGCGTAATTAATCCTAGGCCCAGCAAGCTAATTTGGGCCCAATAGAGGATCCAGATTACTTCTGAATAAAGGTATATCCAGATAATTTGACTAGTCAAAAATCTTCACCAGCTAGCCCCTCAACTTCAAGTGAAAATAACTTACTTTAAAAGAGGGTCGTAGAAAATTTTACGACTACAAGGTGGTCATAGAAAATCTTACGACTGCGAGATGGTAGTAGAAAATCTTACGACTACGAGGTGGTTGTAGAAAATCTTACGACTACGAGGTGGCCATAGTATGGCGATCGAAAAAACCTTTTCGACTGGTATTTCATTTGACCATAAAAAGATTTGGTCAAGAATGTAATTTCACTTGATTTGTAAAATTACAACTACTTTTTCTTACATATCTCTAACGCGCTAGACAACCACCTTGACTGGACGTGAGTTGTCATGTCACCACTAATCGAGGTGCAATTGTTGTACTTTAGAAGTAGTGGATTTTAAATGTACCAAGGGTATATATATAGATCTTTTACCTCTCCTTAGGTACATTTTTACTCCAATCATTTTTACTTTCCCCATTCACTGAGAGCTCTCTGTCTTCCTCAACCCTTTGAAGAAAAGAATCATTCAACCCACCATTGAACCGGGACAATGGCGGGATGGAAATCGTCGATGTTGTCTGCGGAAGAGCTCAAAGGACTAGAGCAAGATGGGCATATGCCGGAGAAGGCTCTTATCGAATGGCGTGCACTAGGGAGGGAGATTGAGCCATGCCCTCCGGCTAGTTTTATGGTACTCTTCGTCCACTATCTCCAGGTAGGCCTCCGTTTGCCCAATAGGGATTTCTTGATTGAAGTTCTTAATCATTATGGAATAGAATTAGTCCATCTCATACCGAATTCAGTTCTGGTAGTTAGCATTTTTGCCCACATGTTTGAGGCGTTTTTAGAGATAGCCCATAGTTTGCGTCTGTTTAGATTTTATTACTAAATCATTCGCAACAAGAAAGGTGTTGTGCCTTGTGCTCTTTTTATTTTAAATTTCAAGATGCCAACAAGAGGGTGTTTCCCTTCTTGGCTACCAAAGATGCCAGAAAAATATAGAGCAAGGAATGGTTTTATTCTGAAGTTCCGAAAGAGAGTAGGATTACTTACAGTCGTAATGCACCACCGGAGTTGTCCTCAAAAAACCGAGTTGCTGACAAGGAGATCAAGCTCTGAGACGATGAGAAAAGAGTAGTCCTGGTGATCAACATCCTGGTAGAGAGTGGTCTAATTGGAGGAAAGATTGTCCATGACCTCCTCAAGAACAAGATCTTTCCCCTCCAAAAGAGAGAAATACTATCCTGCAATTATGATGTTTTTGAAAATGGTAACAATCCATTTATCTTTTTTACTCAAACTAAATTTCATAGTTAAAGTAAAATAATTTTTCATTATACTGAAGCTCTTTCAAATGATGAGGTCCTTGCTAGGGCCTCAGTCCTGTTAAAAGATCGGATTCCAAAAAAGGAACCAATTGATATAGAAGCGTAGCCCCCAAGCTTGATTGGGGCTTCTTTATCACTTAGGAAAGATCGCACAGTGGTAAGCATTCATAGAAATAACTAGACATAAGAAGTAAATTTGCCCATGTCTATTTGTATGTTTCTCGATAGATGACACAAAAAAAGTCTCATCTCAGATGTCGGTGCGAGCTCTTCTCCTACTTTGGCAAAGAGTGCAAGGATTACTTCCAAATCTCCTATCGTGCCAAAGAAAACAAAACCCACACCGGCTTCAGTTTCAGTTCCTCCAAGACCTCTTGCTTCAATTCCAACTCCTTCGAGACCTTCTACCTATGAGGTATTGAAAAAAAAAAGTTAAGACTTCAGTTTCTCGATATGTCTCTAACCCCCAACCAATGTCTTTTATATCAACTTTCTTGGCTGGTGTGGTCCAGGGTGAAGGATCATTAGAAGAGTCCGAAGAGGAGATTCCTCTTCAGAGGGTTTCAAGGTCATCAAGGACCTCCATGGCATTGGTTCCCTCCTCGTCAGAACAAATGAGAGAACCTTCTTTCACTGTGAATGAGGATTTTATGTCACTCTTTAGCGAAAGTGGTTTTGAGATCGAGTAAGTTCTTCGATAATAACTTTATAATTTTGGCTTAAAATGACTAATCATCTCTTTTCTTTTTAGTCTTTCTTTGCCGTTGGACCCGAAAAGAGGACAACTGAAAGCTCAGGAACAAACTTTGCCACCAATTATACTGGCAACAGAGGAATCTTCGGCAGAAGAGATTCTACAAATAGAAATACCTCCTAGGACCACTGAGGAAGTGGTCCAGGATGTTCCGACAATGACAACTGGGACATCCAAGGGGATGCCACAAGACATGGAGGTCCAAACTGAAAGGACCTCCCAAGAGGATCGGACGGAAGAGGTGGTGCATAAGACCATTGAAACTCAAGATGAAGATTATCATATCTTGGTAATTTTAGTTAGAATATACTAGTATAGACCTAACTCATAGAATGTCTTAGGAGTTGTAAGATATCGGGTCTGATCTAACCATAGGAGTTCTTCGTTTAGTTCAATTGGATCAATTCGAGAATGAAATTCCTCTTGAAAGTTCTCCTTCCAAAACTAAAAAGAAGGACCTCCAAGACCCCATGACATCTGTCAAAAGGTGTTGGAAAGTCAATGTTTACATGATTGGAGAGATCAAAGCTTTTGCAGAGGAGAAAGAGAAGTAAGTATATAAAGTTATTATTCAATCATAAGATTCTAACTGAATAATGAACTTATGCCTTTGCTTACATTATAGGGAGTGTTTACTGGCAAAAGCCGGACAAGAAAATACTGAGTATGTACTTCACACTCTCAGATTAAAATTGTTTGAGGCAGAGAAAAGATCCAAGAGGAGTGCGGTGACCATAGTAGAGAAAACCGAAGAGATCCGTCTCTTGACTCAGAAAAATGAAAAGTTACAAGAGATCTTGGGCAGGCAATCTAAAGAAGGCCACAACCTCTTTGAACAGAACAAGGTGCTCATTAAGGAGAAGAAAGGTAAAGAACCTATCTTTGTTTCTTACAGGGCATTTGACCTTGTCATTATTTGTAGTGCGTGAATTCTATTCTCTTTTTTCGTTCTTTCTTAGAAGTAGAAAAGAAAAAAGAGGATCTTCAGAAGACCTTTTCTAACAAAGATCTTCAGATTCAAGAATTGAAAGAAGTGGAAACACGGAGTCGCACTACCGTGCAAGAACTTGAAAAGAAGGTGGATAACTTGATGAAGGCTAGCAAGGAAATTACCACAGTTAAAGAAAATAGCTTTTCTCGAATCTCAGCTTTTCTACGAGAAATCGCAGAGCATCTAAAGGCTCCGGTAACTCCTCTCACAACCACAATGACCTTGGATGACCTTAGGAATGATATTTATACTCAAATTATATACATTCAAAAACACATGCACGCTATGAAGACTACTATATATCAATCTTTGACAAGAGCAATGAGTCAAGCTTTAAGCCGAGTGTTATTAAAGATTGATCTTCTTTACGTGACTCCGTTGATCTCCGAAGCTTGTTCCCGAACCTAAGTTCAAAACAAAAGAAGTAGGTATGGCAGCTCAGGCCAAGATCACAACAGTGGTGGCGGAGATCATCAAAAATATTGAAGCTAGTGCTCTTGGCTCAAGCATTCAATAAAAATAATGTAATGACACATTTTTAGTGTATGAAATGATGAAAGGATTTGGTGCATGATAATTGTAATTATTTGTCGGAAGTTGACAAACTTGCTTTTGCAAATTAAATTATTTTCGCAAGTTGAATTCCGTATATTTTGTTATGTGTAGGCCCCCGCCTGGAACACTATGTCCGGCAATAGGAGAAGTGTTTCAGGCGAACAAATGCTTTAGGACTAGGATATCTGTTACAAAATCACTGATCTGGACTAGTGTGAATTTAGGAAGATGAAGTCAAACTGTAAGGTTCTTACACAATGAGAATTGGCTTATAGAAAAGGTCCCAAATAGTTGTTGTCAAACCCAGGAACGAAGGATCCCGAATTCTCTGTGTTCATACACTAGTCCAGGATTTCTAGTGTACACAGTCAAATAAAAGTGATAACACAAACATATCACGCATTTATTAATAATAATCCAGAGATTATTACAAATGGGCCTGAGGCCAAATAAAGTAAAACACAGTGGAAGCAGAATTGTAGTAGTAGACCCAACGTTTCGCCACAAGCAATCATCTGGGGGCGTAGCCTAAGCGTCGGTGTCCTCACCGTCCTGGTAGTAGTCTTATCCTGAATAAAGATATTCAGCAAGAATGAGCACAACTTCCGTGCTCGCAAGTTACACCCAATATTGAATTGTAATGCATGCATAAAAGTAAACAAGGGATATTGGCAGGGTTTATTTGCATAAAGCGGCATTTTCAGTTTAAATATTCATGCTAGTTTTCCAGGCCATTTGTATACTATATCTAAAATCAAGTTTTTAAATGACAATTGTATAATGTGGATAACCTCCATGAAAGGTGAAGTATACCCTCCTATCACAATGGCTAACCACCCAATTTTACCACAGGATTATCCATCCTAAAAACATCTGTTGAAATCATTTTTAAAACCAAAAACAAATCTAACTCATAAGTGGCTTTGCTAGCATGTCCATGACCGTGGACGCGGCTATTCGAATAGTTTCTACTCTGCAGAGTTTGTACACCTTTACCCACACGATATGAATACCTCGTATTGTCGCCATGCACTCTTCTGTAGGAGTGTGACTGAGATATCATAACGAGGCCGTTACAATGTTCTACCTCAAAGTACTCGTGCTCGCTAAGGTTTCGCTTCCATTGGTGCGAGTCCTCAGGAAGCCCCTCTTGCGCCAAGTGGGACTCTTGCTGACCGACACCCACACATACAACATAGCACAAATATCTATGAGGCATTACAAATTATTAAGCCAGGACTTGCCCATACAAGACATATGGTGGTACGGTAAGGCATAGCAAGATGCGGCTCAAAGACCGGTCCTTAATTGACTTGGACGTCTTTCAAAATTAAACCCTGGGTCTTAATCTTAACCAGATTAAGCCCGTGCATAAACTTGCACCCACCATCCATCTGTTTCACCCAAGTCCAAACCATTTTTGATTTTATTTTAAATAAAACCACCTTTACAAACTTTCTATGGTAAAACAATACCATAGATTCAATTTTAAGTAAATTTGAATGAGTTGGCTAAATCCTCCCAAAATCAAAATCATGATCTAAGCATTTGCTAAGCATGTGAATATTTTCCATACTATTTTATCTATGGTGACAAAGGAATGACATCTCAATATTCAAAATTGGCCATACAATAACAATTGGAATATCTAATTATTTAAACAGGGACTTGAAATAATTGAATAAAAGTATGCATGCATTTAATAATTTTAAAACTGAATTTAAATAGCTTTAAAATAATAGGGGCAATATGGTCAACGGTATAACTTTCCTTCGTTGAAGTCTTGGTTCTCTAAATCCTCCGAAGGATCTACCTCTCTAGAGTCGTTGAAGTCTAAATGCAAAAATACGACAAAATCAATTTAAAATTCAAATAAATTCAAAAAAACAATTTAAACTAACTCCAAATCCAAAATTTATGCATTAGTTAGCTAGATAATGATTTTATACGAATTTAGAAATTTGAATCACCCAATTTGGAGTTTGGGTGCAAAAGATATGAATTTTACAAGTTTTAAACCTAAATCAGATTTTAATTGTATTTATGGATTTATTTTCCCGAAGGAAATCCCGAGTGAAAGCATCTAGGCCCCTAAAAATTATTTTGGTAATTAATGGTAATATGTGAATATGGGATTAACGTGTTTATTGAGTATTTACAAGGTTAAGTCCCTTTGGTGAATTTGATGACATAAAAGATGCATGCTAAAGGACTACATGAAGATCTACTTGGCTTAAAGACAAGGTACAAGTAGTCTAGCATCCTTTTCGTATTTTACCAGTCTTAGGAGTTTGCTTGGAAGACCGGATTATAGGTTAAATGCCGTACTATTAAGAGGGATCTTGACTAGTAGCTTGATAGCATGTTCTTATGCCATATGGATCAATTTAGGATCATGCATGCATTTGAATTCATACTTAAAATTGAATTAGAAAGCCTTGAGCACTTTTGTCTAAAATCAGTAATACCACAGTTAAAACTGAGGTTGTACCGCTCTGTGCGGTATGACTGAGATTTACTTGGCGGTAGTACCGAATTTTGTAGGCTGAAGCCAACTGAGCGCTAATGCGGTACGACCAGCTCTTCGAGTGGTGCAACCACATTACGGTCATTCCAAAAATTAGTTGGCAGTTGAATAAAAATAGAACCAGTGCATTTTAGCTCAGAACCTCTATTTGGTTTTTGGTTGAACCGCGCTGAAAATCGGTTGTACCGATTTTCGGCTAAATCGATAATTAGTTGGCGGTTCAGGAAAACCAGAACAAGTGTAATCTCGACCCAGAGCTCTCTGTGGTTTTCGGTTGAACCGCATTTGGAAAGCGGTTGAACCGTGCTGCGGTTGTACCGATTCCTAAGGAGGTTCATATTTTCCAGAGAGCTTGTCATTTCAGCAGATTTGGAAACCCTACGATCGGTTATACCGCGCTTAAATGCAGTTCAACCGAGCGATGCGGTTGTACTGCAAGTTACTTGGCAGTTGTACCGGATGGCAAATTCCAATGGCTTTGTTAGAGTATTTAATGCCGCCGTTCTAGCCGTTACAGACTTCTGACACAAGTGCGGTTCAACCGGACTCTTAACGCCGGTTGTACCAAATCTGGCTGAAAGTTGGGGATTTGGTCCCAACGGTCATAATTGTTGGTGGGGGCTATAAATACCCCCCCCAACTGCCTTTGGACAGGTTGCTAGTGAATATTTAACATACTTAGAGCCTTGAGAGCCAAGTGCATTCACTCAACACCCAAAATTCTCTTGTGCATTCATTGGTTGGTAGTTGAGTTCATTCAAGTGCATCAATTCATTCTAGATTGATCCTATTGCACTTGAGCATCGTCAAGTGAAGGTCTTGGTTTGTTACTCTTGGAGTTTTGCCGAACTCCTAGACGGCCTTGGCGGTGGAGCACGGTGATCTCTTCAAGAAGATTGTGAAGAGACCCGGTGCAAGTTTGTGAGTGGTTTGGTGTTCACCATCTCCGGAGCGGAGGAAGAACAACCATAGTGATCGAGGGAAGGCTTAATTCGTGGAGCTGGCTTGAGTTGTCAAGCTTCCTCAACGTGGACTAGTGAAGACCGGCAAGTCTTCAATACCATGGGAAAACATCGTTGTCTCATTGTGGTTACTCCTAGTCTTTTCATTTCCTCATTTATATTTCTAGCTTGATTATTGTGATTAAAGTGCCTAGCTAGAAGTGTAACTTGTTTAGACTAAGTTATTAATTGGCTTAAATTGTTAAATTGTTAAAAAGTTTAAAAACCTCCTATTCACCCCCCTCTAGTTGGTTATCCTTGATCCTACACGGGTTTCTTGTGTCGCGCGACGGTGTCTGGCCGACAGTTGGGCCGTGGTCAATGGACCACGCCCATGGCGATCAATGCTCACGGTGGGCGCGGTCCACGCAACAGTGAACGGAAGGGAGCGCAGGCCTTGCGCGCGGATGACGTGGCACCACGTAGGCAGCCACGTAGGCACTGACTCGGCAAAACGTGCACATGGCGCTGAGGTGGCGTCGCACTAGCGCTGATGTTCATACACTAGTCCAGGATTTCTAGTGTACATAGTCAAACAAAAGTGATAACACAAACATATCACGCATTTATTAATAATAATCCAGAGTTTATTACAAATGGGCCGAGGCCAAATAAAGTAAAACACAGCGAAAGCAGAATAGTAGTAGTAGACCCAACGTTTCGCCACAGGCAATCGTCTGGGGGCGTAGCCTAAGCGTCGGTGTCCTCACCATTCTGGTAGTAGTCTTTTCCTAAATAAAGATATTCAGCAAGAACGAGCACAACTTCCGTGCTTGCAAGTTACACCCAATATTGAATTGTAATGCATGCATAAAAGTAAACAAGGGATATTGGTAGGGTTTATTTGCATAAAGCGGCATTTTCAGTTTAAATATTCATACTAGTTTTCCAGGCCATTTTTATACTATATGTAAAATCAAGTTTTTAAATGACAATTGTATAATGTGGATAACCTCCATGAAAGGTGAAGGATACCCTCCTATCACAATGGCGCTTAGAAGAAAGAGGGAGTGGTGCTAGACCTGATGCGCGCGCTCGTGGAGGAGATGCGTGGTGTTTTGGTCGGCGGCGACAAGCTTTGGCAGCGGTGAAGCTCGGTTAATGGCGGTGAAGTTGCTCCGGGGATCCTCTGGTGCAGTGGGAGCACGCACGGGCGTCGCGGTGACACGACGAAGCCGTTGGTGGCGAAGACAAGGCCGGAGAGGGCCTGACGGCAGCGAATTCGACGGTGGAAGCTCCCTTGGTCACCGGCGATGAAACTTGAAAATTACGGCGCTAGAGAGGAGGAGGGGAGCGATGGGTGGTGGCACTGAGATGAGATGAGGGTGGCGGTCCAAGAGCACCTATTTATAGGGCATGGGCGAGCTCAAGGTGGCGTGGAGAGCACGAAGGTCTCCGCCGGGTCCGAGGCGAAATCAACGCGATTCGGGCCGGAGATGGAAGGGAGAAGCTGTGATGGACGCGATTTGACACGGTGCATTCAATGCGCACGAAATCGGGAAGGATCCGAGCGGATTTGGATGAGTTTGGAAAGCTTCGAGCGGGGTGCTAATGGCACGAAATTGATCAACTGTAGGCACTTATGTAAATGACAAAAAAGATGGTGATCATGTATGCGAAATGATACGAAAAAATTTATGCCAAAAAAGTTAACATGATATTGACAGTAAAATGACAATTGAATTTATATAATATGGAAAAAAGATACTTATATATAGAATTTTCGAAGATGCTCAATGTTCCATGTGTTAGATAAAACACAACCATCCTCCATGGCTAATCTAACTGATCCTGACCTAGTGACAGAGACTACAGTATATGGACCCTCCCGTCTAGAGGACAACTTGTTCAAGTTGGCTTGGTTCTGGATTCGTCTCAAGACCAGGTCACCCACATAAAGTGTTCTTGGATGAACCCTTCTATATAGTAGCATCTCAGCCCTTGCAGATAGGCAGCCGATTTTAATAGTGCACGATCACATCTTTCTTCCAGCATATTGACATCATCTTCGTGCAAATCTCCTATACGTGTTGAACCTAGCTAAATCTCACTAGGTAGCACTGCTTCTACACCGTAGACTAGTGTGAATGGTGTTTCACCAATTGCTCTACTGGTAGTAGTGCATAATGCCCATAGGACAAAAAAGAGCTCTTCCGTCCAATTCTTTGAGCATGCCTTAAGGTGGTTGAAAACTCTCTTTTTTATATCTTGCATAATCTGACCATTGGCCCTTTCTACTACTCCATTGCTCTGCGGATGTGCCACGGAAGCAAAGCAGATTTTAGTGCCAATTTCATCGCAATAATCTTGAAACACATCACTAATAAACTGGCTCCTATTGTCCGTGATAAGACGACTGGGTACTCCAAATCTTGTAACAATGCTTCGCACAACGAATTTCTTTGTTGCCACAGCTGTTATATGAATGACTGGCTCAACTTCTATCCACTTGGTGAATGTATCAATGACCACGAACAAGAATATATACCCATTGGGTGCTTGCGGTAGTGGTCCTACTATATCAGTGCTCCAAGTCGAAAAAGGCCATGACAAGGGAATGGTCTGTAATTGTTAAGATGGTTGGTGCACTTGCCTGACATGGAATTGACACTACTCACAGATCTTAACAAGGTGCATGGCATCTTGTAGAGCGGTGGGCCAGTAATATCTTTGCCGAAAAGCTTTGCCAACCAAGGTTCTATAGGATGCATGTGTACCACACAAGCCCCCATGGATTTCTTTTAGTAATTTTATCCCAGAGTCTTGGGATATGCAACACATAAGAACATCATGTGCTCCCTTCCTATACAATGATCCTTCGACCAGCTTGTATATGTGTTCTCTTCGAATTAACCTATCCTTCTGCTGAGGATCATCGGGCAATGTCACTGATGCGAGATAGGTGGTCAATGGTTTTATTCACTCCGCATCTTGCTCGATGACTCCAACCTCTGAGGTGGTCGAACCCGTTTCTATTGAAGGTTTTGTAAAGTATTCGAGAAAAACACCTATTGGAACAAGTGTTCATGAGGAACCCAATTTCGATAGCTGGTCTGCGAAGGAGTTTTCCTTGCGCGGTATATGTTGGACTTCGAAGTCCCTGAAGTGTTTTTCCAACTTCCTCACTTCACCCAAGTATTGATCAATTATCTCATCGGAACATCTATATTCCTTTGCTACCTGGTTTACGACTAATTGTGAATCTCCCTTCACTAAAAGCCAACGGACTCTAAGGGATTTGGCTGCTCGAAGCCCAGCTAGAAGTCCTTCATAATCTGCCACATTGTTAGCGGTGAGGAAACGGCGTATGATATACTAAAGTTGATCACCTTGTGGTGTTATCAACAAAATCCCAGCCCCGAGCCTTTAAGCTCGTGGGAACCATCAAAATACAATGTCCAATGGTCGTCTAGCACTGGACTTATTTGAGATTGATCCTCAGTGTTCGTCTATTCAGCCACAAAGTCAGCCAGGACTTAGCTTTTTATGGCCGTTTGGGCAGTAAAATGAAGATCGAATTCTCCAAGTTCTACTGCCCACTTGGTTATGCGACCTATCACTTCTTGGTTATGAAGTATATTTCCAAGAGGAAAAGATGAAGGTACTGTGATTTTGTGAGATTGAAAAGAACATCTCAGTTTTCTGGAAGTCATCAGAAGATCATAAATTAGCTTTTGGACCTCAGGATATCTTTCCTTCGGTCCATGTAAGACCTCACTTACATAGTAGATGGGTCGTTGAGACCCTTCCCTTTCTGCGATAAGTACTACACTGACCACATTTGGCGTTGCTACCAAGTAAACTAGTAAAGGTTCACCCTCTAAAGGCGAAACCAATACTAGAGGATTTGAAAGATAAGCTTTTAAGCCTTCAAAGGCTTTGTCAGCTTCTTCAGACCATTGAAGCTTTTCATTCTTTATAATGACCTCGGCCCTAATAAGCGATAATTGGATCTTTGTTCATAGCATTCTTGTTCATTTTGGCAAATTAGGCAACATGTTACAATCTAATTTCCCCAAATTCTAACTAGAAACTCCAACTTGGTCAAAGCTTCAAAAAAATACCACTCAATGTTGGTATTAAGATGGGAGGCATTTTATTTAAAAGCCGGATGAATTATTATGGCCCAAAAATAAATTTTGTTGAATTTTTAGAAAATATTTTGATTTTTAGAAAAATATTTGTCTTCAAATAAACCTATTAGGTCTAAATGAATTATTTATGTAATTCCAAAAGAAAAACAGTGGTTTCAAAATTTATTTGGGGAATGTATCATCCCATAGCAATTCTACAAAATTTCATAATTTTACAAATTTATTTGTTATGTTTAAAGACCCGGTCAAACCTTTTGAAAGTTTAAACTGGGTTGGTCAACCCTCTCGGCCTAAACCGGACCCTAGCACTGTAGCGACTCATCCCCCAAACCAGTTGGGTCCAACCCAGTGCGTGCGGTCTGGCTCGGCCCTGTCACGTTGCGCACGCATTCTAGCTCTCAGCGTATCCAAGCCGTCCATTTCCTCACGAACGGGCTAGATTTGATGGGCGTTCGGACCACTCCAATCCACCCTCCCATTTTGACCGTTGGATCAAAAACGTGCGGCGCGCGATCTCCAGGCAAAGCCATCCTTAAATGGCCGAAATTGAAAAGCATCTGGGCCATTGAAATCTCAACGTGTGTACGATCTGTTGGGCGTTAATTGGCGGAGGTGCCAAGTGAAGATCCACCGTTGAAGTTAGATCGACGGACCACGCCCATTGGGCCGTTCGGACCATCGAACCCCCATCAATCCTGGCCATTGATTTGAGAATTAACGGTGATCTCCTTCGTGGGCCGAACCTCACCAGCGCGCCTGAGATCTTGGGCCGTTGAAGTGATATCGGACGGTCCTTGTGGGTTGGGATGTTCGGACCACCCCGAACTTCTCCTAGATCTTAGCCGTCCATTGGAGATCGCACGGTCCATATTGTTTGATACCGATTCAGTGTGTTTTGGCCATCTCATCACAGCCGTTCTTTTCTAATCGGATGGCTGTTGTTCTTTGAGGCCGGCTGCGTGCGGTGCATGGTCGTGTGTGTCCACCAGGGCCCATGTGTCGATGTGATTCTTTCCTCCCTCTCTGTTCTCTGCCACACCGCGTCCTCGCCGGACCAGTGGTCAAGCACAGTGAAAATAAGGATATTTCCCTTGATATTTATCCTTAGATGCCACCTCATCATTTCTGGAGAATTCCCGTTTGCTCTAGTGGCTCCAACACTATATAAACCCTAGAAGTGGAGCTTCTGCCATTGTTGACCAAGAAGGAGCTCCCTAGCTTTGTCTTCCTTCCCAGTGAAGCCTTCTTGTTCTTCCCCTTGTTCAACTTTGAACATGCCTAAATCTCCTATTAATGCAGATCTTGGGCATCTTTTGGAGGGTTGAACTTAGGGCTTTTCCTCTCTGTCTACTTGAGCCAGTGGAGCACCCCTTCTATGAAACCTCCTCCTGATCAAAGAAAAGGACATTGGATCTTTACTGTTTGACCAAGAGCTTGATCTCTTCTTCTCCAACCCTAATTGGTAAGCTTAAACCTTGCCTCCTGTTAGCTTAAGCTCTCTAAGGACATCACTCATTCACATGAATCACTCTCATGCTCATGTGATGCTCCAACCTTCTTTAATTGAAAAGTTGTTTTTATAACTTTTCGGTCTTTCATATCGTTTTCAAAACTTAGAATTTCTCTTACCAGTATATTAGTCTATTTTAGTCCTAGGTAAACCCTAGTATCATTAGTAGACCTCCTTTTGATTATTTAGAGCACTGGAACATTTATCAATGCAACCCCCCCCCTCTCTCTGTTAGTTATTGTCGGTTCAACCGACAAAAGCCCGCTTTTTCTCTTTCTTTCTGTAACCGGGTAGTTAAGGTTTGCATGGTTGGGTTGTGGTATTAATTACTTTCCAGTAGCTCTAACTCTTATTTAAGTTCATCGTTTTGTGTAATTCTCTGGTCGGTAGAAATCGGAAAAAGGTTCTTGCTGTTTTTGTTGTTGTCCAAACCGACAACACAAACAGCAAAGAGTTCTATTCTTAAATTGTTATTAATAGGTATTAAATGATCAGTTAGGTCTCAGCACTAGTTTAAATGCACTTAGCTACACCACCGTATTGCATTTATATGATGCTTAGCCAAGCAAGTAATTTAATTTTGTGCTGTCCTGTTCCAATTTCAAAAATCTGTAACTGTAGCTATAAGCTAAACTTAAATCTGAGTAATAAGTGCCATTAGATGGTAAATATGGGTTATTATCTTTAATAAGTTAGATATAGCCTAAGCATATTGTTAACCATGCATTACCATCTTGATCATACATTCTTTTTCATTATTTTGTCCTCTGTCGGTTCTTGTGTTTATTGGATTCTTTACGATTTTGAATCTTGGTTCTTACGAGATTGTTGAGTCTTTGTTGAGCCACAAGAACCTGAGCAAGAGGTTATTTATTACTATCAAGGCAAGCTTCCTCTCTGCACCATGTTGATCCCCATGTTTTGAGCTGTAGATTTATAAAATACGGTGATATCTTGTTGCATGCAATGTTCTAAAAATTATTTATGATCTGTCCCTAGTTAGTTACAACCTGAACTTGATGGTTTACCCTGAATCTGATCATACACTCAACCTAAGGTAGTATGTGATATGATAATATTTAGTTTTAATTTGGCTTAGTCATGCAGTCCATAGAACGATAGTGTTTGACAAGCTTACCTTGTCAAACCTGGGAACAACAAATAACTTTTATTTATTTTGATTCTTTGTTTAGTTTATTTAAAACTAAAATGACTCTAAATCTTGTTGATAAACTAAATTCAAATCTGGACAAGTAGATGCTAGTGATGGTGCCTTTGTGCACGAGAATTGGGAAATGTGGATGTCTTGTCTGGGTTGATTAAGGACTGAACTCGACTACCCAATTCAAGTCCCAACGTACTTCCACACGCAGTGTATGGGCACTGTTTGGTTAAGTAAAGGGTTAATACTATTGAGTTGGAAGCAGAGAGTAAGGACATGTGTATTGATTTCATATGGCATAGATGCTTAAGTCTTGGGCCGTGTCGTATGCCATGTGGAGTTTATATCGATATCGAGATGTTCTTAGAAGGGTGAGGCGTAGATGTGTTCCATCGCATATGCGTACCTTGAGGCCCCAGCTGCGGTCTAATATGTGCAGTGAGCACGAGTTAGCATTTAATTGATTGGTCGGCATTCCGGCACAACATGTGAGCCCCTGTTGAATAGATGCTATCGATTATTTGTTTAAGCGGGATCGATCGCACATGGGTATTCCAACTCAATAGTGTCAACTTGTTGAAACATACCAAATCTTAGTCTCCCCGGCCGGCATACCAAAGGCAGTGTGCTATTATTCCGGAGGCCTACGGGCTAACTAAGTCATGTGGGTAAAGATGTACACCCTTGCAAGGATTTTAAAACTATTCGAATAGCCGTGTCCACGGTTACGGACGACACTTGAATTGATGTCACCTGTATAGATTTTGCTCTAAGTTTGGAATTGGGAATAATTTCGGCATGATGTTGTCATGTACAGTTTAATAGTGATCTGTGATTTATTATTGTTACTGTTTATGCTCATACCTTCAAGTGCTACTGTTTTTAGTCCAAATTGATTTATTAAAATTGCTTTGTCAAAATTTAGCCACTGTAGGTTAAGATGTATTGCTTTATGCAAAATTGAACCATTAAAGCCTTCTGTTGTCAACCTTATGCATGTAAAATTTCTATTCTTTTGTATAGGTTCTATCAAACACTTTCTTTTATTAGTTTGTGTAAGTCTTGTTGAGTACCTTTCGTACTCAGGGTTTATGACCTCTTATTGCAGGTGAGGATGGCTATCTTTATGAGATGCCCATTAGCGTCGATTAGGGTGACGCTAACGAGTGATGCTAGTTCTAGTCTCCACGCAATAGCCTTCGGAATGGGGCCATTGGTGGTTTTATGTTTATTTTTCTTCATTGTTGCTCTTTTGTGATGACCCAAGGTCATCTGTTCTTATAACAAACGTTATTCTTTGTAGCAACGAAATAAGATTTAACCCGTGATGTATAATTATGTGAATGTATGACTTGTATGTGTATGATGCAATGTTGTTTAAGGATATATGCTTAATAGTCACTAATCACAGGAACTATTGTATGACATATATCAGGAAACTGAATGTTGGAATTGTTACTTATTATGATTATGCTTCTAGTATGATTTTTAATAAAGGGAATTACATTGTTCCTTAATTAAGAATTATGCTACCAGTATAATTTTAATTCGGCACATTCCAATATTTGAGGGTCTTACAATTACTCTTGTGGATCACCTTAAAGAAAGGTAAACCACGTTCTTCTGATGGAGAAAGGAAATGACTAAGAGCCACCATTCGACCAGTTAAGGCTTAGACCTCCTTTACAGTGGAAGGTGGTCGTAACTATTCAATGGCTTGAATTTTCTCGAGGTTAACTTCAATCCCATGAGAACAAACAAGGAAACCAAGCAACTTACTAGAATTAACCCCAAAAGTATGAGTTTTATTCCATGTTTGTTTACATTTTCGAAGGTCTCTGTGAGATCCTTCAAATGGTCATACTTGGTACTACTTTTTATAACGATGTCATCTACATAGGCCTCTAAATTATGCCCCAGCTGAGTGCTGAAGGTTTTCTACATCAAACACTGGTATGTGGCTCCAGCATTTTTTAACCCGAACGACATCTTGACATAGCAGCAGACGTCAAAGGGTGTGATGAAGGTTGACTTTTCTTCATCTTCTTTTGCCATGCTGATCGTTAGATTTCTTGACCAAGACCGGATTTGCAAGCTATTTGGGGTGATCCACCTCCTGAATGAAGCTAGCTTCAAGCAGCTTATCGAGCTCTACTCTGATGGCTTCTTGACGATCCAGGGCAAAGCGTCTCAGTCTTTGTTTGACTGGTTTTTTCTCAGGCTAAATGGCCAGCCTGTGCTCAATCACCTCCCTTGGGACTCTGGGTATATCGGATGGCTTCCACGCAAAGACATCTGACTTGGCTCGGAGGAAGGTGAGGAGCTTGTCTTCCTATTTCTCACTTAATCCTGCTCCAATCCAGATTGTCTTGGATTGGTCTTCGAGGCTGAGTGGTACTATCTTTACCTGCTCATTAGGCTGAGAAGTAGCCTTGACTTTCGCGTCCTTCCCTGTTTTTGTTGGAAATATGCCGTAGAGGCAATCATGGAGATGATTATATTTCATTATGTTCAAAATATTAGATAATATGTTATCTTGTTCCATGAATGAATCATTGGTTATGAAGATTAACAAGTATGTGACTTGTTGGTGAAACTCTTAACTTATATGATGTCGTTCTAAATGAATCCCTAGTCGGATGTCAATGGTCGGAACACTAGTGACTCTATCGACCAGCACATGTATTGATTGATGACCATGTTTCACCGGTCATAGATATAGGGATATCGAATCAATAATGTGAACACATGTTACAGAACATGAGGTTGGATTGACCCACCATGAGACACTATTGAGATTGTTATGATTCTATGTGCCGTTAGTTGGTCTCAAGCAATGATGATGTATAATCCTTAGACCTGAGATCAGCATGGTTTCCTACATGTGTAATAGCACTCTTAGGGGTTGCCAATCGCTGCTCGTAACTGGGTAGTTATAAAGGTAGCCTTCGGGTATGCTATGAAACATGCGGAGGAATGTGACTGGTCGGATATGGGATTTTCCGCTCCTAACATAATAGGAGAGATGTCTCTGGCCCCTCGTTGTGATCGGATAAATAAAGTGCATGGCCATGCCACTAGTGGTCGAAGTGGTTGATCACGTGAAGTTATCCAACACTCGATCGAGAAAGTATTGAACAGTCCATGGATGACACAACATCTCACCTGGAGTTCAACCAGACATCGTGAGGCAAAGGGAGAATACACGACTAGGTCGCTTAGTTTGATCAGTTATGGACTGGTCGTATAGAGATACGAGCTAGTCGTAGACTGGTTGAACGTAATCACAGAGTGGTCGAAACCTGGTCATAAGGAGTTACGAACTGGTCGTGACCAAATACGAACTGGTCGTATAGAGATAGCACCTGGTCATAAGTGATGAGGACCTAGTCGTAGATCATATTGCATTAAGGTTCGTCCGATATAATTTGTGTGTGTTCGAAAATCGTTATGTCCTGCTAGGAATCGCTAACGACTCGTGATCGGAAAGGGTTTCCGAGTCACAACCGATTACGCATGAACCTACAGGGTCACACACTTAACGGGTTGGAACAAACCAATACGAATACGATTCGTAAAATGTGTTCGAATAGGATCCGTCACGAGCACTATATAAGGAGGTGCATGAGGCTGTTGGGATGGGAGAGGTGAACATAACAGACAAAACACACGAAAGTCGTGAGTTGAGTTGTTCCACTGAAACCCTAACCGCCATCTTCCTGAGAGCTCTGCCGTGCAACTTGGTGCTAGCACATTGGCATATGGTTGTTTCTTCTCTGGACGTGTGGATACCGTAGAGGCGCTACTGCGGTTGCTGTTGCGCTTGAGGATGATCCGCGATCTTCATAAGGAACAGGAGAGGATGCTGGACGAACGACTACGACCACTACATCGATGCGCTCTACCTTGGACCAGGCTGCTCCAACACTTCTTCCGCTGCTCTACGCGTCTGGTGGTAACATTCTGTGATCATCTACTTGCTTGGCTTCCTAGTTTATGTGGTAGAATGTTTTTGATTTTTGCTATCGCAGCCTACCCGTATCCCAACAGTGGTATCAGAGCCATCTTGCATAGTTTTTGATCTAGATCGGTCGCATATAGTTGATATGCAGTAGTAGTACATTGGATCTATTACTGATTGGTTCTGGTAACCTAGATCGGTTCATAGAGATAGAACGATTTAGACCCTAGTCGATAAGATCGATCGGTTTTCGGTGGTAGTATATGGGTTTACGAGGAGGTATGAGCTATAAGGACTAGATGGTTTATTGCGCTTGTTCACGACCACTCTGCATAACACTCCTACCAGTCGAAATTCCGCCATCGGAGTATGCCGTAGTGTGTGGTCGTATCAAGGCATTGATCGGATTGGTTCGAAATAGGGTTAATATGATTAATCTGATGATTTTGAAGGCTCGGTTATGTGAATAAGATTCATGTCTCAGAAAAAGTTTCCGGGACCGCCGTGCTGGGTGTTCGTACCGCGCATTATAGGTCGTATGTGTTCATGTCGCCCGATAGAATTGGATTCTATGCATAACTTATTTTTGCAGGGATTGATGTGAATAGTATGACCCATGATGTATGTGTGTAATTTTCATGGCCTACGTGTCATGCTTATTGCAGCCCAAGGCTGTCTATTTTTGTATAACGGCCTGCTTGTCGACTTGTGATGCTTCTTCACTCCTTGTAATTCATTACTAGTGCTATTAGGAGTAATGGCTTAGTGGGAGTACTTGGAGGAGTCGACCACTTGGAGACATGGCGAACAGGTTGCATGGCGATGGAGATCACCATGTGGAAGGGTCATACTATTTCACAATACAATTTGATTGTCTGTGAATGCCCTTATATTCCTGTTCATTTATTTCTATGCATGCTATATAATTGCTTTAAGTGCTTTTAACATGGTAGAAGTAAAATTCCCTCGCGTAATATTAAGTTAAATGATGCCCTCCCAATTGGTTGCACCATCCAAAGTCATGTATTTTAATGGTAGGTCTTGCTAAAGAAGAGTGCCATTAATATTACTTGACTAGATGGGTTTGTGTCGGACACTTACACACATAGCATTGGTTTAACTTGACAAGGTCATCATAACGGTTATGGACCTTGGGGCATGGGGTTGGGTGCCGGAGCATAGAGATGCTGCCCAACAACAAGAGTCGTATAGAGATATGATTAGCAAAGGGTTGCTTACCATTTTCACTAGTCTTCTAGTAGTGATGCCAAAGCTCACTAGTAGATTAAATGATTATGGATCTTGAATCACTAAAATGTCATAAGAGGGATATGGTATTTAGTGGGAGTATCTTTATTAAATTGTTTAATAGAAGTTACTTGAACATATGTCTTAGCTTTGCATATTGTATGTTGTAGATCATGGCACCAACTGCTGTACCTACATCTAGTTTTGCATTACGTTCGATACTTGATAAGGAAAAACTGAATGGAACAAATTTTGCGGATTGGTACAGCAACCTAAGAATTGTTCTCAGGCAACATAAAAAGGAACATGTTCTAGAGGAACCAATTCCAGATGTGCCTGCTGAAAATGCTGTTGCTACTCTTAAAATCGCCTATAAAAGGGCATGTGATGAATCCCTTGATGTTAGCTGTCTCATGCTTGCTGCGATGAACTCGAGACCTTGAAGCGGTTTGAGAATATAGAGGCCTACGATATGATCGTGGCACCCAAAGGCATGTTTGAGACACAAGCAAGAACTGAGAGATATGAGATCTCAAAGAAATTGTTTGGGAGTAAGCTAGCTGAGGGAGGCTCGGTGAGCCCTCATGTGATCAAAATGGTTACACACAGAGCTTGGAAAAACTTAGTTTTCCACTTAGCCAAGAGTTGGCTACAGATTTGATTCTTGCTTCGCTACCTTCAAGCTATGGGCAATTCATTCTGAACTTCCATATGAATGGCTTAGACAAGAATCTCACCGAACTGCATATGATGCTTAAGACCGCAGAGGACAGCATTAAGAAAAGCAACTGTCATGTGATGATGGTGCAAAAGAGTAAAAGCTTCAAGAAGAAGGCTAAGACTTGGGTCAAAGGTAAGGGCAAGAAAGTTTCAGATGAGATCCAAACTAACAAGCCTAAGCCCAAGAGTAAGTCTGGCCCGACTCAAGAGAATGAATGCTTTTACTGCAAAGAACCAGGCCATTGGAAAAGGAACTGCAAGAAATACAAGGCTGATCTGAAAAAGAATGGTGGAACTAAACCCTCCACTTCAGGTATTAATGTTATAGATGTTTTTCTTTCTGACTCATCTGTTAACTCATGGGTATTTGATACCATATCGGTTGCTCATATTTGTAATTCGATGTAGAGTCTAACAAAGAGTAGGAGAATTGCAAGGGGTGAAATGGATCTTCGCGTCGGGAATAAAGCAAGAGTTGTTGCATTAGCCGTCGGGACTTTGCCATTACTTTTGCCTTGAGATTTATTATGGATCTAAATAATTGTTATTATGTTCGACCATAAGTAGAAACATCATCTCGCATCATGTTTGATGGCAGAGGGTTATAAATTCATAATAGAGAACAATGGTTGTTCTATATTTATGAATGAAATGTTTTATGGCTATGCTCCTGTTTTGAACAGGTTGTATATTTTAAATCTTGATGATGCGCCCATCTATAACATTAATGCAAAGAGGCTTCGGCCTAATGAGTTGAATTCCACTTTCATTTGGCATTATCGTTTGGGTCACATAAGTGAGAAACGCATGAAAAAGATCCATGATGATGGAACTCTAAACTCATTTGATTTGGAATCATTTGAAACATGCGAATCTTGCCTGGTCGGAAATATAACCAAGACACCTTTCACTGGTCGGAGTGAAAGGGCGTCCGACCTGTTGGCACTCATATATACTGATGTGTGTGGACCAATAAGCACGACAGCTAGAGGTGGTTTTCAGTACTTCATTACTTTCACCGATGACTATAGTAGATATGGATATATCTACTTAGTGAGGCACAAGTTGGAATCCTTTGAAAAGTTCAAGGAGTTCTAGAATGAGGTACAGAATCAACTTGGCAAGCCTATCAAATCTTTACGATCTGATCGTGGAGGTGAGTTTTTGAGCCATGAGTTTGGTGATCATTTGAAACAATGTGAAATTGTTCCACAGCTTACACCACTGGGCACTCCACAATGGAATGGGGTGTCCGAGCGGCGTAATAGGACCTTGTTAGACATGGTTCGATCAATGATGAGCCAATCAGATCTACCATTGTATTTTTGGGGTTACGCTCTAGAAACTGCTGCTTTCACTTTAAATAGGGTACCATCTAAATCAGTAGATAAGACACTATATGAGATATGGACTGAGAAGAGTCCTAGTTTGTCTTTTCTAAAGATTTGGGGATGTGATGTCTATGTTAAACGTTTGACGTCTGACAAACTCACACCCAAGTCCGATAAGTGCTTCTTTGTGGGGTATCATAAGGAAACTAAAGGATATTATTTTTATAATTGGGTTGATAACAAAGTGTTTGTTGCCCGTAATGGTGTCTTCTTGGAGAGAGAGTTTCTTTCCAAAGGAGTCAATGGGAGCAAGGTGCAACTTGAAGAAATTCGGGAAGCATATGAAAATGTTTCAACTCCCATTGAACCTCTACAGGATGAACAAAGTGTTGTTGAACCTGTAAATGAGGCATCAGCCCCACGTAGATCAAAAAGGCCACATCAATTGCCTATAAGGTATGGGCATGACGTATTATTGGTGAATAATGATAAGCCTAAAACTTATGTGGAAGCGATGATAGACCCAGACTCTGAATCATGACATGAGGCCATGAGATCCGAAATAAGATCCATGCATGATAATCAAGTTTGGAACTTGGTTGATGCACCTGATGGTATTAAGACCATTGAGTGCAAGTGTATCTTTAAGAAAAAGATGTTATGGATGGAAATGTTCACATTCATAAGGCACGACTGGTTGCGAAGGGTTTCATACAAATTCAAGGTGTTGATTATGTTGAAACCTTCTCTCCTGTCGCGATGCTTAAGTCTATTCGGATCATTCTTGCTATTGCTGCATATTTAGACTATGAGATATGGTAGATGGATGTCAAAACAGCTTTCCTTAATGGAAACCTAAGTGAGGATGTGTACATGACACAGCCTGAGGGTTTTTGTAATAGCCCAAAGTTACATTACCAATTTTAAAAATTAATTAAAGTTATTTTATTGGACTTTCTAAAATTTGAAAGAATTTGATTGCTTTATTTGAATTTCTGAAGTTTTAAAAGTCAAAAATAAAATTTATTTGAAGTTTTATTTTATTTGATTTGAAAAATAAAATTTTAATTAATTTCTAGAATTTTCTGGAATTATAAAAGCTTTTTCCTAATTATTTTAAAGCCAAAATAAATTATGTGCAAAAACTATTACCAATTATAAGTTGGAATTATTTTTATCTAAGTTCAAAACAATTCTAGGAATTTTTGTGAATTTTTCTAGAATTTTGGACTCTATTTGCTATCTTCTAAAATTGTATTTGATTTATTGTTATTACTACTCATTAGGAAAAATAAAAAAATCTATTTCCTACTGGCTGGGCTCACTTCCGTCTGGTGTTAAGCGATGCTTAGGGACTAGCACGATTAACAATCCACCCACTACCATGCTTCCCTTTTTTCCTTCCTTCCTTATTACCTTCCATTAATTCTTTTATTCTCTCTATTTCTCTCTCATAGCCACCATCTTCTTCAAACCGAACGTGTTCTTCTCTGGACCATCAATGGCAGCAGCCATGGCCGCCCATGGCCGACCCCGCCGCCACCCATGCACCTCCAGCCATCGGCTTCAGCCGCCGCCGCTCGCCGCGCCGCCCCCACCTCCACCACCCGCGCCCATCTCCTTCTTCCCCGCCCCTTCTTCTCCACCAGATCGCGCACGCCTCCGCCATTTTCGCCCGCGCGTGAGCTCAGTCAACCGCCCCGCCTCCCGCACGACGTGCGCATGAACTACGCCCCACTACCGCCTCAACCCCCACCTCCTCTTCCCTCCTCTCCGCGCCGATTCACTACGTACCACAACGTATACGCCGCCATTGCCGCACCACGATCTCCTCCTCACCCCTCCGGCCCCTATAAAGGGAGCACCGGGTGCGCATTCTCAACACCATCCCGCTCCCATCACCCACACCTCCCCTTTGCCCTTCAGTTGGCCGGATTTTGCATTTGAAGGATCCCGGCCGAGCGCCCTTTCTTCCTCGTCGCCGGCGCCGTCCAAGCCGCTCCGCCCCCGCCGACCCCGGATTCGGAACCACCACCTCAACGCCGACCCCATGCTCACACTAGCCTTGTCGGAGCACCCCCCTAGCCACCGTGCCATCGGAGGCCGATCTTCACCACCGCCGTCACCCTCGCCGCCGCTGTTTCCTTCGCGTCCAATCATCACTGTGGTGAGTAGCACGTTCCCCGTCGTGCCCTCTCGCCATTTGGCCTATCACCGGACCGCGCCATGGTGCAACGCTACCGGCGAAGCGGCGTGTTCCGAAACCGCCGCCGCCTTTTGCCGACGTGGCACGCCACCGCGGTCGCCATCGCGCCGCGTAGGCGCCACCTCGCCCCTTTGCTGGCGTGGCGCGCACGGGTGGCACCGCCCACGTGACCTAGCCACTGTACCGCGGGCCCCACGTGTCAGCAGCTCCATTCCTTTTCTGAATTAAAATAAATCTGGAAAATTGGGAATTCCTTTTATTCATCATTTTATGTGATTTATAAACTTCTCGGGGTTCGTTCTCCTTCATACGAACTCCGATTTCGTCGGTTAAAATTTCTAAATTCACATAAATTCAATATCTAGCTAACTAAACTAAAATTATTTAATTTGTAGTTCATTTGAATCTTCATTTGAATTTTGTTTGAATTTGGCTTATTTTCGCGTATAGATTTCGACGACTTTGGACAATCGGATTTCGACACCATTTGAGAACATAGACTAATTGAGCAAGGCATGTTACATTCTTGATCATATTTGCACCCATTATTTCAAATTATTATTGCATGTTTATGTCTATTCAGTCTAATTTAAATATCTGCTTTTAAGTTATAGTTATGCTGATTCCTTTGTACATCCAAATTTGACATTGAATAGACATACCTTGACACCTTAGATGAAAATCTAGTTTATACAATAGTATGAACTAGAACATTTTGATAAAAATTGTGCTTAGCCATGCTTAGACCTGAAATACTTAATTTGGGGATTTCAGCCAAAAATTCAAATGTTGTTTAAATTGTACCCTTGGCATTGGTGTGTCATGGGAGTTTACAAATGCTTTGAAAAATGAAATAAAATTTAATGATGGTTTAGACTTTGACAAAAATGGATGATTGGTGGGTGCAGGTTTATGCACAGGCCTAATCTGGGTAGGATTAAGGCCTAGGGTTTTTGGAAGTTGCCCAAGTCAGTTAAGGACCGGTCTTCGAGCGCATTTTGCTACGCCTCACCATACCATTACAAGTCTGGTATGGGACAGACTTGGCTAATTAATTAGCAAAATTTCATCGTGGTTGTGCCATGTTGATGTGTGGGTGTCGGAATGACCTACTTTTAAGTATTCCCACATGGCACAAGAGGGGGTTCAAATCTTGCGGGTTGCAACCCAAAGGGAGCGAAACCTTAGCGAGGTGGGACCACGGTGGAATGATGCTTTGTAGAGGCCTCGTCACGTGCTCTAGACTGCTTACCTAAGGTAGTGAGCAGTGGTATCAACGGATGCCAAACAAACTAGAGAACTCATGTCTTGTAGGTAAAGCTGTACAACCTCTGCAAAGTGTTAAGAACTATTCGAATAGCCATGTCCACGGTCATGGACATGCTTGGCAAAGCCACTCAAAGTTCGACTTTGGTTTTTTTGTTATTTCAAAATGATTTGTAAAACAGTTTTGACATGGATGGGTGTCCATGAGAAAAATTATGGGTTGAAGCTCCGGGTTGGTGCCCGTGTTTATGTTAGTGTTAGGTTGGTTCCTACACTATCTTTATTAATTCAAAATCAATTTTAGATATTGTAAAAATTGTGCTATGAACTTAGTATTGTATTTAAATTGTCAAATACTGCTTTTGCTCAACTAACCCTATAAGCCTTTCTTTGAGATATCCTTGTATGCATGCATTCAATCTGTTACTTGACGGGTGTAACTTGCGAGCACAGAAGTAGTGCTCATTCTTGCTTTATGCAAATAAATTTCAGATGAGAAGGACTTTGCTATTGGTGTGGATCTCAACGACTAGGCTGCTTCTCCAGTCGATTGCCTGTGGCAGATCAGCTAGACCCCACTACTTCTTCGTCTTCCGCCTCTTTTGTAACAAACTCTGTTGATTATTAATAATATTTTGCGATTTATGGATGTTACCATACCTGTTTACTGTGTGAACTAGCTACTGATCATGGGACTAGTTCAGAAATGCACAGAGAATTTGGGGTGTTAATCCTGGGTCTGACAGTTTTGTCGATCCAAAGGAAGCTAGAAAGGTATGCAAGCTTATTAAATCCATCTATGGTTTGAAGCAAGCATCTCGGAGTTGGAACATTCGTTTTGATGAAGTGGTCAAAAGGTTTGACTGCATCAAGAACGAAGAAGAACCTTGTATTTACAAAAGGGTTAGTGGGAGCAAGCTTGTGTTTCTGATCTTGTATGTAGATGACATACTACTGGTCGGAAATGACATTCCAATGCTTGAATCTATTAAAACTTCATTAAGAAATAGTTTCTCAATGAAAGATTTAGGAGATGCGGCATATATTCTTGGTATAAGGATCTATGGAGATAGATCTGTTGGGTCACGGGTAGGCTACGCTAGCTAAAAACAAAAAAATTCTACCACGCAAACCAGGAAGCAAAGCAAGTAGATGATCACAGATCGTTACCACCAGACGCGCAGAGCAGCGAAAGAAGAGTTGGAGCAGCCTGGTCCAACGTAGCGCACATCGATGTAGTGGTCGTAGTCGATCATCCAACGTCGATCATGTCGATGCAGAGGTCGTAGTCGATCATCCAGCGTCCTCGCGAGTCGATCGTCTCCTCCAGCAACCTCTGCAGTTCCTTGTGAAGATCGCGGATCGTCCTCAAGCGCCATGATCCACGATGGCGTCTCTCGGTATCCACGTCCGGGGAAGGAACAACCGTACGTCAGTGTACTAGCACCAAGTCGCACGGCAGAGCTCTCAGGAAGATGGTGGCTAGGGTTTCGGTGGAGTAAAACTTACGTCCCATCCAGCAGCCTCATGCATCTTCTTATATAGGGCTCGTGATGGATCCTATCCGAACACGTTTATGAATCGTATCCATACTGGTTTGTTCCAACCCGTTAAGTGTGTGACCCGTTAGGTTTATGTGTAGTTCGGTTGTGACTCAGAAACCCTTTCCGACCACGAGTTGTAGCGGTTCCTAGCAGAACATAGCGATTCCCGAATACACACAAATTATATCGAACGAACCTTGATGCAATATGATCTCGACTAGGTCCTCATCACTTCGACCAGGTCCTATCACAGTATCTGACGGTTCGTATTTGGTCACGACCGAGTTCGTAAGTCCTTACGACCAGTTTCAACCACTCTGTGATTACGTTAGACCGATCTCGACCAGCTCGTATTTCCATACGA
The DNA here is from genome assembly GCA_036346405.1 of Phyllostachys edulis. Classification (NCBI taxonomy): domain Eukaryota; kingdom Viridiplantae; phylum Streptophyta; class Magnoliopsida; order Poales; family Poaceae; genus Phyllostachys; species Phyllostachys edulis. The sequence continues at coordinate 93,209 of JAYEVD010000342.1, read as the reverse complement.
CCAGTCCGTAACTGTTTGAACTAAGCGACCTACTCGTGTTTACTCCCTTTGCCTCACAATGTTTGGTTGAACTCCAGGTGAGATGTTGTGTCCTCCATGGACTGTTCAATACTTTCTCGATCGAGTGTCGGATAACTTTACGTGGTCGAACACTTTGACTACTAGTGGCATGGCCATGCACTTTCTTTATCCGACGAGCGAGGGGCGAGACATCTCTCTGTTATGTTAGGAGGGCAAATCGTCGCATATCCGACCGGTCACATTCCTCTGCATGTTTCATAGCATACCCAAAGCTACCTTTATAACTACCCAGTTACGGTGCAGTGTTTGGCAACCCCTAAGAGTGCTATTATACATGTAGAAAACCATGCTGATCTCAGGTCTAAGGATTATACATCATCATTGCTTGAGACCAACTAACGATACATAGAATCATAACAATCTCAATAGTGTCTCAAGGTGGCTCTTATTCAACATCATGTTCTCTAACATGTGTCCATATTATTGGTTTGATATCTCCATATCCATGACCCGTGAAACATAGTCATCAACCAATACATATGCTAGTCTATTCATATGTGTCCTCATATGTTTTTGACCAGGAATCGTATAAGAATAATTATCGCAGAAATATAGAGTTTCACAATCAAGTCACATACTTGATAATAAATATTAACACTATTATTCTAGGAACAAGCTAACATATTATCCATTTTCATGAACATAATGAAATATAATCATCTCTATGATTGCCTCTAGGGCATATTTCCAACAAGATCTAAGAGGCTAATTGGATTAAGCCAGGATATGTACATAGACAAAGTGTTGAAACGATTCAACATGTAAGATTCCAAGAGAGGATTCTTGCCCATGGCACATGGCATTAATTTTTGCAAGAGTCATTGTCCTCGACCACTAATGAGTGAGATAAAGTGAGTAGAATTCCATATGCTTCATTGTTGGATCTATCATGTATGCCATGCTATGTACACGACCATATGTATCATATGCTCTAAGTGTTACGAAAGAGATACCAAGTCGATCGGTGAAGGTCCTTTGGACAAGCGTGAAGAACATCCTTAAGTACTTGAGAAGGACTAAGGATCGTTCCTAGTTTATGGCGGTGATGAAGAGCTCGTTGTAAATGGTTACACCGATGCAAGCTTCCAAACCGACAGAGATGATTATCGTTACTTAATCTGGTTTTGTATTCATTTTGAATGGAGGAGCAGTGAGCTGAAAAAGTTCCCAGCGAGAGACGGTTACTGATTCTACGACAAAGACCGAGTATACTGCGGCTTCTGAAGCTGCGAAAGAAGGTGTTTGGATAAGGAAGTTCCTTGCTGAGTTGGGTGTGGTTCCAAGTACCTCGAGCCCAATGGATCTCTATTGTGACAAAATGGAGCCATTGCTCGGGGCTAAGGAGACTAGATCCCATCAGAAGTCCAAACATATACTCAGGCATTATCATCTTATTTGCGAGTTAGTGAATGGAGGAGATGTTAAGATATGCTAAGTTCATCTGATTTAAATATTGCCGATCATTGACAAAGCCTCTCCTGACCCAAGCATGAGGCACACACAAGAGCTATCGGTATTACATACCTAAATTATTGACTCTAGTGCAAGTGGGAGACTGTTGGAAATATGCCCTAGAGGCAATCATGGAGACGATTATATTTCATTATGTTCATAGTATTGGATAATATGTTATCCTATTCCTTGAATGAATCATTGGTTATGAAGATTAACAAGTATGTGACTTGTTGGTGAAACTCTTAACTTATATGATGTCGTTCTAAATGAATCCCTAGTCGGATGTCAATGGTCGGAACACCAGTGACTCTATTGACCAGCACATGTATTGATTGATGACCATGTTTCACTGGTCATGGATATAGGGATATCGAATCAATAATGTGAACACATGTTAGAGAACATGAGGTTGGATTGACCCACCTTGAGACACTATTGAGATTGTTATGATTCTATGAGTCGTTAGTTGGTCTCAAGCAATGATGATGTATAATCCTTAGACCTGAGATCAGCATGGTTTCCTACATGTGTAATAGCACTCTTAGGGGTTGCCAATCATTTGTCAGATGTCGGATAGTTATAAAGGTAGCCTTTGGGTATGCTATGAAACATACGGAGGAATGTGATTGGGTCGGATATGGGATTTGCCCTCCTAACATAACAAGAGAGATGTCTCTCGGCCCTCGTTGTGATCGAGATAAAGAAAGTGCATGGCCATGCCACTAGTGGTCGAAGTGTTCGACCACGTGAAGTTATCAACACTCGATTGAGAAAGTATTGAACAGTCCATGGATGATACAACATCTCACATGGAGTTCAACCAGACATCGTGAGGCAAAGAGAGAATACATGAGTAGGTCACTTAGTTCGATCGATTCTGATTTGGTCATATAGAGATCTGAGTGGTCATAGGCGGTCGAGCGTAATCACAGAGTGGTCGAAACCTGGTCGTAAGGAGTTACGAACTGGTCATGACCAAATATGAACTGATCGTATAGAGATAGGACCTAGTCGTGAGTGATGAGCACCTGGTCGTAGATCATATTTCATTAAGGTTCGTCTGATATAATTTGTGTGTGTTCGGAAATCGTTATGTCCTACTAGGAACCGCTAACGACTCGTGATCGGAAAGGGTTTCTGAGTCACAACCGATTACGCATGAACCTACAGGGTCACACACTTAACGGGTTGGAACAAACCAGTATGAATACAATTCGTAAAATGTGTTCAGATATGATCCGTCACGAGCACTATATAAGGAGATGCATGAGGCTGTTGGGATGGAAAAGGTGAACGTAACAGACAAGACACACGAAAGTCATGAGTTGAGTTGTTCCACCGAAACCCTAGCCGCCATCTTCTTGAGAGATCTGCCGTGTGACTTGGTGCTAGCACACCGGCGTATGGTTGTTCCTTCCCTGGACGTCTGGATACCGTAGAGGCGCTAATGCGGTTGCTGTTGCGCTTGAGGATGATCCGCGATCTTCATAAGGAACAGGAGAAGTCGCTGGAGAAGACGATCAACCACGACCACCGCATCGACTCGCGAGGACGCTGGACAATCGACTATGACCACTACATCGACATGCTCTACGTTGGACCAGGCTGCTCCAACACTTCTTTCGCTGCTCTACTCGTCTGGTGGTAACGATCTGTGGTCATCTACTTGCTTGGCTTCCTGGTTTATGTGGTAGAAAAATTTTGATTTTTGCTATCGTAGCCTACTTGTATCCCAATAGTTTTATCCTCTAAAGTAAGATCTTTCAGAGGTAATTGGTCGATAAGTTTTAGTGACTTATGATCACATGAATGTGCGACAGCCTGGTCGCCTTGCACCATAATTACACCCTTTGGCCTAGGGATCTTGATCTTCTAGTAGGCGTGGTGTGTAGCTGCCATGAACTTTGTTAAACATGGTCTTCCCAAAATTGCATTATAGGCAGCGTCAAAATCAACCACTTCAAAAGTGATCAATTCAGTTCGAAAATTAGTTGTCATACTGAAGGTTACTGGTAACACTACTTGCCCTATTGGTGTAACAGACATACCTAGCACTATCCCATAAAAGGGACTCATCATTGGTTTAATTTTAGAATGAGGAATTTGCATCTCATCTAAGATATTAGTAAATAACAGGTCTAATGAACTACCACTATCTATCAATATTCTCCCTACTTAGTAGGCATAATTTATGAGAAGTAGACATACATTTAGAGACGTCCTCCTTAGTGAAGGTTAGGGAGGTCTCTGACCACTTGGGGTATTCTAGACGACTAGGTGGGATCTCAACATTGTCGATGTCCACTACTACAGAAAAGATCTTCACATACGGTTCAAAAATGTCATCGTAGACAGTTTCGTGAGCCGTCTCAGTTTATAGGTCAGTAATGACATGAGGTCATCACAGACGGTTTGTGAACTGTCTGTGAAAAAAGCTGTCACAGACGGTTCTGTGTGATAAGTAATTATCACAGACGGTTCTTGTTCGGAACCGTCTATGATAGTTTTTTCTATTGCAAAAAAACGGATTTTGAGCCAAACCAATCAATTGTTAGACAGTAGTTTCCATATGCAACCTCTAGCAAGACTACTAAAATCCAATAAAAATTCTGATGGCAAACACATTATAGGAAAGGGAAACCAAAAGGCTTCACAACGTCCCCTCCAAATGGGAAAAAAGAATCAAGTTACAAAGTTAAACTAGCTAGAAACCATATGTGCCTCCAAGCTCCTAAAGAACCCATCGGCTTCTTGGATTGGTCTTGTGAGCTCCTCTCTGTACCTCACCAGTATATCATAAGCTGTTCTTGTATATCGTCCGAGTTTGACTCAAGCTCGTTGGCAAGGAGAGACCACTGAAAACCTCCAGCGGCGCTCCAACCTTAGGTAACACAAAATTAATATCATTTTTTTACAACAAACAACCAAAAAATTGTGTATGTTTTGGGGATGTACACGTACCTTCCGGTAGTCTACCTCCTGCGGCAGACAAGGAACTCCTCCGCATCCCTCCTCCTCATCGTCGTCGGCTGTGTCTCCTCATCGAACCGCGACGAAGAATTGAGGGTGGTCACCGGAGCTCGACGTGGGGAGGGGAGAGGGACAGACTGATGGAAAACAAGGCTGGGGTGGCTATAATATATAAGGACAACACCAAAACATTTTGCTTTCCACGCACGTGTTCAAAAAATTTCGCTCTCCCGCATTGCGAATCACAGACGATTTCGTACAAAAACCATCTCTGATGACCAAATCACTGGCGGTTTTATACCAAACCGTCTATGATGACCGTAATACTTCACAGACGGTTTCATACAAAAACCATTTGTGATTTTACCATGACTTGAAATCACTAACACTCTGATTGGGTGCCATGGTAGGGGCGCGACAGAGGATTGGCTGCCACGATAGGGGCGCGGTAGAGGATTATGATTTTAAGTCATGGTAAAATCAAAGAGTTAGTGATTTCAAGCCATGGTAAAATCAAAAATACTTATCACAGATGGTTTTTAATACAAACCGTTTATAATGAGGACGGGTAGTCACAGACGATTCGTGTTCAAAACCGTCTGCGATATTTAGTAATATCACAGACAGTTCTTGTTCAGAACCATCTGTGATACTTCACAGACTGTTTTCAACACGAATCGTCTATAATATTACTTCTTCACAGATGGTTTTTAGCGTAGCCAGTAACACAGACGGCCGCTAAACCAGAACCGTCTGTGACTATATTTAATACAGACGATTTTGGTCAACCGTCTGTGATGAGGCGTCCAGTATTAACCTTTTTGTAGTTGTGGTCCGTCCATGCCGCCTTGTATTGTCGCTTGGAGGTGTAGGCGGCCGAACCCCCGTAAATGACATTGACGTGGTGATCCGTCCTTTCAAACAACATTTACGTGTTCTTGTCATTTTTTTGGACCACTGGTGGTCCGCCGTCTTCTGGTGGGATAGGCATTGGACCTTTCCCATCGTAGTATTCCTCCCTCTACTTCTATCAAGTATGACAGTTGTGGAGGTCATGACCAGGGACTTTATACAATGGGCACCAGCGCTCATTGCTCCTGGACGTATTCGTAGATTGTGGGGGCAGTATGATCGTTTGAACGATTTCCTTGTCTCCTTTTGGTCCAAGGACCTTTGTTTTTGTCGTAGGGTGGTCATTTGGTCAGCTGCTTTTTTCCCCTCACAGTGGGCTTGGACCTCCCTTCTCCTTCTTCTTGATTTTCCTCTGCGCTTGTGGAGCCTTCTTGACCTCTTGGACTTCTTTTCTTTGACATCCTCGAGGCTGGACCGAGGAGGGTGGTCCCCTTGTCCACCATTTGATTCCACACCATTGCCTCATTGGCATCAGAGTACCGATCGGCCATGTCGAAAAGTTCTGACATAGACATAGGCGGGTTGATATCTCATCACCTATTTAAAAGCTCGAATCACAGAATCATCAGAAATATTTGGGATAGTATTATGGACTTCTATGAAATGCTTTACAAACTATCGTAAATTTTCGTCGGAGGTTAGGAGAAGCTGATGCAAATCATCCTCCTTCCACAGTTTTGCATAACAAATTTTGAAGTTACTTTGTAATGTATTACAAAGCATCTCCCAATTATGTATGGATCCCTTAGGCTCGTTGAACAAATAGGACCTGGCGGAACCCCTTAGAACCATAGGCAAATAGTTAGCCATTACCATATCATCGCCTCCAGCAGCCTGAATGGCGGTAGTACAGACTTGGAGGAACTCTGACGGGTTTTGCGTTTCATCAAAATTTTCTATGTTTCCTAGCTTGAACTTCTCTGGCCAGATAACATCTCTTAGTCCGAGAGAGAAAGCCTTGCAACCTGCATAAGGTCCAACACATTGTTGTACATTGTGATGATTATTTCGACCAGCAAGATATCTAGGACGTCTATCATGCAGTGAAAAATGGTTATCGTACTCACCTTGGCCTTGAACGTAACGGCCAGAAGCACCATAATTTTGGCTTTGCCTTCGATGTCCAATCAAGGACCCTTCTAGGTGTGAGTCCGTTTGGGAAAGCACAGTGGGCGATCGGGTGGAAATATTCTCCACCGCATCCTATAGCTCTTGTGCGATAGCACGCATTACTTGCACTCCTTGCTCCAGAGTTAATCCTTCTAGAGGACGTGTGATGGAGCTTGATAGGTAGCGAATGCGCTTTGCAGGGGAATCCTCCTACATGGGGGTTGGTAAGGCATTTGGATCTCTTACCATCGTTGCCCACGGCGGTGGCGTATGCATCGCCTGTGGCGGCGCCCTCGCTGAGGAGCCATGGGCATCTCGGTAATAGTGGTCACGAACCTGTGAGATGTGCGCTTGTGTGGCGGCACGTATCTCGACTTGTCGGGCCTCTTTCTCTCGTTGGAGGCGTTCCCGCTCTTCCCGTTCTTGGCGTTGCCCTGATGCTTGGGGATTATCGCCGGGATTGGGTTGATTGCCACCGACCACGACAACCTGATGACCGCCGGAACAGGCAGAAGGGGTGAACATGCCATTGTCCTCTGAGGAAGAGGACGAGTTGTATTGTAGGGTTAAGAGAAGATTTTCCCCAGATGTTCTCTCTAGGCCTTCAGTGTGGAGGCTGTCAGCGAGATCATCATGGTACGTTGGGCTCCAGGAACCTTCCGAATCTCCTACTCTAAGGGAGATAGGCTTGGGATAATACTCGTCCATAGTGGTACTTGTGGACGAAGGCACGACCGGCGTAGAGCCAGTGGATGCAACTCAGTGGGCGACAGTGCCTTAGCAATGGCCTGGAGGAACCATGGGCGTTGCCGAATACGAGGACAAAATTTTCCTCCGTGTTTTCATCGTAGTAAAAAATGTCGATGATGCTTTCTTCTCTCCACGCAGGCAAGTTTTGATTCATGAGCAAAGCACGGGACACATTACCAAGACTGAGTCGGCGAAAATGATGATAGCGATCCACACGGACGGCGCCAGCTATCGACGTCTGGGACTCTCGTCACAGAACGAACAAACAAGAATATAAGGAAAAAATAGAGATTACTATCTAAATAGAGATTGCTATGTATTCACCAAAGAACTCGAAATGGTGATGTATATTGCAAAGAGCATGCTCTGATTACAAGGAAAATGACTGTGAATACACATGGATTAGGGCTTGGATCAGAATCTATCTTACAAAGGCATATAGGCTGGGCTTTTATAGTTCTACATGTGTCGGTAGTTGATTGCAGTAGCACCTCTTCACATCAATGGTTGCGTCCCTTTAAGCCAATCATTGCGTCCCTTCATGGTGACTATTGTGTCTCCGGATGTAATGGCCAATATCTTCTCCACGTGGGTTGTAATTAACCACACGTGGGTAACCGCCTTTGGGTACCTCCTTTGTTAGAGAGAGCTCCTGGGATGGTCTGAATATACCTCTCCAGGAGTGGTCCAAAAAGACCTCCAGGGCAGAGGTCCTAAAATGGCCTGAAGGGAAGGTTCTTGGGCCCACCTTCTGACAGCGTAATTAATCCTAGGCCTAGCAAGCTAATTTGGGCCCAATAGAGGATCCAGATTACTTCTAAATAAAGGTATATCCAGATAATTTGACTAGTCAACAATCTTCATCAGGAAGCTTCCAAAAATATTTTCATAAATTTTGGAGCCCATTTTCTAAGTTTAAAAATTCAGAAACCAATCAACCTTTCTGGAAAATTCAAAACATATTTTGAATTTCTTGCCAGACCTTTGGATCAAAACCCAATTTGGCCCATTTCACTCGCGCTTGCTCTAGCCCCCACTCTCCTTGTCGCTGACGTTGTAGCCCTACCTGTCGGAGCCTTTCTTCCTCCTTGCCTTCGTCTTTGTCTTGCCAATACATTACTTTGTGCCACGCCATACGGTTCGCCACTATCACCCATAGAATCAAGCTCCATCTGCCCCCATCACCTCCGCCTACCCTCGCCCATGCTAGCCACCGCGCTGACGTGCCATTTTCCTGTGTGGACAAAGAGACCGAAGTTGTACGCGAGAAACTCATTCATGGTTGTGTTTTCTTGCGGCTTCTCTCACACCAATCTTAGCCATATTTAAGCTCCAAACCATGTCACAAACTCCTGAGCTCGCCATTCTCACCTCCTGCCAAGAATGAAAGCTTCTCACGCTCTAATTCACCCGGAACGAGCGCGTCGTTCTCGACGCCGGTGAGCAGGCCACCGCCATTTCCTCTGCTGAGCTTCCATGCCCACGACAACCACGTCACCATACCGTGATTGCGTCGTCATCTTCTTTGTCTCCGGTGTGCACCCCGAACCAAACCTCCACGTTCACGGTGCTCTGGTGAGCTTGAATCTCACCTAACCTTGTCATATTGTGTTTCATACTTCACTAATGCTTCTTCCTTACATAATGTGTACCCAAGCTTAGGGTGTAACATCCCAAGCGTATAATTAGGGTTCTTCAAGTATAATTGTATGTGTAGAAATTAAAACTTTTTCTCACATCTTGAAAAACCCTAGAATCTCATGTGACTCTTGTCCAAGAGTTGTGTAATCCAAAAACACAAAGCTCTTGTTGCCCAAAAGTCAAATTCGTTTTCCATTTATCTTAAATCTTGTGCCAATCAATTGGAAATATTTTCCTTGGTCCAAAAACTGATGTGGGACCCTCTGAAAAATATCACAAGTCAGAAAACTAGTTTGATAAATTTTGGAGGTAAAACAATCCTTTAAACAACCTTCATAAATTTCCTGAGAAAAATGCATTGCATAATAACCTCTGGAAATTTTATGTCAGGTTAATCTCATTGTCAGCAAGCTCCTGTAAAAATTTCATGAATTTTGGGGTTGAAATGCTATCCCAAACAATTTTGCAAAGTCTCAGCTGTTAGAACTAAATTTAAAAGCCTACACTATTCCTTGGGCTAGCCTTATGCAAAGCTGGTCCAGCCCAGCAGTGCACCCCAGAGACCTCCTCTCCACCTCATCAGGTCGTAGCCGTTGGATCCAATCCAACAGCCACGACCTCCTCCTCAACATACTCAGTCAGGTCCTCCCACCTATGTGAGGTCATCGCCCTTGGATTCAAGATCCACGGCCCTGACCTCCCCTCACTGTTAAACTAAACAAACCACCCACCTAACCAAGGTCGTAGCCGTTGGATCAAATCCAACAGCTCACGACCTCCCCGCGTTATCAGGCGCTCACAACCTCCCCCATCTTTTGTTGTGCACCGTTAGATTAAAATCTCACTGTCCACGACCTCCCCTTTGTCTTATCTTGCACCGGACCTCTCCAACCTACGTGAGATCGTAGCCCTTAGATCTAAATCTAAAAGCCTGACCTCCCTTGTGCGTTATGCAAGCTCGGGACCTCCACCTCTTTTGGTGGAACCCTTAGATCTAAATCTAACGGTCCTGACCTCCCTTACTGCTATGCATCATATCGAGACCTCCCATCGGTGATGCCCTTGGATTTAAATCCAAAGGCCATGACCTCCCTCGATCTCTTATGTTGGCGTGCGATTAAGTCCTCACCGGAGGTCCGCACTTGCTGGATGGAGATCCAACGCTTTGGACCTCTGTCCCTTTCCTCACGTGCGTTTGCACATTAAGGAAATCGGAGGCCATGACCTCCCCACGTTTGATCGTGTGGCTGGGACCTCCTCCCGGCCACTTAAAACGAACGGTTCAAAAATAGGATCCGATGGCGGGACCTCCCGAGGTCTTATCCAGCGACCATAAGGACCTCCTGTTCTTCTCCTTCCTCTGGCGCGCCGCGAGTTACGGCGATGGAATTAATGCGTGTCGACCTTGGGGTACCGCTTCAATGCTCTTTCTTCGACCGCATTTAATGCTTGGTCGACTTTCCGCCTCATTGGTCAGCTCGAGCCTGTCACCTTGTCAACCTTTATGTCTTGTCCAACTGTCTGGACCGTGCCATGGGCCAAGCTCACAGGGAGCTTAGCCAGTGGTCTACACCTCAACTGCCCTTAGGATAAAACCACCCCCACTGTGCCTTTATCTTCCTTTACACACCATTGTTCTTTGCTCACCCATCTGTGCTTGTGCACTCTAAGCCACAGAGCTCCTTGGCCGCCATTGTTGGACTTGAAGTTCCTCGGTGGACAAGGGTCACTGGGGTTTCCCACCTTTTCTCCTTGCTTCCGTTTGTGCCCTACCCTCTGAGACCAAGTCTTGACTTGAATTGTTGGACATTTGCAGAGGGGGACAAAGTGGAGCTTGGAGCTAGTGTCTTGGGCGGCGAAGCACCACTGTCTTCCCCAACGCCGGTCCTCCCTTCCTCGACCTCCCCAGCACCTTAGGACCTCCAGGTACTCCCCCTGTTAGTCCTTTAGATGCTGGCACCCGCATGAATGTCGCGCGGAGCTTTAGTTTGGCACACGCTTGAATGTCGCGCGGAGCTCATTTTTGCTTTTCGGTTTTGGCCGTGCTGGTCATCCTCTGCCCTCTCCGGCTCGCCGGCGTTCAAGGCCGTCATTGCCGTTGAGAGGAGGTCCGTTGGGTGCGCATGGTTATTGCGAACCCAACGGTACCATTGGATCTCGCCGGCGAGGTCTACATCGCCGGCGAGAACCAAATATTTGAACCCGGGATTTTGTCGGACGCAACGACAGCGTCGTTGTCGTTTTTAGGACAGAGATTCGCTGGGGTTAATGCGCCATAAATTGCTAAATCTCGCAATCATTGGGTGTGTCTTGATGTCTCTAAATCCATCCTTTAATGCGTGCGTTTAAGTCCTCCCGCACGCGGACCTCCTCGTGGTCCTCGCGCATTTATCTCATGTCCGTAGCACGTCTGGCGTTGGAGTGCAGGGCGTCCGGACCTCCTCCGAGGAGATCCGGGCGTCAAGACCTCCCCCTTGCGCGATCCTAACCATCCAGACCTCCCTGGAGGTCTGTGAGGTTTAGATCTCCCGCTTAAGACCTCCCCTTTAGATCTGGTCCGTTCCGGACCTCCCTTCCTGTTGTGGTCCGTTGGATCTCCCATCTACGGCCACGACCTCCCCCTCACCTCGCGCATGTGCGTGGTTAAGAGGTCCAGGACCTCTGGACCTCCCATGTGCGTATGTGTTGTTCTCCTGGGAGGTCTAAGCCGTTGGATCTGAGATCTGTGGCTCCACGACCTCCCATGTCCTCTCGTGTCTTTTAGGAATTCCAAAAACTCTTAATTATAAACCTGAAATAAGGTATAAACTTTAGAATTTCATATCTTTCTCATTTTGAATCCAAATGAGGTCATTCAAGTTGTGTTAGCTCTGTCTTGAACTTGACTTTAATCCAAAAATGATTGCAAGTTGAGTTCAGCTCCAGGGCACAGTTTTGCCATAGGTTTTAAAACTCCCTTTTAAAATGTACATTCAAATTAATGCTTAACTTGTAACATTCATAACTAATGCCCTGTAGATTATTTTTGAGTGAGACCAACTTTGTTGGTTTCCTCCATTAATGAACTCACTGTGAAAATTAGTTTTGAGCATGTTGCTGTTATAGAAATGAGGACTTGTGCATTATAATTTTGTTCAAGTTCTTGTTTTTGGAAAATTATAGAAAGTGCATAATAGCTCCAAATGAGATGAACTCAATTGTGTTATTCATCTCATGAGGTGCTGGTTTTACAGTAAAAATTTCAGCCCCACCACTTTTCTAGAAAATGTTGCCTCATAATTAAATTAGTGAATAGTGCAGTTTGGTATTTTTAGGGCTGAGCAGAATTGTTTTGCTCATATCTTTTGCATTGAGAATCCAAATCCATTGGTTCTTGTTGCTAAATTCCCTAAAAATTACCCTCTTGCTGCTGTAGAAAATTCAAAGTATTTGGAGTTCGTTTGCTGTGCTGTCTTTGTTGTTTTTCGTCGTTCTTATCGGTTCTTTATCGCTTTTCCGTTAGGTTTCGACATTTGTGGTGACCCCGAGAGTGATCCTCAGCCACAATTTGAGCAACAGCAACAAGGCAAGCAGTTTGACCATTTCCATCATGTCCCATTACTTTAAAGCTTAATATATTGTTTTACTTCTATGTATGCATGCTACTTTGTGTTAAATATCGTTAGCTTTCCTATAGTTGCATAATCTGTAGGAATTGTTATCCTCTACTACCCATGAGCCTAGGTTATTCGCTGTGGTTGGAGCTCGTTGGATGAGCTCTTATCACTTAGTAGTTGCGTTAATCTTGCTTAGACATGCTTAGTTATCGGTAGTAATGGGCGATCATCGACTTAGTCGATGGTCTTGATCACTCAAAAATGATTATTACTCCTATATGTCCAGCACTTGTGCTTTGATTAATTTGTAAAATCAAAAACTGAAAATAAAAGATTGATTTAGACTTGGGCATATTGGATGGATGGTGCGGTTTTTGGAATGTGGTGGTATGCCTGAGTCAACAAGGACCGAGTTCTTGCGCCATTGATCCAAGCAATTATGCGTACTAACCACACGAGGGGGATATGGGACCTCTCTTGACTAAGTACTTTGGGCGGTGCTAATTGGGGTCGCTTTCGGTTGGTGTGTTTAAAAATAAAATGTGTATGTGTGTGGTGTGGGAATGGAGCGAGGGCGGACGGTCGGGCCGTCTATTGTGTCCTTGTCCCGTGGGTTGTCTTGGTCGAATTAGCATTGTCCATTGGAAATGTCTCGTGAGACTTAGCCGTGCGGCACACCAAAGGTAGTGTGCCTAAAGGAAAGGCGGTCTGGCGTGTGGGTACAGTGGTACACCCTGCAGGGATAAAACTATTCGAATAGCCTCGTCCTAGGTTATGGACACGCTTGGTTATTTCCCGTGAGAACTAGACTACAATATTTAATTAAAACTTGACTTGGTTGGTATGAACGGGGAGTTCATACTATTGTTGTGGTGACTAATGGGTTAGTCACTTCCAGGTTGTTCATGTTGTTATTATGTTACTATCGCGTTGTTATTTCAACAATTAAAAATGCTTTGTCAAATTGCCTTCAATCTATTATGTTATTGCAAATGAAACTTGCTTTATGCTAAAATGAGTCCAAAGCCTCATCCACTTAAATAAAGCTTGCATGTAGCTAAATTATAGTTCTGTTATCTTACGTAAGTCTTGCGGAGTACTTTATGTACTCATCCGCCTGGTTGTGGCATTTTGTTGTCTTTGTTGCAGAGGAGGTAGAGCCCAAAGGGCTTTACTTTTCTTGTTGTGTCTTGTGGTTGGGAGAGCGACTAGCTTGGCGGTCCGGTCAGTTGCCTTGTGGGCTAAAGGCACCTTGGTTGGCTCTTATTTTGGGCCATCTTTATGGCACTTTTGCTTCATTGTTATCTCTTTGTAATTATTGCTATTTGGCCTAAGGGCCTCTCTTTTGTAATATCTATTCCATATTAATGTTAACTTCGGTTTGTTGCTTATGTACTATGTGTTGTATGGAATTGATGCATTCTTTTGTTGTGAGGTATGTATCTGCATTCAGGAAGTATACATCTCGAGACCGAGTTTATTTGGTTGATAATGCTAGGGTCAATTGGATGACTAAGTATTATGAGCCTGATAAAACCGGGGTCTCACAAAAGTTGGTATCAGAGCCATTATGACCGTAGTAACGCAAGCTTGGTCGTCTTTAGGATATTTTGAAAACTTATTTTCAAAGCATCAAATGAGTTTTGAAAGCTTAAGTGATTCTCAGATTTTATTCCTCACCTATCTTAGCTTTCTCTTCTCATCTCACTCTAATTTGAGTTTTAAAAGTTGTTTTCCTCTCTTCCTTCTACAAAATAGTTGTTGTCGATTAACACTGGGTTTTGGGAGAACCAATGAGATTGGCAAATTGAAGTGTGAGCTGCCCACCACAAGGTTTTGAAGTTCGAGTCGGTGATTGACGAGGAGCTTGAATGCTGAAATCTGGACAGCAAGCATCAAATTTCCGGACAGCAGTCTCAAAGGTTTCTAATTAGGATAGATAATGAGAGGTTAATCAACTAAAACTTGTGGGAATAAAAGGGTAAGATGTGATACTAGTTAGCTAAGTATCTAACACTTATTTCGCCGCCTTAACCTTGCCCTTTAGTAGCATTAGCTCTCACCTTACAATCTGATTTTTATCTTCTCGAGCAATTACTCGTTCATTCAATACGGGTTAGTTGTGTTGAGAAGTTGAGCTTTGCTTTTGGTGTTTCTTGGCTGTTTTTAGAGTCTTTTAGAAGCTTTTAAAGTTTAATTACCCACTGTTTTGGCTTTCGTTTAGGGTGATCTCCATTCCCCTAGTCGATCGCTTTTGTTTTCTTTAAGGCTTGGTTTTTCGGGTCTAGTTGCTAACCAAAAATTCATTGTAACAGGATGGCGGGCCTTTTCGTAGCGGCCAAGGCGATCACCTGGTCCGGACGAGCTTCCTCCTCCTCCTCCGACCATGGCCGAGGTTCTTCTTGGATCGGCGCAACTGCGGATGACCGGAGAGTTCTCTTGGGCGTCATCGCGCAACACTCTGCACTTTCCGGAGCTTCGGATCTGGGCGAGGAATGCCCATCGGCCGTGGAGGACTCGCGGAGTTTCTTCATACTCAGCCCCTACCTTTTCCCGGCCGAGGACCGCTCGATCTGAGCGATTGGCCGTCTGGTTGGCGGAAGCTCAAGCATAGCGCAGATGCCGGGAGCACGAGAAGGCGCTGCGCATCGCACCGGCTTGAGGGTGCAGCTCTGTCATGGTGGGAGAACTTTCTGCGCCATGCAGCCCGTGGACCACTTGTCTCTTGGGAGGAGTTCCGCTTTGCCTTCCGTCGGGCTCACATCCTGCCGGCTTGATGGAGATCAAGAAGGAGTTTCTTCTTGCTCAAGCAAGGGCGTGCTTCGATCATGGAGTATGTCTCGAGTTCAACCATCTAGCTCGTTATGCTCTGAGGAGGTGGCCTTGATATGGCCAAGCGTGCCAAGTTCAGCGTGGCTTGTCCGAGGAGTGAAGGACAAGCTATCCATTGTCGACTTTCTGATTTTCGGTCCTTGGTCGACAAGGCCATCGTCGCGAGCATGCGGCTCGAGAGCTTATGGACTCCATAGCGCAAGTGGGAGGCCCATAAGTCATCGGGGCAGTTCCTCCGTCCCGCTTGGGCGATCTCGGGGTACCATTCTCACTCTTCGGCGCCCCCGAGGTCACCTGCCCCTGTTCCTCGTCCTTCGCAGGCCGTGTCCCAGTCACGTGCACCTGCGAGTCAGCAGAGCGGCCCATAACCCGGCGGCGGGGTCATGCTTCTCATGCAACGAAGGGGCATTATGCGAACCAATGCCCAAAGAAGACAGAGCGACCCCTCGTCCTAATGGAGGACGCGGGCGAGGTGGTGCATCTCGGGACGGAAGATCGTCCGGCTACCCAAGGCGTGGGTAGTGGTCGCGTCAACGCCATCACCGCAGAGGAGGCTCGGGGAGGCACCGGCGTCGTGCTAGGTACACTTTACGTTAACGCTCATCCTGCTCTTCGTCTTGTTTGATTCAGGAGCATCTCATTCCTTTGTTTACGAGTCTTTTCTTTCTGTTGGAGAGCTCCTTCTCTCTCCATTGTCGGTCCCGCTACTCATTCGCTCTCTGGTTCGGAGTTGAGAGCTGAGATTGAGTGCAGGGATGTCCCTATCGAGATCGGCGTAGGGTTCTTAGCAAACCTTATCCTTCTCCATTCAGCAAGTCTAGATGTGATTCTTGGTATGGATTGGTTGTCTCAGCACATGGGACAAATCGATTGCGCCAGGAAGCTCATCTCTCTATCTAGTCCTTCCGTCGAGTAGGTTTGCTTCTCGCCGAAGCTGCTAGATCCTCATCTCTTCGCTTGAAGCAAAGCCGCTCTAGATATTAGCGAAGTCCCAACAGTTTGTGACTTTGTTGATGTCTTTCCGCCGATCTTCGAGGATGCCACCCGTTCGGGACCTCGAGTTTGTCATTGAGTTGGCTCCTGTGCGCCCCTATCTCAAAGAGGCCTTATCGGATGCCACCGAGCGAGTTGGTAGAATTGAAGAAGCGATTAAGTGAGCTGCAAGAGAAGGGTTTCATCCGCCTAGCTCATCTCCTTGGGGTTGTCCGGCAATCTTCGTAAAGAAGAAGGGCGGTACTTTACGCATGTCGTTGATTACCGCCCACTTAATGAAGTGACGGTGATGAAGAACAAGTATCCATTGCCCGCATCGACGATCTCTTGATCAATTAACCGGAGCTCGAGTTTTCTCCAAGATTGATCACGAGAGTGGGATATCATCGAGTTAAGTATTCAGCTGAGGATATTCCAAAACGGCGTTCTCTACTCGCTTCACGGCTTGTGCGAGTACACTTTGTCATGTCGTTAAACAACCAATGCTCTGCCTTGTTCATGAATCTCATGAATTCGGTATTCATGGAGTATTTGGATAAGTTTGTCGTGGTCTTCATCGATGATATTCTTATCTATTCCAAGAACGATGAGGAACATGCCGAGCATCTGAGGCTTGTGTTAGGCAAGCTACGTGAGCACCAAACAGACGCGAAGTTGACAAGTGTGCATTCGGTTGAAGGAAGTGGCTTTCTTAGGCCATATTCTTTCAGCAGGAGGCGTAGCCGTTGATCCTAGCAAGGTCACCGATGTTCTTTCATGGAGTCAGCCTGTTTCGGTCACCGATGTGCGGAGTTTTCTTGGTTTAGCGGGATACTATCGCCGCTTTATCGAGAACTTCTCCAAGATCGCGAAGCCGATGACGGAGTTGCTCAAGAAGGACAAGAAGTTCTTGTGGTCCGATGCTTGTGAGGAAAGTTTTCAAGTCCTCAAGAAGCGTTTGACCACCGCTCCTGTTCTTGTTCTTCCTGATATCCATCGAAGCTTCGATATCTTTTGCGATGCTTCTCGTCGAGGCCTCGGTTGCGTCCTTATGCAAGAAGGCAAGGTAGTGGCCTATGCATCAAGGCAATTGAGACCTCATGAACTCAACTACCCTACTCATGATTTGGAGTTGGTCATTGTGATTCATGCACTTAAGATTTGGCGACATTACCTAATCGGTGTCGTTGTGAGGTGTATTCGGATCACAAGAGCCTAAAGTATTTGTTCACCCAACCCGACACGAACCTCGGGCAAAGGAGATGGTTGGAGTTGATCAAGGATTATGATATGGGTATTCACTACCATCCGGCAAGGCTAATGTAGCTTCTTGATGCGCTTTAGTCGCAGCGCATTGTAATGCCTTAGTGCTCAAGGAGCATTCGCCCTCTCTTTTCGAAGCATTCCAGCGTCTCAACTTGGAGATAGTTGAGCATGGATCTCTCGCTGCCATGGTTGTGCAACCAACCTTGGTGGATCGGATCAAGTCCGCTCAGCAGTCAGATTTGGGAGTGAGCCACATTAAGGCAAATGTCAAGGCCGGAACAGCCAAGTGCTTTTCTGAGGATGAGCATGGTGTTGTGAGGTTTGGGCAACGCCTTGTGGTTCCGAAGGACATGGAGTTGCGGAACTTGATTCTCCGCGAAGCCCATGATTCGCCATTATCTATTCATCCCGGGGCCACCAAGATGTATCAAGATCTCCGCCAGAGATTTTGGTGGACCCGAATGAAGAGAGAGATTGCGAAGTTCGTTCTTAAGTCGACGTGTGTCGTCGTGTCAAGGCGAACATCGGCGTCCGCGAGATCGCCAGTTGCGGTTCTGAGTGGAAGTGGGATTCGATCGGGATGGATTTCATCACTGGTCTACCCACGTCCCCGAAGGGAAATGATGCCATTTGAGTTGTCATTGATCGATTGACTAAGGTGGCTCATTTTCTTCCAAATAAGACCAAGATTCGTACCGATCGCCTAGCTGAGCTCTATGTCTCTAGGATTGTGAGCTTACATGGCGTACCGAAGACGATCGTTTCTGATCGTGGCTCCATCTTCACTTCCCATTTCTAGCATAGCCTGCAAAAGGCTATGGGAACCCGTCTTACCTTTAGCACGGCATTCCACCCTCAAACCGATGGTCAGACCGAGAGGGTCAACCAGGTTTTGGAGGACATGCTTCGTGCTTGTGTCCTTTCCTATGGGAAGCATTGGGAGAAATGCTTGCCATTCGCCGAAGTTTTCTTATAACAACGACTTTGAGCGGTCTCGGCATGGCACCTTTTGAGGCCTTATACGGAGAAAGTGTAGAACCCGTTGAACTGGTCGAGACGGTGAGAGACCTCTCTTTGGCGGACTCAATTAATGAGGCCGGCGCCAAGTCCAAATTATTCGTGGCGTTTGCGCATGCTCAATCGAGCAAAAGAGCTATGCGGATCGCCCGGCGTGAGTTACGTTTTGAGCCTAATGACTTTGTTTATCTCAAAGTCTCTCCTTTGAAGGGCCATCAACGTTTGGCGTCAAGGGCAAGTTGGCTCCTCGATATGTCGGTCCCTACCGCATTATCGAGAAGAAGGAGCTGTTGCCTATAAGTTGGAGTTGCCGGCTGCACTTGAGGGGTACATGATGTTTTCCATGTGTCCCAACTTAAGAAGTGCCTCCGTGTTCCAACCGAGGAAGCTCCGTTGGAAACCCTCGATGTCGGTGAAGATTTGACCTATCGCGAGCACCTGCTCGCGTGACTCGATGAGTCGAGCGAAGGACAAGGAATAAGACCATCAAGTTCCTTAAAGTTCGTTGGTCGAACCATTAGAGGATGAGGCTACTTGGGAAAGAGAAGATCGCTCTGCGTGCGGACTATCCATCTTTCTTTACAGAGTGAGCCAAATCTCGGGACGAGATTTCTGTAAGGGGGGGAGATTTTGTAACATCCCAAACGTATAATTAGGGTTCTTCAAGTATAATTGTATGTGTAGAAATTAAAACTTTTTCTCACATCTTGAAAAACCCTAGAATCTCATGTGACTCTTGTCCAAGAGTTGTGTAATCCAAAAACACAAAGCTCTTGTTGCCCAAAAGTCAAATTCGTTTTCCATTTATCTTAAATCTTGTGCCAATCAATTGGAAATATTTTCCCTTGGTCCAAAAACTGATGTGGGACCCCTCTGAAAAATATCACAAGCTGTAAAACTAGTTTGATAAATTTTGGAGGTAAAACAATCCTTTAAACAACCTTCATAAATTTCCTGAGAAAAATGCATTGCATAATAACCTCTGGAAATTTTATGTCAGGTTAATCTCATTGTCAGCAAGCTCCTGTAAAAATTTCATGAATTTTGGGGTTGAAATGCTATCCCAAACAATTTTGCAAAGTCTCAGCTGTTAGAACTAAATTTAAAAGCCTACACTATTCCTTGGGCTAGCCTTATGCAAAGCTGGTCCAGCCCAACCGGGTCTGCACCCCCAGCAGACCTCCCTCTCCACCTCATCAGGTCGTAGCCGTTGGATCCAATCCAACAGCCACGACCTCCTCCTCAACATACTCAGTCGAGGTCCTCCCACCTATGTGAGGTCATCGCCCTTGGATTCAAGATCCACGGCCTGACCTCCCTCCTTGTTAAACTAAACAAACCACCCACCTAACCAAGGTCGTAGCCGTTGGATCAAATCCAACGACTCACGACCTCCCCTGCTATCGGCGCTCACAACCTCCCCATCTTTTGTTGTGCACCGTTAGATTAAAATCTCTGGTCACGACCTCCCCTTTGTCTTATCTTGCCGGACCTCTCCAACCTTACGTGAGATCGTAGCCCTTAGATCTAAATCTAAAGGCCTGACCTCCCTTGTGCGTTATGCAAGCTCGGGACCTCCACCTCTTTTGGTCGGAACCCTTAGATCTAAATCTAACGGTCCCGACCTCCCTTCTGCTATGCATCATATCGCACCTCCCCATCAGTCAAGTGCCCTTGGATTTAAATCCAAAGGCCATGACCTCCCTCGATCTCTTATGTTCGCGTGCGATTAAGTCCTCGAGGTCCGTCCTGCTTGGATGGAGATCCAACGCTTTGGACCTCTGTCCCTTTCCTCACGTGCGTTTGCACATTAAGGAAATCGGAGGGCCATGACCTCCCCACGTTTGATCGTGTGGGCTGGGACCTCCTCCCGGCCACTTAAAACGAACGGTTCAAAAATAGGATCCGATGGCGGGACCTCCCGAGGTCTTATCCAACGACCATAAGGACCTCCTGTTCTTCTCCTTCCTCTGGCGCGCCGAAGTTACGAAAATGGAATTAATCGTGTCGACCTTGGGGTACCGCTTCAATGACTCTTTCTTGACCGCATTTAATCACAGTCGACTTTCATCCTCATTAGTCACTCGAGCTTTGTCACCTTGTCAACCTTTATGTCTTGTCCAACTGTCTGGACCGTGCCATGGGCCAAGCTCACAGGGAGCTTAGCCAGTGGTCTACACCTCAACTGCCCTTAGGATAAAACCACCCCCATTTGTGCCTTTATCTTCCTTTACACACCATTGTTCTTTGCTCACCCATACGTGCTTGTGCACTCTAAGCCCTGAGCTCCTTGGCCGCCATTGTTGGACTTGAAGTTCCTCGGTGGACAAGGGTCACTGGGGTTTCCCACCTTTTCTCCTTGCTTCCGTTTGTGCCCTACCCTCTGAGACCAAGTCTTGACTTGAATTGTTGGACATTTGCAGAGGGGGACAAAGTGGAGCTTGGAGCTAGTGTCTTGGGCGGCGAAGCACCACTGTCTTCCCCAACGCCGGTCCTCCCTTCCTCGACCTCCCGGCACCTTCGACCTCCGGTACTCCCCTGTTAGTCCTTTAGATCTTGGCACCAGCATGAATGTCGCCATGAGCTTTAGTTTGGCACACGCTTGAATGTCGTGGAGCTCATTTTTGCTTTTCGGTTTTGACCGTCTTGGTCATCCTTCGCCCTCTCGGCTCGCCGGCGTTCAAAACCGTCATTGCCGTTGAGAGGAGGTCCGTTAGTGCGCATGGTTATTGCGACCCAATCTACCATTGGATCTCGCCATGCGAGGTCTACATCGCCATGAGAACCAAATATTTGAACCGGGATTTTGTCGGACGCAAGCAACAGCGTCGTTGTCGTTTTAGGACAGATTCGCTGGGGTTAATCGCCATAAATTGCTAAATCTCGCAATCATTGGGTGTGTCTTGATGTCTCTAAATCCATCCTTTAATGCGTGCGTTTAAGTCCTCCCGCACGCGGACCTCCTCGTGGTCCCTCGCGCATTTATCTCATGTCCGTAGCACGTGCGCGTTGGGTCTGGGACGTCCAGACCTCCTCCGAGGAGATCTGGAGCGTCCAAGACCTCCCCCTTGCGCGATCCTAACCATCCAGACCTCCCTGGAGGTCTGTGAGGTTTAGATCTCCCGCTTAAGACCTCCCCTTTAGATCTGGTCCGTTCGGGACCTCCCTTCTGTTGTGGTCCGTTGGATCTCCCATCTCTGACCACGACCTCCCCTCACCTCGCGCATGTGCGTGGTTAAGAGGTCCAGGACCTCTGGACCTCCCATGTGCGTATGTGTTGTTCTCCTGGGAGGTCTAAGCCGTTGGATCTGAGATCTGTGGCTCACGACCTCCCATGTCCTCTGTGTCTTTTTAGGAATTCCAGTAAACTCTTAATTATAAACTGAAATAAGGTATAAACTTTAGAATTTCATATCTTTCTCATTTTGAATCCAAATGAGGTCATTCAAGTTGTGTTAGCTCTGTCTTGAACTTGACTTTAATCCAAAAATGATTGCAAGTTGAGTTCAGCTCCAGGCACAGTTTTGCCATAGGTTTTAAAACTCCCTTTTAAAATGTACATTCAAATTAATGCTTAACTTGTAACATTCATAACTAATGCCCTGTAGATTATTTTTGAGTGAGACCAACTTTGTTGGTTTCCTCCATTAATGAACTCACTGTGAAAATTAGTTTTGAGCATGTTGCTGTTATAGAAATGAGGACTTGTGCATTATAATTTTGTTCAAGTTCTTGTTTTGGAAAATTATAGAAAGTGCATAATAGCTCCAAATGAGATGAACTCAATTGTGTTATTCATCTCATGAGGTGCTGGTTTTACAGTAAAATTTCAGCCCCACCACTTTTCTAGAAAATGTTGCCTCATAATTAAATTAGTGAATAGTGCAGTTTGGTATTTTTAGGGCTGAGCAGAATTGTTTTGCTCATATCTTTTGCATTGAGAATCCAAATCCATTGGTTCTTGTTGCTAAATTCCCTAAAAATTACCCTCTTGCTGCTGTAGAAAATTCAAAGTATTTGGAGTTCGTTTGCTGTGCTGTCTTTGTTGTTTTTCGTCGTTCTTATCGGTTCTTTATCGCTTTTCCGTTAGGTTTCGACATTTGTGGTGACCCCGAGAGTGATCCTCAGCCACAATTTGAGCAACAGCAACAAGGCAAGCAGTTTGACCATTTCCCATCATGTCCCATTACTTTAAAGCTTAATATATTGTTTTACTTCTATGTATGCATGCTACTTTGTGTTAAATATCGTTAGCTTTCCTATAGTTGCATAATCTGTAGGAATTGTTATCCTCTACTACCCATGAGCCTAGGTTATTCGCTGTGGTTGGAGCTCGTTGGATGAGCTCTTATCACTTAGTAGTTGCGTTTAATACTGCTTAGACATGCTTAGTTATCGGTAGTAATGGGCGATCATCGACTTAGTCGATGGTCTTGATCACTCAAAAATGATTATTACTCCTATATGTCCAGCACTTGTGCTTTGATTAATTGTAAAATCAAAAACTGAAAATAAAAGATTGATTTAGACTTGGGCATATTGGATGGATGGTGCGGTTTTGGAATGTGGTGGTATGCTGAGTCAACAAGGACCCAGTTCTTGCGCCATTGATCCAAGCAATTATGCGTACTAACCACACGAGGGGATATGGGACCTCTCTTGACTAAGTACTTTAGGCGGTGCTAATTGGGGTCGCTCGGTTGGTGTGTTTTAAAATAAAATGTGTATGTGTGTGGTGTGGAATGGAGCAAGGCGGACCGGTCAGGCCGTCTATTGTGTCCTTGTCCCGTGGGTTGTGCGGGTCGAATTAGCATTGTCCATTGGAAATGTCTCGTAGGACTTAGCGTGTGCGGCACACCAAAGGTAGTGTGCCTAAAGGAAAGGCGGTCATGTGTGGAATGCAGTGGTACACCTGCAGGATAAAACTATTGAATAGCCTCGTCCTAGGTTATGGACACGCTTGGTTATTTCCGTGAGAACTAGACTACAATATTTAATTAAAACTTGACTTGGTTGGTATGAGCGGGAGTTCATACTATTGTTGTGGTGACTAATGGGTTAGTCACTTCCGTGTTGTTCATGTTGTTATTATGTTACTATCGCGTTGTTATTTCAACAATTAAAAATGCTTTGTCAAATTGCCTTCAATCTATTATGTTATTGCAAATGAAACTTGCTTTATGCTAAAATGAGTCCAAAGCCTCATCCACTTAAATAAAGCTTGCATGTAGCTAAATTATAGTTCTGTTATCTTACACGTAAGTCTTGCGGAGTACTTTATGTACTCATCGCCTGGGTTGTGGCATTTTGTTGTCTTTGTTGCAGAGGAGGTAGAGCCCAAAGGGCTTTACTTTTCTTGTTGTCTTGGTGGTTGGGAGAGCGACTAGCTTGGCGGTCCGGTCGATTGCCTTGTGGGCTAAAGGCACCTTGGTTGGCTCTTATTTTGGGCCATCTTTATGGCACTTTTGCTTCATTGTTATCTCTTTGTAATTATTGCTATTTGGCCTAAGGGCCTCTCTTTTGTAATATCTATTCCATATTAATGTTAACCACGGTTTGTTGCTTATGTACTATGTGTTGTATGGAATTGATGCATTCTTTTGTTGTGAGGTATGTATCTTGCATTCAGAAGTATACATCTCTCGAGACCGAGTTTATTTGGTTGATAATGCTAGGGTCAATTGGATGACTAAGTATTATGAGCCTGATAAAACCGGGGTCTCACATAGGGAATCACCGGAATCGAGCTCCTTCAGCAAATTCAGCCACCACCAACTCCTTTTCTATTCGCTACCACTTCGGTGAGTCCCCATCTGATTCCTCGCATCTACATCACCGTCAGCCTACCCGTGAGCTAATGCACACTCTTTTGTAGCCCCTCCATCGTTGTAGAGCGCCAGCACCGAGAGCCTCCTCTATGCCATCGCAGTTCAATGTCAACAAGCTTCACGGGCCATTCCTCGACGCTTCATCATCTCCTGGGCCTCCAACTTCTGGATCCTCATAGTAGTCATAATCTCCGAGTTTCACTTACGAGGGTTTTGGGGGAAAGAGCGAGAATGAGCATAACCGTGCTCGTGAGCCAATACACACAATGCAATAATATACATGCAAGGCTTAACAAGGATGGCTCAGGTTTTTTATTTCCTAAAGCAATGTTTTCAATTATCATAATTACAAAGTCCCATCACTTAGCATTTTAACCAAATCCACCGCTTCTCATTGGCGTAGTGCCACCTCTCGTCCATCTCTCGCCACCGCTACCACTGGCGGCATCGCGGTCGGCGGGGATCCTATTTTGCTTATCCTTGAGCCAAGTCATTGCATCGTTCACCGCCGACGAGGCTCGCCATGGCGCTTCGATCATGGCAGTGTTCTTCCTCTCATTTACTCAATGTAAGTGGGCCCCGCGTGATTAGGAGATGTTTAGCTCTAAGTAACAGAGGTTAAAGTTGTTAAGTCTATGACACGTGGGACCGGCTGAAAACTTAGCCAAAAAATCTAATTTAAAACACGTTTACTATATGAGTCATTGACATGTGGGACCACCCACTTGTTTTTGGTTTTAAGACATGTTTTACAACTAAGAGAATGACATGTGGACCCTAGTCATCAATAAATTAAAATCAAAAATAGGTTTAATCATTAGTTAATGATAAAATGAGTCTATGACATGTGGGACCACTTCTGTTTTATAAATAAAATCAAAAAAATAAAAATGTGAGTCATTGACAAGTAGGCCCCACACGTAAGTTAATAAAATTCAAAAATATAGAAAAATGAGAAAAGTCGCTTTCAATTCAAACGAAAATAAGTTTTTATCTGTTTGAAAGTGTAAACCTCAAAGAACTCAGAGGAAAATACGCTTTCTCTATTATAAAGCGTAAAACCCCAGAGAATACGCTTTCGACGTCACCTTTTTAATTTTTCATGTTTTTTCAAACCGGGCAAAATTAAACCATTAATAACTTTTGCATACGAACTCCAAACTGAATGAATATTTTTTATAAATTAATATAAAATAATTCTCTATCTGAATATGAAAAAATATTTTGATTTTTTTATTTAAATTAGTTTTATATAAATAATTTGCTATCGGCTCGTTTTGAATAGACGTCAATCCCTCGAACGAAATTTTCGACGATCCTCCATCCTCATACTTTGAGATGCCAGAGCAAGGCAAACACCTCCTATGACCATGTTGATCCTATTATTTTAATTATTGTACTACTTTTACAAAATCTATTATGCATGCGTGTATGTTTGCTTAAAATTGCTATATTTGGGGATAACAGTAGTTATATTCCTATTCAATGCATGATCCTCCTTGAAATATTGATATCCTTACTGTTGTAGGCATTACAGTATAGTTTAGGAAATAAATGATGTCGAATTGGGCCTTTCGAATGTGAATATCGCATATATGCTTAGCCAGGCTTTAGTCTTTACTAAAATTTGAGAGTGGATGAAATATTGAACATGATTTGGGAGATTTTGGAATAATGGTCCAGAGGGGTTACCCTGTTAATTTTGTATAAACATAAAAATAGAAAACCTAGATTTCAACGTGGGCGAGTTATATTATGAACTGATGAATATGAGAGGATTTCTCGCATGTAGATAGGGGGAGATTCTCGCTCAGGTCAATTAAGGACCAAACGCCAGTGGATCTTATCTAAGCCTAAGCGTACAACCATATGTGCGGTATGGGGCGGTCTTAACTAATTAAGTCATCGAAAGCTAGCCTTGCATGTTGGTAGGCCGTCGTAGTGCGAGCATGTATGATTGCTCGAAGGGCTCCCTTGACCAAAGCGTTGGACCAAAGCCTTCCCAAACTGGGTTAATGTCTCACTTTGACGGGCGTGCTCGAGATTGAAGTGAGGATGCCATTGTCGGGCTAGTGCAAGGTTAGGACTAGGTGTTGTAAAGGCTTCGATACATGCTCTAGGCGCATACTATAATGTTGTGTGCGGTGGTATCGATAGATATCAGATAAACTAGAGAACTCGTATGTTGTGGGTAAAGTTGTACACCTCTGCAGAGTGTAAATCTATTTAAATAGTCGTGCTCGCGGTCATGTAAATGCTTAGTGAAACCTCATCGGGTACAGTCCCTACTTTTGCAAAAATAGTCTTATCGGGAAATGTTGGGATGGATAGTTTGATGTTGTTTAAATTGTGTATGGATGTGTAGGCCAATGTTGTGGATGTGTGTACTAGCCAGTAGGGTTCACAATTTCGGTGAAATTCCATTGAAATTTCAGAATTTTTGGACCTTTCGCTACCTTCCGAAAGAATTTCATTTTGTTCAAATTTTTTCGTTTGGTTTAAATTTAGAGGGAATTTAGAGGGTTATAGCGAGTAAAAGAGGTAGGCACACAACTAACATGTAGCTAGGGCACTGGCCATGCCCGCGGCTTGCAGCAGCAGTGACCTTTTGAATCCCAGGTCGCGCGTTGAGTTCGTTTTTTTTTTTTGGAATTTTTCAAAATTTAAAGTTCAAATTTGAGCAAACCATTTGGCCGATCTCGTGCACAATCTAGGCGTTCTGCTAGGTCCTCAATGTGCTTGAGACGATTACCAAGATGATCAAGGCGAGCATATGGATGTTGAGGAGGCTCAGGGATCTGAGAAACAAACATGCTCACAGAGAGAGAGAGAGAGAGAGGTTCTTTCTTAGTCACAATTTTTCCCATCTACATTTATATCTACATAAGCAATTGAAGAGGGCCAGGACTCAAGATTCAAGAGCAACTCTTTCACTTAGGAGTTCGCGCACACACATCCATTACGATTATATATTCGTTTCCCCTTAACCATGGCTTTGCGAGAACGGCCTAATCGAAGACCATCATGCTAGCGACGAAATGGAACTCTACACAGCTCCATGCATGCTTGAAGGAACAAGAATCAGCATGTAGCGTGCATACAGAATTTTGCTTCTAATTTAGCCCATATTTGCTCTGGGAGGCTAGGAATTCCCACGATACACAACAAGAAAAGAAATGGCATGATTAAAGATGATGCCGCCTAAAATATCGAGAAGGCACCTACACGTGTTCCTCACTTGCTCGACCTTTCGTGAAGATGCCACGGCGGTGATTCTGCCGACCCTAACGTGCGGCGACGGCGAGCAGAGATCGTGCCTAGCTTCAGCGGTATCGCATGCGCGTGCAATGTATAAAGCGCGCATGACCGCATGCAGGCAAGGAGGCCTCATCTAGCACTGTTGCTCGCAAGCAGACTGCACGCAGACTATCGGACCTGGATTTTCTAATCCCAAATCCTCTGTGAAACATACTATGCTATTTCTTGGATCAGTAGATAGCACTCAAAGATACGTCACCGAATCATTTCATACATGACATAAATTAAACCATAGCATTCATTAATTAACACATCAGAGTTTACATAGACCGCATCGGGTCAAGTTTTACTATAAGGGCCAAACAGACCAAAAGATTACATTACAAAAGTAGCAGAAGCGACAACGGAAGCAAAAGGGTTAGAGCACATCTCTACATAGGCAAGCGACTAGGGAAACCCTTGTGCGTCCGATATTACCGAAAGACTCAGGTAATATAGGATGCACGCAAGCACCGACGGAGTCAACTATACTGGGACGAGACTAGAACAGATAAAGATTAAACTATGCTTCATCATCTCCTGGGCCTCCAACTTCTGGATCCTCATAGTAGTCATAATCTCCAGGATTTCCTGCTTCTGAGGGTTTTGGGGGGAAAGAGCGAGAATGAGCATAACTTCTGTGCTCGTGAGCCAATACACACAATGCAATAATATACATGCAAGGCTTAACAAGGATGGCTCAGGTTTTTTATTTCCTAAAGCAATGTTTTCAATTATCATAATTACAAAGTCCCATCACTTAGCATTTTTAACCAAATCCACCGCTTCTCGCTGGCGTAGTGCCACCTCTGTCCATCTCTCTGGCCACCGCTACCACCTGGCAGCATCGCCGTCGAGCGGGGATCCTATTTTGCTTATCCTTGAGCCAAGTCGCTGCATCGTTCACCGCCGACGAGCTCGCCATGGCGCTCGATCGCGCGCGGCTGTGTTCTTCCTCTCATTTACTCAATGTAAGTGGGCCCCGCGTGATTAGGAGATGTTTAGCTCTAAGTAACAGAGGTTAAAGTTGTTAAGTCTATGACACGTGGGACCGGCTGAAAACTTAGCCAAAAAATCTAATTTAAAACACGTTTACTATATGAGTCATTGACATGTGGGACCACCCACTGTTTTTGGTTTTAAGACATGTTTTACAACTAAGAGAATGACATGTGGACCCTAGCTGTCAATAAATTAAAATCAAAAATAGGTTTAATCATTAGTTAATGATAAAATGAGTCTATGACATGTGGGACCACTTCTGTTTTATAAATAAAATCAAAAAAATAAAAATGTGAGTCATTGACAAGTAGGCCCCACACGTAAGTTAATAAAATTCAAAAATATAGAAAAATGAGAAAAGTCGCTTTCAATTCAAACGAAAATAAGTTTTTATCTGTTTGAAAGTGTAAACCTCAAAGAACTCAGAGGAAAATCGCTTTCTCTATTATAAAGCGTAAAACCCGAAGAATACGCTTTCGGCGTCACCTTTTAATTTTTCATGTTTTTTCAAACCGCAAAATTAAACCATTAATAACTTTTGCATACGAACTCCAAAGCTGAATGAATATTTTTATAAATTAATATAAAATAATTCTCTATCTGAATATGAAAAATATTTTGATTTTTTATTTAAATTAGTTTTATATAAATAATTTGCTATCGGCTCGTTTTGAATAGACGTCAATCCTCGAGCGAAATTTTCGACGATCCTCCATCCTCATACTTTGAGATGCGAGCAAGGCAAACACCTCCTATGACCATGTTGATCCTATTATTTTAATTATTGTACTACTTTTACAAAATCTATTATGCATGCGTGTATGTTTGCTTAAAATTGCTATATTTGGGGATAACAGATAGTTATATTCCTATTCAATGCATGATCCTCCTTGAAATATTGATATCCTTACTGTTGTAGGCATTACAGTATAGTTTAGGAAATAAATGATGTCGAATTGGGCCTTTCGAATGTGAATATCGCATATATGCTTAGCCAGGCTTTAGTCTTTACTAAAATTTGAGAGTGGATGAAATATTGAACATGATTTGGGAGATTTTGGAATAATGGTCCAGAGGGGTTACCCTGTTAATTTTGTATAAACATAAAAATAGAAAACCTAGATTTCAACGTATGAAGTTATATTATGAACTGATGAATATGAGAGGATTTCTCGCATGTAGATAGGGGAGATTCTCGCTCAGGTCAATTAAGGACCAAGCGCCATGGATCTTATCTAAGCCTAAGCGTACAACCATATGTGCGGTATGGGGCGGTCTTAACTAATTAAGTCATCGAAAGCTAGCCTTGCATGTTGGTAGGCCGTCGTAGTGCGAGCATGTATGATTGCTCGAAGGGCTCCCTTGACCAAGGCGTTCAGACCAAAGCCTTCCCAAGACAACGTTAATGTCTCACTTTGACGGGCGTACTCGAGATTGAAGTGAGGATGCCATTGTCGGCTAGTGCAAGGTTAGGACTAGGTGTTGTAAAGGCTTCGATACATGCTCTAGACTGCATACTATAATGTTGTGTGCGGTGGTATCGATAGATATCAGATAAACTAGAGAACTCGTATGTTGTGGGTAAAGTTGTACACCTCTGCAGAGTGTAAATCTATTTAAATAGTCGTGCTCGCGGTCATGTAAATGCTTAGTGAAACCTCATCTGCATGCAGTCCTACTTTTGCAAAAATAGTCTTATCGGAAATGTTGGGATGGATAGTTTGATGTTGTTTAAATTGTGTATGGATGTGTAGGCCAATGTTGTGGATGTGTGTACTAGCCAGTAGGGTTCACAATTTCGGTGAAATTCCATTGAAATTTCAGAATTTTTGGACCTTCGCTACCTTCCAAAGAATTTCATTTTGTTCAAATTTTTTCGTTTGGTTTAAATTTAGAGGAATTTAGAGGGTTATAGCGAGTAAAGAGGTAGGCACACAACTAACATGCAGCTAGGGCATCGCCATGCCCATGCTTGACTTCGGCAGATGACCTTTTGAATCCTGTGTCGTTGAGTTCGTTTTTTTTTGGAATTTTTCAAAATTTAAAGTTCAAATTTGAGCAAACCATTTGGCCGATCTCGTGCACAATCTAGGCGTTACGCTAGGTCCTCAATGTGCTTGAGGCGATTACCAAGATGATCAAGGCGAGCATATGGATGTTGAGGAGGCTCGGGGATCGAGAAACAAACATGCTCACAGAGAGAGAGAGAGAGAGGTTCTTTCTTAGTCACAATTTTTCCCATCTACATTTATATCTACATAAGCAATTGAAGAGGGCGGGACTCAAGATTCAAGAGCAACTCTTTCACTTAGGAGTTCGCGCACACATCCATTACGATTATATATTCGTTTCCCTTAACCATGGCTTTGCGAGAACGGCCTAATCGAAGACCATCATGCTAGCGACGAAATGGAACTCTACTGACTCCATGCATGCTTGAAGGAACAAGAATCAGCATGTAGCGTGCATACAGAATTTTGCTTCTAATTTAGCCCATATTTGCTCTGGGAGGCTAGGAATTCCCACGATACACAACAGTAAAAGAAATGGCATGATTAAAGATGATGCCCGCCTAAAATATCTGAGAAGGCACCTACACGTGTTCCTCACTTGCTCGACCTTTCGTGAAGATGCCACGGCGGTGATTCTGCCGACCCTAACGTGCGGCGGCGACGACGAGATCGTGCCTAGCTTCAGCGGTCGCATGCCGCGTGCAATGTATAAAGCCGCCGCGACCGCATGCGAGGGCAAGGAGGCCTCATCTAGCACTTGTTGCTTTCGCATAAGCGGTACCGCAGCAGACTATCGGACTGGATTTTCTAATCCCAAATCCTCTGTGAAACATACTATGCTATTTCTTGGATCGATGAGATAGCACTCAAAGATACGTCACCGAATCATTTCATACATGACATAAATTAAACCATAGCATTCATTAATTAACACATCGAGTTTACATAGACCGCATCGGGTCAAGTTTTACTATAAGGGCCAAAGCGGACCAAAAGATTACATTACAAAAGTAGCGAAGCGACAACGGAAGCAAAAGGGTTAGAGCACATCTCTACATAGGCAGCGACTAGGGAAACCCTTGTCGTCCGATATTACCGAAGACTCGGGTAATATAGGATGCACGCAAGCACCGACGAGTCAACTATCTTGGGGCGAGACTAGAACGAGATAAAGATTAAACTATGCTTCATCATCTCCGGGCCTCCAACCACGGATCCTCATAGTAGTCATAATCTCCGTGATTTCACTTCGAGGGTTTTGGGGGAAAGAGCGAGAATGAGCATAACTTCTGTGCTCGTGAGCCAATACACACAATGCAATAATATACATGCAAGGCTTAACAAGGATGGCTCAGGTTTTTTATTTCCTAAAGCAATGTTTTCAATTATCATAATTACAAAGTCCCATCACTTAGCATTTTTAACCAAATCCACCGCTTCTCGCTGGCGTAGTGCCACCTCTGTCCATCTCTCGCCACCGCTACCACTGGCGACATCGCGTCGGCGAGGATCCTATTTTGCTTATCCTTGAGCCAAGTCATTGCATCGTTCACCGTAACGAGCTCGCCATGGCCTTCGATCATGCATTGTGTTCTTCCTCTCATTTACTCAATGTAAGTGGGCCCAGCGTGATTAGGAGATGTTTAGCTCTAAATATGAGAGGTTAAAGTTGTTAAGTCTATGACACGTGGGACCGGTGAAAACTTAGCCAAAAATCTAATTTAAAACACGTTTACTATATGAGTCATTGACATGTGGGACCACCCACTGTTTTTGGTTTTAAGACATGTTTTACAACTAAGAGAATGACATGTGGACCCTAGTCACAATAAATTAAAATCAAAATAGGTTTAATCATTAGTTAATGATAAAATGAGTCTATGACATGTGGGACCACTACATTTTATAAATAAAATCAAAAAATAAAATGTGAGTCATTGACAAGTAGGCCCCACACGAAGTTAATAAAATTCAAAAATATAGAAAAATGAGAAAAGTCGCTTTCAATTCAAACGAAAATAAGTTTTTATCTGTTTGAAAGTGTAAACCTCAAAGAACTCAGAGGAAAATACGCTTTCTCTATTATAAAGCGTAAAACCCCAGAGAATACGCTTTCGACGTCACCTTTTTAATTTTTCATGTTTTTTCAAACCGCAAAATTAAACCATTAATAACTTTTGCATACTTAACTCCAAACTGAATGAATATTTTTATAAATTAATATAAAATAATTCTCTATCTGAATATGAAAAATATTTTGATTTTTTATTTAAATTAGTTTTATATAAATAATTTGCTATCGGCTCGTTTTGAATAGACGTCAATCCTCGAGCGAAATTTTCGACGATCCTCCATCCTCATACTTTGAGATGCGAGCAAGGCAAACACCTCCTATGACCATGTTGATCCTATTATTTTAATTATTGTACTACTTTTACAAAATCTATTATGCATGCGTGTATGTTTGCTTAAAATTGCTATATTTGGGGATAACAAGAGTTATATTCCTATTCAATGCATGATCCTCCTTGAAATATTGATATCCTTCTTGTTGTAGGCATTACAAAGATAGTTTAGGAAATAAATGATGTCGAATTGGGCCTTTCGAATGTGAATATCGCATATATGCTTAGCCAGGCTTTAGTCTTTACTAAAATTTGAGAGTGGATGAAATATTGAACATGATTTGGGAGATTTTGGAATAATGGTCCAGAGGGGTTACCCTGTTAATTTTGTATAAACATAAAAATAGAAAACCTAGATTTCAACGTGGGCGAGTTATATTATGAACTGATGAATATGAGAGGATTTCTCGCATGTAGATAGGGGGAGATTCTCGCTCAGGTCAATTAAGGACCAAACGCCAGTGGATCTTATCTAAGCCTAAGCGTACAACCATATGTGCCGGTATGGGACGGTCTTAACTAATTAAGTCATCGAAAGCTAGCCTTGCATGTTGGTAGGCCGTCGTAGTGCGAGCATGTATGATTGCTCGAAGGGGCTCCCTTGACCAAGGCGTTCAGACCAAAGCCTTCCGGCACAACGGTTAATGTCTCACTTTGACGGGACGTACTCGAGATTGAAGTGAGGGATGCCATTGTCGGGCTAGTGCAAGGTTAGGACTAGGTGTTGTAAAGGCTTCGATACATGCTCTAGACTGCATACTATAATGTTGTGTGCGGTGGTATCGATAGATATCAGATAAACTAGAGAACTCGTATGTTGTGGGTAAAGTTGTACACCTCTGCAGAGTGTAAATCTATTTAAATAGTCGTGCTCGCGGTCATGTAAATGCTTAGTGAAACCTCATCGGGTACAGTCCCTACTTTTGCAAAAATAGTCTTATCGGAAATGTTGGGATGGATAGTTTGATGTTGTTTAAATTGTGTATGGATGTGTAGGCCAATGTTGTGGATGTGTGTACTAGCCAGTAGGGTTCACAATTTCGGTGAAATTCCATTGAAATTTCAGAATTTTTGGACCTTTCGCTACCTTCCGAAAGAATTTCATTTTGTTCAAATTTTTTCGTTTGGTTTAAATTTAGAGGGAATTTAGAGGGTTATAGCGAGTAAAAGAGGTAGGCACACAACTAACATGCAGCTAGAACCTTGGCCATGCCCGCTGACTTCTTGGCAGCGATGACCTTTTGAATCCTGTGTCGCGTTGAGTTCGTTTTTTTTTTGGAATTTTTCAAAATTTAAAGTTCAAATTTGAGCAAACCATTTGGCCGATCTCGTGCACAATCTAGGCGTTCTGCTAGGTCCTCAATGTGCTTGAGACGATTACCAAGATGATCAAGGCGAGCATATGGATGTTGAGGAGGCTCAGGGATCTGAGAAACAAACATGCTCACAGAGAGAGAGAGAGAGAGAGGTTCTTTCTTAGTCACAATTTTTCCCATCTACATTTATATCTACATAAGCAATTGAAGAGGGCCAGGACTCAAGATTCAAGAGCAACTCTTTCACTTAGGAGTTCGCGCACACACATCCATTACGATTATATATTCGTTTCCCCTTAACCATGGCTTTGCGAGAACGGCCTAATCGAAGACCATCATGCTAGCGGCGAAATGGAACTCTACACACTCCATGCATGCTTGAAGGAACAAGAATCGAGATGTAGCGTGCATACGAATTTTGCTTCTAATTTAGCCCATATTTGCTCTGGGAGGCTAGGAATTCCCACGATACACAACAGTAAAAGAAATGGCATGATTAAAGATGATGCCCGCCTAAAATATCTGAGAAGGCACCTACACGTGTTCCTCACTTGCTCGACCTTTCCGTGAAGATGCCACGGCGAGCTGATTCCTGCCAGCCTAACGTGCGAGGCGACGACGAACAGAGATCGTGCCTAGCTCGAAAGCAGACTGCATGCCGCGTGCAATGTATAAAGCCGCCGCGACCGCATGCAGGGCAAGGAGGCCTCATCTAGCACTGTTGCTCGCAAGCAGACTGCACGCAGACTATCGGACCTGGATTTTCTAATCCCAAATCCTCTGTGAAACATACTATGCTATTTCTTGGATCAGTAGATAGCACTCAAAGATACGTCACCGAATCATTTCATACATGACATAAATTAAACCATAGCATTCATTAATTAACACATCAGAGTTTACATAGACCGCATCGGGTCAAGTTTTACTATAAGGGCCAAACAGACCAAAAGATTACATTACAAAAGTAGCAGAAGCGACAACGGAAGCAAAAGGGTTAGAGCACATCTCTACATAGGCAAGCGACTAGGGAAACCCTTGTGCGTCCGATATTACCGAAAGACTCAGGTAATATAGGATGCACGCAAGCACCGACGGAGTCAACTATACTGGGACGAGACTAGAACAGATAAAGATTAAACTATGCTTCATCATCTCCTGGGCCTCCAACTTCTGGATCCTCATAGTAGTCATAATCTCCAGGATTTCCTGCTTCTGAGGGTTTTGGGGGGAAAGAGCGAGAATGAGCATAACTTCTGTGCTCGTGAGCCAATACACACAATGCAATAATATACATGCAAGGCTTAACAAGGATGGCTCAGGTTTTTTATTTCCTAAAGCAATGTTTTCAATTATCATAATTACAAAGTCCCATCACTTAGCATTTTTAACCAAATTGTATTTTATTAAAGAAAGTAATTGTGCAATATTTATAACAGCAGAGGCTACCTCCACTTTATGCTTATTTGATTGGAGCTACCTCCATTTATTATCAACTCACCTGGATCAAAGGTAAGAAAGTCTTGATAATCTTGAGCTTGATCAAGTTGGAGATCTCCCGCTTCATCAAATCCTATTCGGACGAACGTATCGGAAAAAGGCACAAACAAGCAAAGAGAGCAAATAAATACTAAAAGAATAACAAATAAACTCCAAATTAAACAAGACCAGTGTCATTAGTAAGATCTTGAATTTACAAAATTTTAGAAATAAATTTCATAATTTTTCAAGTTACGACGAGGGAGAATGGGACTTTCGAAGTTCGAATTGGAATTGAATTAGGAAAATAAAAAGGGAAAGAGAACTATGATGTGCGGGACCCACTGCATAGTGACCAGGTTCTTGCTAACAGTGCATGGACCGAGTCCATATGCATAGTGCTTTCAGCCCATGAGCTGAGGATGCCACTAAAAAGGAATTGGGCCCACTTGGAAGGGAGACAAGGGGGGAAACAGAAGGCCAATGACATGGGGGGCCACAGAGCAAAATCACCCATCCCCATTCCATTTTCTTTTGGCCACAGAGAAAAGGGGAGAAGAGGGAGGCGCGGGTGGCAGGGAGCGGTGCCGGCGTCGGCGAGTGGAGGCGCGGAGCGGTGGGTGAGTGGGTAAAACAGATTCCCATAGGGACGGGGATCCCTCTAGAGGCGATAGCGGCGCCGGAGAGGGACGGGCGCGGTGGCGGCAAGGCCCGAGGCGGCGGCGGGCGCACTGGCGTGGAGGTGCAGGAAAGCAGGAGGCGCTGGGGAGGAGATGGCACATGCACTAGCTGCACACGGGGGTGAGGAAGCCGACGGCGGGGATGGAGCAGCCTAGAGGCGATAGTCGTGGCGGGGCGGCGGCGGCCAGGGCAGGAGGAGAAGGGGCCTCGGCGGTGACGCTTCCCGGCGGCGGGGAGGACAAGGGGATGTGGGGGATGGACTCCTTGGCATCAGGGGCACCTCGTGACGGGGGCGGCGTGGTGGTGGTGGCACCAGAGCGGCCGAACAGCGGCAAGGCGGCTTGGCTGAAACGGGAGCGGCGGCTCGTCTCTTGGGCGCATAGAAGAGGGAGATGAGGTGGGGACGGAGAATGAGGTCCTGGGCTACTTGTAGCCGACGATGGAAGATGAGGGGAGGGAGAGAGCCATTGGCCTCGTGGGTTCCCAAGGTGGTCGGCATGGGCGGCTCTACGTGGTACGCACGATGACGGTACGGGACAGATGCATGCGGGGGGGGCAGGAGACGGTACGAGGGCCCAACCAGGCAACTGATGGTGGGATGCGACGGGGCTTGCTCAAACATGCGAAGGTAAAGCCATCGTGTGCTCGGTGCAGAGTGTAGACCGGGCGCGTTGCAGCAGCGAGGATGGACATCACGGTGACGACTTCGGTGCCTTGGGCAGGTGGCGGAGGCTTAGTGACGTCTCATCGGGTATAGTCTCTACTTTTGCAAAAACGGTCTTATCAGGAAATGTTGGGATGGATATTTTGTTGGTGTTTAAATTGAGTGTTGTGTTTATGGCTGAAAATAAGATGTTGATCACAGCCAAGGAGGGTTGTGATTTGTTATTTATCAAGTTACACACTTGTTGTTCCTTATTTATTTAACTGCTCTTTAAACTTCCATTGCAAAATACTACATATTGATATTGCAAATAAAACTTGCTTAATGCTGAAAACAACTTTTAACATAGAGCCTCATCTCTTGTTAGCCATGCATGCATAATAAATTTGCGATACACTACAAGTCTTGTTGAGTACGCAATTTACTTAATCTTGTTTAAATTGTTGTTAGGAGGATGAGGATGATCAAATGCCAAGCAGCGCCTTCTTGGTCCCTGCATCGGGATACGGAGATGGGTCTTTCTAGGGTTTACTCCTTGTCGATTGCCTAAGGGTTTGTATGGGCATCTTGCTAGATTTTTATGTTTAATCTATTAAATTTCATTTGCTCTTTACGATACTTGAACTTTTATTTGGCCGGTCGGCCCCTGTATTGTAGACTATGTATTCTCTTAAGTTTATATACCATATTTGTTTCATGTTGTATATAATTGTGTATGGATGTGTATATCAATATTGTGGATGTGTGTACTAGCCACTGATTATGGGACCGGAATGATATATACACGATGATTTCAGGTATTCAACGCTCGGGTCCAACAGATTACCCAAATATAATTATAACGGATATGATCCCTATCTACCAACTAGGGAGGAGTTAAAACTGTACAGGAGGAAGCTATCTTTGAATTTTTTTTTTGATTTGACCCCCTAGCGCCGTGCAAATGCAAAAATAGTCCCCTCGCCACTGTTTTTGTGGCCCGACCCCCAAGCAGCCGGAATCACCGTTCATGATGCTTAACATGATTCCACGCTCACCGAGCACGGCAAGTGTGGCGTGCGAAACTGGAGCCAGTGGCGTGTGGCGGAGCGCGGAAGGTGGCGGAAGGGCCACCTTTCGCGGTGGGGGAGCGCGGAAGGGCCTCTTCTCGCGGTCACCGGGCGCGGAAAGTGGCCGGCACACGCGCCCTCCCGAGGTCGCCGCTCAATGCGCGCTGAAAGAAAATGCGCGTTATTAGCGCCTTCGCTCACCGAAGCGGAAGGCCATACGGTCAGCTCCATGATGATTCCGCGCTTCGTTTGGGGGCTAGTTTTGCAAAAACGATGGCAAGGAGGTTATTTTGCATTTGTATGGCGCTAGGGGCCAAATCAAAAAAGATTCGCTATCTTTTTCCGCATGCAGCGCACACATAGTTTTTAAAAAAAGATTCTGTTACAAGTATAAGACATTGGGTTTCCAAAAAAGATAATTATGTAGTGTCCATCTGAGGCGTCAGGTGCCCATGCACACCGTGACATCGATCAACGCAAGAAGTCGCTACATCGATCCTCCGTGCCGATCTAGCACAATCTAGGCGTTACGCTGGGTCCTCAATGTGCTTGAGGCGATTACTAAGATGATCAAGGCGAGCATATGGATGTTGAGGAGGCTCAGGGATCTGAAAAACAAACATGCTCACAGAGAGAGAGAGAGAGAGAGAGAGGTTCTTTCTTAGTCACAATGTTTCCCTTCTACATTTATATCTACATAAGCAATTGAAGAGGGCCTGGAGCTGCTTGGGCTTCTTCAGCGGCAGTGACATGATTCACATGGCCTTGGCTTCGGCTGGGCATGGAAGCGGCTCTGGATGCCTGCGAGGTCTGATGACTTTTGCTTGGAGCTGAAGTCAAGCCTCGAGCTAGTGTGGCTCTCAAGTTGTACTCCCTCGGGGTGACTGGTTGAGGGCACCTGTTATCAAAGTGGCCTTTTTCTTCACAGTTGAAACAGCAAAGATGAGCTATTGGATTAGCTGTTGTAGGCTGTCCAGCGGAGTAAGGAGCGTGGGAAACATTCTCGCTGGGACACAGGGTTTGAGCTGAAGTGGAAGTTGGAGTTGGAATTGGAATTGGACCCTTTGGTGACGGGGCGGCTAACTACCTGAAAGACGAGCTATCCTGAAAAGATGATCTTTGTGGGAAGCTACTTTGTGGCCCTTGAAATGCCATCTTTCTCTTGTGGCTGACTTCTGTGATCTTGTTCTCATTCTCCAGCACTAGGGCTTTGTTGACCAGGTGGCGGAAGCCAGGGAAATCACGGAGGATAAGTTGAACTCTTATATCTTCGCGCATTCCTTCCACAAAGTGGTCGATCTTTTCCTCCTCATCAGCTACGTCATTGGGGGCGTAGCGGGCAAACTGGTTGAATTTGGTCAGATATTCGGTAACTGACATGTGACCCTGCTTGAGAGCTCTGAATTCATTCTCATGGTACCGGCTAGTACGAAGTTGGTTCTGAAGGCGGCTTTGAATTCCGCCTAGGGAATTGTCTACCATTCGGGTTTGGATTCATCTAGCGGTACTTCAACAATCTCTTCTATGGTGGCAGGGGCTAGTTGAGCTCCGATCGTAGATGTTGCGGCTTCTGGTTCTCCTTCCTCTTCTTCTTCCTCTTCTTCTTCTTCTTCTTCGGACATTGAACCATCACCACCTTCGGTAGCGAGGTACTTTTCCCACCATGCAGCGGTGGCTCCTTTCAGTTGGTGGGTGGTAAAGTCTACCTTATCTTCATCTGAGCAGCAGGCAAGTCGAAGTTTCTTCTCAGTATCTCTAAGCCAATCTTCAGCTTCTAGGGGTTCGTTGGGCTGCGAAAAAATTGAGGAAGTCTAAGCTTGAGTTGCGACCATTGTTCGATCTCTTGATTGTTTAGCAAGGCTTGCACAATCTGAGTCAGTTGGAACATCACTTGTGCCATGGTTGGGTTTGCTGGTGGCGTGGGAGGTAGATCTTGTCCTTGGCCACGACCACGGCCATTGCCACGACCTCTTCCTCAGCTGGTTGCAAAAGCTCCACAAGCTGGGGCGGTGGCTCTTCGTGGCGGCATCTGAAGAAACGCTTGAAGCTTAGAACGAGGGAGGGGGGAGTATATGAGGGTTATTAGCCCTCTAGAGCACAACAAAAGAACTCAAACAAAACAAGAGAACGAATGAAGTACAATACAATACAAAGCCTAAAGTGGCTGCATTATATTAAGGGAGTTAGGTGTTACATGACTCCTAAAACATAGCATATATGCTATGCTAAGCCACGACATAGGATACAAACACAACGTCTACAAAAGATGGAAACAGAAAGTGCTTGCAACCAAAAGACTGCCTAGCAAGCACTTCTAACTAACCTAAACTAGCCTGACTACTCCAACATGACGATGAAGATCTCGTGGTTGAACTCTCCCTCCTGGAGAGACAGAAAGTAGTGGAAGGACGATTCCAGCAAAAGATCCTCGCGCATCGCTCGGTCAGAGTGCGAAGTGAGCGTCTTTGCGTCTTGGGCCTTGAAGCAGCTACTCTGGGGGTTCGCGGGTCTGAAGGTGTGAGCAATGAACTCACCCTCTCTGGCATAGAGGAAAACCTCCATGGCCCATGACTCTTGGTCCAAGGTCTGGGTCTATTGGCCTCTGAAGATAGGCTTGCGGTGGTAATCCAGGTGCTGCATGAGTTGGCGAAGAATGTCCACGAACTCGCCTTCATCTTCTTCATGAGAGCAAAAGTCCCATGGGCCATCGCACGACGGGGTTGCCATCTACAATTTTTTTTTGAAACAAGAGAGGGAGTCCGAACTGAGTAAAGACTCAAGTGAAGTCAAGGTAAGCGAAGAACTAAGAGTGATGAGAAGGAGCAATAATTACGCTATATTTTGCCAAAGCTTTTCTTTAGTTTTGAAAATAGGACTCGAGTCCTTAGGCACGCCTAGTCTAACTAAGGCTCCTATGGTCGTATGCTCCGATACCAGCTCTGTCAGACCCGGATTTTCTAATCTCGAATCCTCTGTGAAAAATAATGTGCTATTCCCTGGATCAATAGATAGCACTCACAGATACATCACTGAATTATTTCATACATGACATAAATTAAACCATACCATTCATTAATTAACGCATCAGAGTTTACATAGACCGCATCGGCTCAGGTTTTACAATAAGGGCCGAACAGGCCAAAAGATTACATTACAAATGTAGCCAGAAGTGACAACGGAAGCAAAAGGGTGAGAGCACATCTCTCCATAGGCAAGCGACTGGGGAAACCCATGTGCGTCTGATATTACCCAAAGACTCAGGTAATATAGGATGCACGCAAGCACCGACGGAGTCAGCTAGACTGGGGCGAGACTAGAACAGCTAACTAAGGCCTCCAACTTATGGATCCTCGTAGTAGTCGTAATCTCCAGGATTTTCTGCTTCTAAGGGTTTTGGGGGAAAGAGCGAGAATGAGCACAACTTCCATGCTCACGAGCCAATACACACAATGCAATAATATACATGCAAGGCTTAACAAGGATGGCTCTGATTCTTCTATTTGCTAAAGCAATGTTTTCAATTATCATAATTACAAAGTCCTATCACTTAGCATTTTTAACCAAATTGCATTTTATTAAAGAGAGTAATTGTGCAATATTTATAACAGCAGAGGTTACCTCCACCTTATGATTATTTGATTGGAGCTACCTCCATTTATTAACACCACTGAGTTCGAAAACTCAGGAAAAACCAATCTCAGGGCTAGGTGAGCCCACCACATTTTTCATTTCCACCCACAAAGGTTTTTGAAATAGAACTAATTCTAGTTAAGTTCCCATGTGCGCCTTTGACCGTAGGCGTGGCTGTTTAAACAGTTTAGACTCTGCAGAGGTTGTACACTGTATGTTTAGACTCTATAGAGGTTGTACACTGTACCCAAAAGACACAATCATACTCTTTATCCCACATGATTCCGTAGTCATGTAGTTGAGCGACCATCACAGTAACCTTTCAAATTACCTCGCCACTTCCATCATCTCACCTGTATGGAGTTACACCCATACGTTGTGCGGGATGTTTACCTCGGCGACAGGAGTAGTTAGACTACACCTCAGCGACAGGCAACTTCACCTTGTATCGGTGTCCCTTCCTAGCTCACGCTTGCACTTCTTCACTCCTCCATTAGTGAGATGACTTTCAAGGTCCAATAAATTTAATAAGCCAAATTGCACTTTGTAGACTTGTGGTTGTACTTGTTTTACACGGGAGGTCATGACAAGATTAAGTCATTAGGGTTATCTGGGTGGTTTATTCCATATACCAACATTTCTTGGGCTGCATTATCACCCACCATCATTATACCATCCGCCCAGATAGTAACAGCAAGTTATTAGGGTTTTTGAGGAGCAAAACTACATCAACTCAACCATCTCAGTCATTTACCCACAATGACTGTCCAAAACCACTTTCATGCTTAAATGATGATGATTGGGATATTTAATGTCCCGGTACTTAAGCAAGACTAGCATGTCGCTTAAGTACAACCTATAACTAGTATTTACCATATAGTTACTAGGGTGACATGGAATAATGGATTCAATTGTCAAAGGATGGCATTATAATTAATTAATCATCAAATGGGTATTTAACTACCTTAAACTTTAACATACATTTGATTAAAGAATTAAAGCATGCAATTTTGGTATTTTAAATGAATATAATTTACATAAAATGTAGGCTCAAAATGATCAAAGTATCAACTCATCTGGATCAAAGGTAAGAGAGTCTTTGTAATCTTGAGCTTGATCAAGCTGGAGATCTCCCGCTTCATCAAATCCTATTCGAACGAACGTACAGGAAAAATGCATAAACAAGCAAAGAAAACAAATAAATACTAAAAGAATAACAAATGAACTCCAAATTTAACAAGACCAGTGCCATTATCAATATCTTGAATTTACAAAATTTTAGAAATAAATTTCATAATTTTTGTAGTTACGACGAGGAAGAACAGGACTTTCAAAGTTCAAATTGGAATTGAATTGGGAAAATAAAAAGGGAGAGAGAACTATAGCGTCACGGGACCCTTTGCTGCAGTGACATAGTTCTTGCTAACGATGCATGGACCGAGTCCATATGCACGATGCTCTCGACCCATGAGTGAGGCTACCACTAAAAGGGCTTGGGCCCACTTGGAAGGAGACAAGGGGAGCAGAAGGCCAATGACATGGGGGCCCTGAGCAAATCACATCCCATTCCATTTTCTTTCGACCCACGAAGAGAGAAGAGGAGGCGTGGGTGGCGAGGAGGCGGTGGCGGCGTTGGCGGTGGGGCGCGAGCGATGGGTGAGTGGTTAAGCAATTCCCAGGAGGCGGCGACTCCTCTGGAGGCAGGCGGCGGCCGGAGAACGGCACGGCAAGAAGGCGGCGGCCCAGCGCCTGGTCTTGGAGGTGTGGGCAAGCCGTGGCGTTAGGAGAAGATGGCACGTGCCGTGTGCTCGAGGTGAGAAGCTAGCGGCGGGGAGGGAGCGACTGAGAGGCAGCCGTGGTGGCGGGCGAGTGGAGAAGGGGCCTGGCAGCGACACTTCCGGCGGGGAGGACAAGGGGAGGTGGGGGATGGACTTCTTGGCGTCAGGGGCACCTTGTGACGGGGGCGGCGTGGTGGTGGTGGCGCCGGAGCGACCGAATAGTGGCGAGGCAACATGGCCGAAACGGGAGCGGCGGCTCGGCTCTTGCGCACGGAGAACAGGGAGATGAGGTGGGGAGGGAGAAGGAGGTCCTAGGCAACTTGTAGCCGGCGA
This sequence comes from Phyllostachys edulis, assembly GCA_036346405.1. Lineage (NCBI taxonomy): Eukaryota > Viridiplantae > Streptophyta > Magnoliopsida > Poales > Poaceae > Phyllostachys > Phyllostachys edulis. The sequence continues at coordinate 49,133 of JAYEVD010000342.1, read as the reverse complement.
TGGAAGATGGGGGGAGTTGGAGAGCTGTTGGCCTCGCACCGTCCCAAGGTGGCCGGCATGGGCGGCTCTACGTGGTATGCACGACGACAGGATGGTACAGAGGCAAGCGGGGTGGGGCAGGAGACGGCACGAGGGCGCGACCAAGCGGCCGATGGTGGGATGCGATGGGGCTTGCTCTCACATGGGCGAGCAAAGCGGCACGTCTTGTGATCTGAGTGTAGGCAGGCGCGATGCAGCAGCAAGGATGGGCGTCCTGTGGCGACGGCGCCTTGGGCAAAATGGCGAGCGAGGTGGCGAGGAAGCAGTGGTCGGCGGGTGGCGAGGCGGCACAGGCGGCATGGGTGTGGCAGGTGCTGACGGCAGTGGGCGTAGGCGCATGGGCATGCCTGGGAGAGAAGAAAAGGGGGAGACCCGGGCGACATGGTCAGGTTGACCGGGTGGGGAAGAAGAGGCAAGGGGGAAAGGAATCCAGGCCAAGAAGGCTGGGTGAGGGTGCTGGGTTGATCCAAAAAGGGGAAAGGGGGATGGGGAGATGGGCCAGGGCCCAAAGGAGGATTGGGCTGAGCCCAAGAAAGAGGAGGGGCAAAGATGAGAAAGGGGCCCAAATCCCAAAAAGAGATAATTTGAATTCGGGAATTGCGAAGAGGTTTGAAACACAAACCCGAGCTTAGCTAGAAGCTAGAAGATTTTGAGAAAATAAAATAATTTGAAATAAGGTTTAAAAATGAAAAGCCAAAGTAATTACTATTCACCGTTTTGAAAACGGGACATTACACAAAGCAAGGACATATATACATGCCTGGGACCAGTTCTCTGTCGCCATTCATGCATGTGCTCTCTGCTGGGATAGTCCCACGTAGTTATAGGGGTAGGCAGAGCACAATTTATTATGGTGATAATGCATCCGTCTATCAAGCTAGTCCAGTCTTTTGGGGATAGATTATCCAAAACACCTTGTTTGTTGCTTTGTAATTGGACTTGCGAGTATAGCAGTCCAACAACCTGAGTCCGGAACATTGGTTTAGCGGTCCTGGGGTTTGGAGATGGCTACAGCGGTCTGAAGGCGCGGAGCTTGCTTGCTTATCTTGACACTGATCTTTCTCAGCATATAAATACAAGCGAGAGCTAGCTCGTGCCTCTTGCATCCACTACATCGTTCGGTTCCAAATTAGATGGCGAAAGCAATGGCGCTTCTCTTCTTCTCGTTCTTGTGCCTCCTCTGTTCCCTGCTTTGCTCCGGCGTCCCCTCTTGAGGGAGGAAGCGATGACACTGCCGCAGAGCTCGCGCTCCTCTCCTTCAAGTCCATCTTTGTCTGTTACAACTCTCTTCCAATTCACTTTAATCCACCAATTCGTTCAGGATTCACAGAGAAGAGAATGGGGATAAAAGAAAGTAATGCAGGTAGGGAAGAACTAAGAGGAAGGTTAGGGGATAGCCTTTGGCCGATATCATTTTTCGTGCCTTCTACGAGAATACCATCAAGCGTATATATACATACATTTAAGCGGAGACGGAACAAGTGGGACCATAAGGAGCCTAGCTGCAGACAAACCTCAACTCTCGCAACCCATTCCTCCACAGGATATCGATCGGATGGTCTTAATGCGCATTCACCTCTCCTACGGATTGCCGACAATGAGTGGCCCCCTGTTCACCGTCAACTTGGCTTCATCGGCCGCGGTGGTTGCCCGGTCGGTAACATCCTCCCTCCTTGAGCGGCTTGTCCCCAAGCGGTGCGGATGAAGCGACTCTTCAACTCGAGAAAATTCTCCCGGTAGCTTGTGCGGTGAGGATCCGCCTTGCACCAACACTTGTGTCACCGAAGTTGCGCCAGAGTGATGAAGTCTGCGTTTCAGCACCTTGTCGGGCACTCTGTCTTCCGCTGGTTCCGGCAATACTTCTTGTGCTACCTCCCCCGGAGCCAATGCTTTCTTTAATTGCGACACATGAATAACTGGGTGAATTTCGCACCTCTCCGGTAGTTTGAGCTTATATGCCACTGTCCCAACTCTCTGTTCCCCTTGAAAAGGCCTGAAATATTTGAAAGCGAATTTGTGGTTGGCTCTATTAGCGACTGACGATTGCACATAGGGTTGCAATTTCAGATATACCCAATCCAAAGGTATGAAGTGCCGTTCAGATCGCGTAGTGTCTGCCTGTGCCTTCATTCTTTGGTTTGCTCGATTGAGATGCAGTCTCAACAGTCCAATCATTAGTTCTTTGTTGCGCAGCCACACTGCCAAGTCCGTGGAGGCACACGAATTGAAGTCAATCACACCGAAGTGCTTAGGACTATGCCCATATAAAACCTCAAAAGGTGACTTTCCCAGGGTAGTGTGATAGGAAGTGTTATACCAAAATTCCGCTAATGCCAACCGGTCAGACCATTTGTTAGGACATGCATGCACAAAGCATCGGAGATAGGTCTCCAAACACTGATTAACCCGTTCGGTTTGCCCATCGGTTTGCGGGTGATAAGACGAACTCATTCGTAACTGAGTATGCACCAGGCGAAATAGCTCTCTCCAAAGGGTACTAGTGAATATCCGATCCCTATTAGATACCATGGACTGGGGCAGGCCCTGTAGCTTATAGATATTACTGACAAATGCTTGTGCTGCCTGAAATGCCGTAAAGGGATGTGATAACGGAACAAAATGCCCATACTTGGAGAATTTATCCACAACAACCATCATGCTGTTATAAGTTGATGACCGTGGAAGCCCTTCAATAAAATCAAGAGATATAATTTGCCATGCTCCTTTTGGTGGCACTGGAAGTGGTTGAAGTAATCCCAGATACTTAACATGTTCGTGTTTTGCTTGTTTACAGGTTGGGCAGGCTCTCACAAACAGCTGAATAGCTTTCTTCATACCAGGCCAAGCAAACATCTTCCTCATGCGGTTGTATGTTACTTGAAAGCCTGAGTGTCCATGATGTGTTTTGAATGCGGTTTTATGCTCATCCTCTGTTGCTATCGGATTTGATGATATCCGCCCTTAGATCCAAACTGGTAAACCACTGAGATCCAGACAACTCATCAAGCAATTCATCGATGATTGGTAATGGATATCGGTTCTTTATGGTCGCTGCATTTAAATGCCGGTAGTCTATACAAAATCGCCATGTTTTATCTTTCTTTTGCACTAACAATACCGGTGATGAGAATGGACTGACACTGGGTTGAATTATCCCTTGGGTTAACATCTCCTTCACTTGCCTTTCAATCTCATTCTTTTGCATTGGATTATACCGATACGGCATAAGATTCACTGGCTTGACTCCTTGCATTAAGGGTATGGTATGATCAAAAACCCTACTAGGAGGCAACCCCTTCGGTTCCTCAAACAGATGAGCAAATTCATTCATTAGGTTTACAATAGCTGCGGGTACCTCCAGTTTAGTTCTATCGGTGCTTCCAATGCCCAAACTTGTTTTTCAGCTACCCTTCTGCTTGGGCTTTCCTGGGATTGGTCCCAAACCAGACAACATTGAGAGATCTCAGTTTTTACCCCATACAAATAGATCCTTTTTCCTTTGTGCTCAAAAGACATCACCTTCTTTCTCCAATGAATATTCATGGGGCTATGCTGCTCTAGCCAATTGATGTCCAGGATAATATCATAGCATTGCAGAGGTAGTACTCGGAAGGTTGTATAGAAAACCTGATCTTGAACTTCCCAATAACATGAAGGATATTCAGAAACACATTCCAATAAATCTCCATTAGCCACTCGCACCTTGACAGGGTTGATAGATTGCTGTTTACCACTGAGCTTCCCTGACAGTTGTTCACTGATAAAGCAATGTGAGCTTCCTGAGTCCACTAACATGACAACTTCTTGATGCTGAACAGTTCCTCGTAAGCGCAGTGTCCGTGAGGTTTCAGCTCCCTCAACAGCCTCTCGGGATATGGCCATCAATTCTGTTTCTACCGGTGGATCCTCTTCTTCCTTTATCAGTGATTTTTGATCCTCTTCATCTATCAGTTGGTCATCGGTTGGTGCAGCCCGGGCCCCCTCCATTCCTCTTCTATCTTCAGACTTGCCCCGGTCGAGATTCCTCTTCCGTGGGTGTCGGAAGGGTATCTGATCGTATGCTTGGCCGGTTGCTAGACACAAACTCCATACGACGGCCATCTCTCCTGGTGGTGTCCAATACTTCTTCCTGCAGATTCGCAAGAGATACAGCAGTGTCAAGATCCCGTGGTCTACGCAACACCACTGCAGACCGGATGTCACTTCTCAAACCATCCAGGAATTGGGTTACAAAAAATAGGGGATTCCAAGAGGAATGATGCGCCAACAAATTGTTCATCAACTCATTGAACTTCTCTGAGTACTCAGCCACTGAAGAGGTCTGACGAATTCGATTGAATTGCCTCATCAACTGCTGGAACTCCTCTCGGCCGAATCTGCTGCACACAGCCTCCACAAATGTGTCCCAGTCTTCCATTCTAGTATGGTTCCCAGTAGCTTGCAGCCATAAAGAGGCACTGCCCCCAAAATACAAAGTTGCAATACTGACTTTGAATTCTGGTTGACTCGAGCATATTCTGAAATAATTCTCGCATTTGATTTGCCAAGCCTTTGGATTCTCTCCGTCAAATGGGGGAAAATCTAGCTTAGGGATTGGATGTCGATTATGTTGAGACCACCCAGGCCGTTTACCCACCATCCATCCTAATTCATCAGCATCGGAATCATCTTCAAACCGATCTGGCTTGCTGTTACCTGAAGGCATCATGACAGCATTTTTTTCAGTGTTCTCCTTTTCTGCAGTCCCTGGTTCAGGCTTGACATCAAGGAGCGGAAGGAGGGGTGGTAGATCGGTGGGTCGAACAGTAAGCACCAGATTCCTGGAGACTTGACCCAGCTGGGTCCTCAAATCCCCCATCTCGGCGCGCACCCCTTCTACCGTCGAATCCATCTCGGGCTTCCACTTTTGCAATTCCAACACCACGGGTTTCATTTCCTCCACCGTAGCATGGATCGCCTCGCTCTTGACCTGTAAAGCTTTGATCGACTCACTTTGGGCAAGAATCACCCTAGTCAATTCGGCCATTTGCTGCTCCATCTCCTGCGCTTGTGTTTGTGCCCTCATGCGGTAACGCGGCGGATCCAGGGCGCCGAACAAGGCTCTGATACCAAATGTTACAACTCTCTTCCGATTCACTTTAATCCACACCAATTCGTTCAGGATTCACAGAGAAGAGAATGGGGATAAAAGAGAAAGTAGTCTGGGTAGGGGAAGAACTAAGAGGAAGGTTCAGGGATAGCCTTTGGCCGATATCATTTTTCGTGCCTTTACAGAATACCATCCAAACGTATATATACATACATTTAACTGGGACAGACAAGTGGGACCATAAGGAGCCTAACTGCAGCAAACCTCAACTCTACGCAACCCATTCCTCCACAGGATATCGATCGGATGGTCTTCGTGCGCATTCACCTCTCCTTTTGGATTGCCGACAATGAGTGGCCCCCTGTTCACCGTCAACTTCGGCTTCATCAACACGGTGGTTGCCCAGGTCGGTAACATGTCCACAGGCCCATCCGATTCCGACGGCTTGCTGGCCTCATGGAACACGTCCGGCCGCTACTGCACCTGGCCGGGAGTCGTCTGCGGCCGCCGGCACCCGGAGAGGGTCATCGCGCTGCGCCTGGCCTCGTCCAACCTGTCGGGCCGCATCTCGCCGTCGTTGGGCAACCTGTCCTTTCTCAGGAAGCTGGACCTCGGCGACAACCGGCTCGTCGGGGAGATACCTCTGGAGCTCGACCGCCTCAGCAGGCTTCGGAGGCTCAATCTTTCGAAGAATGGTTTGTCGGGAGAGATCCCTCGATCGCTGGCAGAGTTACCATCAATTTGTGTCCTGTCTCTGTCATTCAACGAACTATCTGGCGAGATACCACCTGCTTTGGGCAATCTCACCAACCTCTTGGGTCTTTACCTCTGGCAGAACAGGCTATCAGGAGCTATCCCTTCATCTCTGGGGCAGCTGCCCAGTTTATCATGGCTCGACGTAGGCTCCAACAATTTAAGTGGGGTGATCCCCACTTCTATTTGGAACATTTCATCTCTGACGTTGCTTGACCTGAGCTATAACCAACTCCAAGGTAAGATCCCCCTCTTGATTGGCGCCAGCTTGAAAAAACTTTCCGATTTGTATCTTTTGAACAATGGTTTGTCGGGAGCTTTCCCTTCCATTTGGAACATTTCTTCTCTAACAGTGTTTTCTGTCGAGTTTAACATGCTAGGTGGTATGATACCTCCAAATGCATTCAATGCCCTTCCCTTTCTCCAGGAGATATACATGAACGACAACCAGTTTCATGGCTATTTCCCAGTCTCACTAGCTAATGCTTCCCATGTGTCACGAATTCAGATCAGTAATAACTTTTTCAGTGGCATTGTTCCCCCAGAGATTGGAAGGTTAAGAAATCTCAGTATGCTACAGCTCGGCAGCAATTTGTTTGAAGCTAAAGAACCAAAAGATTTGGAATTCATAACCGCATTAACAAATTGCTCCCAGTTGCAACTTTTGGAATTGGAGTATAACAAGTTTTGGGGAGCTCTTCCTGATTCACTTTCCAATCTTTCCACTTCGCTAACGGAGCTTGACCTTTCATCCAACACAATCACGGGAAGCATTCCTAAACATACTGGTAATCTCATTAGCATACAATATCTCGATATCTCCCACAACTCTTTCACAGGAACCCTTCCCTCTTCCTTGGGAAAGCTTAGAAACTTGGGCCTTCTCTATGTACATCAAAACAACATATGCGGGTCGATCCCATTGACCATAGGTAATCTTACTGAACTAATTGATTTGGCGCTCAGCATGAACATGTTCAGCGGTAGGATACCAAGCACACTTGGAAACCTGACAAACTTGTTGAAACTAGATCTTTCAACTAATAACTTTACTGGTCCAATACCCAGCAGATTATTCAACATCCAAACACACTCAATATTGTTTTCGGTGTCATATAATAGTTTAGAGGATCAATACCACAAGAAATAGGGAATCTCACAAATCTTGAAGAATTCCGTGCAGAATCGAACAAATTATCAGGAGAAATCCCCAGCACCCTTGGTCAATGTCAACTTCTACAGAATCTCTATCTGCAAAATAATTTCTTAAAAGGTAACATTCCAGCACTCTTGGGTCAGTTAAAAGGTCTTGAAACTCTTGATCTCTCAAGCAACAATCTGTCAGGCCAGATACCCATGTTCTTTGGGAACATTACTATGCTCCATTCTCTGAACCTTTCATTCAATAGCTTTGTTGGAGAAGTGCCAACCGTTGGTGTTTTCGCAAATGTTTCTGAAATCTCAATCCAAGGCAATGCCAAACTTTGCGGTGGCATACCTAATTTACATCTGCCACCATGTACACCAAACAAAAAACATAAATTTCTGGTGGTACTGGTACCTATTGTTACTTCTCTCGTTGCAACACTGGCCATCCTTTCATCACTCTGCATGCTTCTAACCTGGCACAAGAAAAGTAAAACAAAAGTCCCATCTACAACATCCATACAAGGCCACCCAATGATCTCTTATTCGCAGCTGGTAAAAGCAACAGATGGTTTCTCAACAACCAATTTGCTGGGTTCTGGATCATTTGGGATCGTGTACAAAGGAGAGTTAGATGGTCAAGCAGGTGAAAGTACAATTCTTGTTGCTGTAAAGGTACTAAAGCTTCAAACTCCTGGGGTACTCAAGAGTTTCACTGCCGAATGCGAAGCACTACGAAATATGCGGCACAGGAATCTTGTCAAGATAATTACAATTTGCTCAAGCATTGATACCAGAGGGAATGACTTCAAAGCAATTCTGTATGACTTCATGCCCAATGGTAGTCTACAAGATTGGCTACATCCTAACACAAATGACCAAGCAGTGCAGAAGCACTTGAATCTGCGTCAGAGAGTGACCATACTACTTGATGTGGCTTGTGCGTTGGACTATCTTCACAGCCATGGGCCCACACCTGTTGTACATTGTGATCTTAAGTCAAGCAATGTGCTCTTGGATGCTAAGATGGTTGCACATGTTGGAGACTTCGGAATCGCCAGAATTCTTGGTGAGGGAAGCTCTTCTTTCCGGCAGTCGACGAGTTCGATGGGACTTAGAGGGACAATTGGTTATGCTGCCCCAGGTTAGCCTAAACTGTTTTGTTTTCTTTGTTTATACTTGTTTGACATTATTGTCCTTAGTTCCCGTGGAATAACTAAAGAAGATGAGCAGAATAAATTAGTTTTACATTATGAAACATTTGGTTCTGTCTATAATATTAACTATACGTGTTATACGAAGCCTAATTTTTTGTTTGTCAAAATGTTGAGTGTGACAGAGTATGGTGTAGGTATAATCTAAGGCTAAACATGATCTAATGACATTAAACCCTATCTCAATTGATGAACACCTAGTCTAAACATTATAGTGGAAGCGTTAATCAACATACCGAACTTGAAGAAGCCATTTGAGTTGTAGATCTATTGATGTAGAAGCCGTCGGTAGTGCAGCAAAGGAGTGGGCGAGGATGGTGGTGCTCTTGATGTGATGGCGTGGCGGCGGCTGCGGTCTTTGGTCTTCGCTCACGTAGCGCCCGTGAGAGATCGGGTTTGTTTTGGGGTGTTTGTTAGCCTAGAACCACACGCGGTAGATCGGCTGCCGAGTCCCTTAATCCTTTATATGGCGCTAAGTGAGCGGGACCAAAACCAACTTGTTGGTTATGCCCCGATCGAGTAGCGTGAGTGGGCGTGCCCGCTAAATCTCGGATGCGATTAGCGAGATCAATCCAACATTCTCCCCTTTGATCGTAAGGCTAACATCATAAGCCCATTCTCAATAAAGCGATACCAAGGTAATCGTCGCATGATCAATGAAGTGTCATACAACCACGGTACCTATAGTGTGCTATCCCATCTTGAAATGGATATTCATTATACTTTATGGGAGTTGGTTTGCTTTAAGGTCCTTTTATCCAGAATCAGAGGCTTTCTAATAAACCCATGCCGGCAACATGATCACGAAAAATATTGGGTGGTAAGCCTTTAGTAAGCGGATCCGCAAGCATTGACTTAGTACTAATATGCTTGATACTAATGGTTTGATCCTGGATTCTGTCTTTCACAACATGGTACTTAATATCAATGTGTTTGGCAGCACCACTTGACTTGTTGTTACTCGCATAAAAGACTGCGGGTTCGTTATCGCAGTATAAGGTGAGTGGTTTAGAGATGCTGTCTACCACTCTAAGTCTCGGGATAAAATTTTTAAGCCATACTGACTTTGATAGCCTCATAGCATGCCACAAACTCAGCTTGCATCATTGAAGATGCCGTAAGGGTTTGTTTTGAGCTTTTCCACGAGATAGCTCCCTTAGCGAGTGTGAAGATATAACCTGACGTGGATTTCTTAGTATCAACACATCCCGCAAAATCTGAATCTGAATAACCAACAACTTCAAGGTTGTCGAACTCTTATATGTGAGCATGAAATGTTTAGTAGCTTGCATATAATAAGACTTTCTTAACGGCTTTCGATGGTCCGGTCTGGATTTGACTGATATCGCCAAGCATCCTGTTACAAAAGCTAAATCGGTAGCGTACATACTTGAGCATACATAATGCTTCCGACAATTGAAGCATAAGGAACCGACTTCATCGATCAGGTTTCATATTGGTTCCTTGGACATTGAAATGTCCCAAACTTATCGCCTTAACAATAGGAGCGAAGTGAGCGAGCACTTATGCATATTATATCTCTTTAGTACTCTGTCAATGTATGCCTTCGAGATAAACCTAATACTCGTTTGGACCTATCTCGGTGAATTTCAATGCCAAGAACGTAAGAGGCATCACCAAGATCCTTCATATCAAAATTAGATGAAAGAAATCTCTTGGTCTCATAAAGCATATCTTTATCACTGCTAGCCAATAAGATATCATCCACATAAAGAACTAAGATGGTGAATTTACTCCCTTGAACTTAACATATATGCGATTATCAACTTCATTTTCCTTAAACCCAAAATTCCTTATGACATTATCGAATTTGAGGTACCATTGCCTTGGCGCTTGCTTTAAGCCATAAATTGATTTCTTAAGTCGACATCCCATATGCTCCTTGCCTTCCACGACAAAACCTTAGGTTGAGCCATGAAAGCGTTTTCTTGAAAGTCGCCATTAAGGAATCTTTGTCTTAACATCCATCGATGTAGCTCTAAATCATAATGAGCTACAAGTGCCATAACAATTCTGAATGAATCTTTAGTTGAGGCAGGAGAAAAAAAGTGTCATTATAGTCAATCCCTCTCTTTGTGAAAAGCCTTTTGCTACAAGCCTTGCTTTGAACCTTTCGATATTTCCTTAGAGTCATGCTTGGTTTTGTAGACCCATTTACAACCCTCTTGTTTTGACTCCGAGTAAATTTCTACTAAGTCCCATACATCATTAGTGCTCATAGACTTTAGTTCATCCTTCATGGCATCAAGCCACTTAGAAGAATGTTCACTTATCATGGCCTCCTTATAAGAGGTGGGATCTTCTACCTTCCTATATCATTAATATCCTCATTCATATAAACAACATAATCATTTGGAATGGCAGATCTTCTCTCATTGTGATCTTCTAATAGGTTCAACAACTATTGCGAGGGACTAGCTTGAGGCTCATCATTAGGTACAACATTAGGAATTTCAGAGACCTCGGCGGTGGAGTGCGACAACGGTATTTTGTCTTTGGAGGTGCAACCACACGGAATGCAGAATAAAGATCTCGGAATAAGCGGTGAAGGAACATAAACCCGCTTCTCTTCAAGATCTATTTTCTTGGGCTCGGTCCTCGTCATTCTCTAAGAACACAGGCGTGTCTTGTTTCTAAAACTTAGTTATCCTATCGGACAAGATAAAATCGATACCCTTTGGATCTTTCAGGTACCCAATAAAATGGCAACTTCTTGTCTTGGGATCTAATTTCCCAATATGTGGATTAAAAATCTTAGCTTCACCACGACAACCCCACACTCGTAAATATTGCAAACTTGGTTTCCTCCCACCATAATTCATAAGGTGTCTTAGGTCTTGATTCTTTGGGAACCCGATTAAGAATATGTGCGGCCGTCTTTAGTGCTTCCATCCACAAACCGGTTTGCAAAGTAGAATAGCTAAGCATGCTCAGTACCATATCCATAAGTGTGCGGTTGCGTCGCTCAACTACCCCATTCTCTGAGGTTCACGGTGTAGAATCTTTGAGCAACAATGCCATTTTCTGAAGGAATTTAGCGAAAGGGCGAGAATTTGCCCATAAGGAGCATGTCTCCCATAATATTCTCCCCACGGTCCGATCTTACCACTTTAATTCTTAGGTTGTCTGATTTTCAACTTGACTTTAAATATCTTGAATTTGTCAAGTGACTCAGATCGGTCCTTAATGGGAAAGATATAACCATAACGGGAGAAATCATCGATTGAATGTAATGAAGGAATCAAAACCATCCACGATGTCACGGGGAAAGGACCACAAATATCGGTATGAATTAATTCTAATAGTCTTTGTCTTGCGAGTGGCTCCTTCTTTATTTGCTTTACATATTTTCCTTTAATGCAATCAATGCAATGGTCGAGTTAGAAATCTAATGCGTGGAGAATGTCTTCCTTAATGAGGCGCTCCATTCTCCCCTCGAAATGTGGCCTAAGCAGCGGTGCCACAGTTTGAAGAAGTCTCATCATTATTTTTACGCTTAGCATCACACACATTCAAAGATATATGAGATTCATTAAGGAAAGCATATAGAGCTTGTCTTGTCTAAAAGCAAGACCAACATTATCTGAATTAAATGCAATAATGCACTTATTGTTACCAAAATTACATTTAAAACCATCATCGTCCAATAAAGAAATCGAAATCAAATTCCTCCTTATGGAAGGAACATAGACTACATTATTAAGGCGAAGTATGAAGCCGCTATCTAAAACTAATGAAACAGATCCAAGCGATTCAACTTGACTTCTTTTCCATCCGCGACTCTAAGACTTCGCCCCCTTTCTTAGTGTTCTCGCGGTATGGAATCCTGTAAGAAGAGTTGGTAGCGTGCGCTGCACTGAGTCAATCCACCAAGATTTAAGGAGAAATCAGCATAAAGAGTTTCATCAATAAATGTTATTGTATCATTACCCTTCTTTGCAAGCCACTTGAAAACAAACACAATCATTCCGAAATGCCCCGACCGCTTGCAGTGACATTCATCCTTTAAGTGCTCGGCAGAGAGCAACATGGGGCTTAGGTGTATTGTGCACCTTAGGCCCCGACTTATCTGAATTAGAGAGTAATGCAGGCTTTTTCTTGGATTTGAAGTCCCCGAGAACTTCCTTTTGTTAGGACCGCCAACTTGATTCACAAGATCTTTCTTTTAGGTCCTTATTCTCTCTTCCTCTGGACACACATGGCGATTAAATCGCTCATGCTCCACTTATCTTTCTCGAGTGTTGTAATTTATCTTAAAAGCATTGTGTCGGAAGGAAGAGGTCATAATAAAATGGACTAGGAAACCATCGAGATATTTCCATGTCCATACCCTTGAGTTTTCTGCCATATCACCATCATCATGATATGCTCTCTTATGCTACCGACCCGTCATACTTAGTGGTTAAGAGCCTCTGGATTAAAATCTTGGCATAGACTTTAGTAGAGCCTCTGAATTTCTCCTCAACTGCCGGTACTCCTTAGCATTTTGAATCAGGATTGCTCCCTAATTCCAACCGAGATAGAGGTCTTCATTATCATTAGTGACAAAGTGTTAGACCGCTCCCATTTTTCAGCATTAGTGTCATAAGTTTTCTTTTCTCATCGTAATTTTCCTCGCGTCGGTGGGGAATGGGAGGGTCACCCTAATGCATAATCAAGGTCTAAAACTCCAAGGACAACTGAAATTCTTTCTTTCCAAGCGGGAAAATTGCTTCCCGTAAGCTGTTCAATGTTGTCTATTGTGGCGGCAACATTTGAAGCGTTTATTGCTGCAAAAATTTAAAATAACATAAAGATATATTGCATGTAATTAACCCTATGTTGGTCTGATTAACAACGTGCAAAACTACAGTTCTAATCCATATCACCGTTGGGCAGAAAATGGAAAAAGAACTTAACAATATTAATACGGCGACACATGATTATAAACAACGTTGGTCAGAATATAATCATATGCGTACATAATGCCAAAATAAAACATAAAAGTCTCTAATCAAAATATCTCGTTGGTTCAATTTTAATTAGAGACTAAACATTATACATAATACACTGTTATTTATTAGCAACTAGACATTAATTAAAAACAGTGCATAAAACATAAACCCACAGTTTAACAGTGCACAAGAGAAAAAATAAATAAATAAATAAAAATAAAACTGACTATTCCTCATTCGGCCCAAAGTTCCAACCGGCCCAAAAAAAAATCTGCACCGGCCGGCCTTTCCATTCCAACCATCGGATCCGACGGACGGCTTGGATGAATCCGGAGGGAACCAAAAGCCCCAAATCTCTAACCCTAACCTCATTCTTCTTTTCTTCTCCACCGAAAGACACTCTACGACTTTCGCGAAGAACAAGCAAGAAGCCGGCTGGCTTGAGGCGCGCCACGCCAAGACTGGACATGAAGCGGCATTGCACATCGTCGGCAGGCGACGCTGAAGACAGGCGCTTCGGGACAACACGTAAGTCTCCGCCGCCGCACCTGAGGGTTCTAAGGGTTCCGATTTTGGGGGTTCTAATTTGGGGATTTTCGGGATTGCATTAGGATCTTACAAAACTGTTGATTCCCCTCCTTCTAAATGCTAAGCCGAGCCACTAAACATTAGATCCGAACTAAAACATCTAATTTGAACATGAACAAGTTCGGTTGGGGGTTCATAACGAGACTAGGGTGGCTCTGATACCAAATGTAGGTATAATCTAAGGCTAAACATGATCTAATAACATTAAACCCTATCTCAATTGATGAACACCTAGTCTAAACATTATAGCGGAAGCGTTAATCAACATACCCGAACTTGAAGAAGCCATTTGAGTTGTAGATCTATTGATGTAGAAGCCGGTCGGTAGCTGCAGAGGAGTCGTGGGCGAGGATGGTGGTGCTGCGGTGACGGTGACGGCGGCGGCGGCCTGCGGTCTTTGGTCTTCGCTCACCGTAGCGCCCGTGAGAGATCGGGTTTGTTTTGGGGTGTTCGTTAGCCTAGAACCACACGCGGTAGATCGGCCTGCCGAGTCCCCTAATCCTTTTATATGGCGCTAAGTGAACGGGACCAAAACCAACTTGTTGGTTATGCCCCCGATCAGGGCGCGTTGTGAGGCGTGCCCCCTTAAATCTCGGATGCAGTTAGCCGAGATCAATCCAACATATGGTGCTGGAAACGTGGTATCAACAAATGGAGACATTTACAGTTATGGAATTCTTGTTTTAGAAACAGTAACCGGGAAGAGGCCCACTGATAGTATATTCAGACAAGGATTGAGCCTTCGTGATTACGTTGAGCAGGCTCTGCGTCATAGCATGATGGACGTTGTCGACGCACGGCTTGAAAACGAGCTTCAGACCGTGGATGATTCTTCCAGCAAGAGCAAGATTGATTGCCTGATTTCGCTACTTAGGCTGGGAATGTCTTGCTCACAGGAAATGCCATCGAGTAGAATGTCAACCCGGGATATCATCAAGGAACTTCATGCCATCAAAGAATCCCTTTCATAGGGAACGCAGTGTTAATATTTGTGATCCGAATTTCTAATATAGAAGTATCTAGAATATGTCACCTTAGCGGATTAGTTTCCTACTTAGACTATAAGTCCTTTTACCCTTTTATATACCACGTGTAAGCCACACGGAGAGAATTGACGCCTCATTGTAATCCCTATGCGTTTTGTAAACACCCCTAATACAGTGATTATCGCCGGTTGGCGTCCGTGGTTTTTTTCCCGCAAAGTTTTTCCACGTAAAAATTTGTGTCTTCTTTGTCTCTATTTTTCTAACAAGTGGTATCAGAGCACAGGAGATTAAGGTCTTAGAGATACGAAGAAAAAAAAACAGTTCTGTTCTGGCGTCGCCATCTCACGGGCGCGTCATCGACAGACGTCTTCAGCGCGTCATCATCTGAAGCCACCGTCTCGCGCGGAGCGTCTAAGAAGCAACGCGTCCTTCCTGACCTCGGTCAAGCGTCCAAGCAGCGCCAGCAAACTCCTTTTTTTTCGTCCAACGCGCGGCATCAGCCGAACCAGCGCCGAACGAAGTCTTCAGATCAACCGGCACAGGTCCTAAGATTTTGTTTGCTTTAATCAGCAAGCAAACGTTCTGTTGAATCCGATCTCCAGCAGCACAGCTCCCGAGTCCAAGCTTCAACAAATTCATCAAAGCCCGATCTCCAGCAGCACAGCTCCCGAGTCCAAGCCTCAACAAATTCATCAAAGCCCTCCAGCAGCACAGGTCCCAAGAAGGTTCTTCCTTTTTTTATTAATAAATCACCATCTAAGCTACAGGCCATCTTTGCTCCACGTGGAGGATCCAAGTTTTGGAGAGTTTTGCTACGTCCACCCAATAAGTGTACCAAGTGTTTCGAAGATATTTGATTTATGTACACAGAAGATGTACCAAGGTCGTGATTTTTACTAGATTTACACAGATCAGTACCAATAATTTCAAGATTTATTCCTCATGACGACTTTGAAGTATGATCTTCCACTCCTGGGTCGAGACACAAGATTTTCGCTGTGGTAAGTCAAGATGAGGACTGTAATGGCACGAATGGATTTGAATGATGCATTAAAAGGATTTGAGAAACAACTTACCACATAGACCGCAGATGAGAAGCGTAAAGATCGTAAAGCTTTATCTCAGATTCACCTTCATCTATCAAATAATATTTTGCAGAAGGTTTTGAAGGAGAAGACAACTGCTGCATTACGGCTGAAAGCTAGAACAAATTTACTTGACAAAGGATCTCACCAGCAAGGCGCATCTCAAGCAGAAGTTATACTCTTACAAATTGTAAGAAGGAGGATTCGTGCTTGATCATCTTTCGGTGTTTAAGGAGATCGTTGCCGACCTAGAGTCGATGGAGGTAAAATATGATGATGAGGATTTGGGTCTTATTCTTTTGTGCTCTTTACCTAGTTTCTTTTTCAAATTTCAGAGATACCATATTATATAGTAGAGATACTCTCACTCTTAATAAAGTTTATGAAGCTTTGCATGGTAAGGAGAAGAAAAAACATATGGTACCTTTTGAAAATTTAAGTTCGCAAGGAGAAGACTTGATTGTTCATGGCAGACAAAAGGAGAAGAACTCAAACAATGGATCTCAAGGCAAAAGTTCGAACGGCTACAAGAACCAGTCAAAATCGAGAGGCAAGTACAAGTCGTGCAAATATTGCAAGAAAAGTGGGCACGACATCTCCGAATCTTTGGAAGCTGCAAAATAAAGACAAGAAAACAAGCTATTATAAGCCAAAAGGTAAGCCAGATGATTACTAGTACATACAGCCTCATCACAGACGGTTCAGAACCGTCACCACAGACGGTTTTTGAACCGTCTGAATTTGTATGTATGTGATAACCGAGGTTATCATAGACAGTTCAAAAACTGTCTGTGATACGGCATATCATAGACGGTTCTATTTACAAACCGTCTGTGATATGTCCACGTATTACAGACAGTTTGTAAATAGAACGTATCACAGATGGTTCTACTTATAACCCGTCTGTGATACGTGAACGTATCACAGACGGTTCTATTTACAAACCGTCTGTGATATGTGACATATCACAGATGGTTTGTAATGGAAATCGTCTGTGATAGCCCACGTATCACAGACGGGTTTTAATGGAAACTGTCTATGATACTACCTTCATGAGCGGTTTCAACAAAAACCGTCGTGATAGTTCATTACCCTAACTACTTTTTTTTTTATTTTGGCTAGCCTTAGGAATTGCTAGCCATGCCCAATGAAAACAAGCATGCAGAGAACTGATACATCACAGATAATGAATTGTTGACAACTCAAAGTGATCATTACTCAAAATAAATTAAAAAAGATCAAATTTGTTCAAGTATTCTTACTATAGTTACAATTAAATTACAATTAAGTCAATTGTTTGCAGGTGGTTGAGAGGTATCAACAGGGTGAAACTTTGGGTTAGCGACGGAGTGAAAGTCTTCTTTGTCGTTAACGATATCTGACATGATGAAAGCGCAGATCTTCCCTCGAACATCCGCGATCTCTTTCGCAACGAGTGCATCTAAATCTATCATCAAGTCCTGTCGCTAACAAGAGTAAAGTGGTAAACATATATATTTAAATTTCTAATTAGGAAATAATTATTTTGAGATTGACAAACCTCAGGATCCTTCTTCTTAGCACTGATGATTTGTTGCATATGATGGCAAACATATAATGCACATAGCTCATCATTTTTTTGCTAGCGGCACTGCAAAAATAGAATTACATATATAGGTATAGTCAGTTCAAGACGCATTATTATGAAGTATGATATAGGATTATTGTGTTGTAGCGCATACCAAAAATTGCGTCCTGTGTGTTAGTGTGACGCTCGATCCATTGTATAATCCTTCTTTGCCAACATAGGCGATGAACGACCTATATGATTCCAAAAAGTTATCCTCAGCCATTTCAAACGAAGGAAGACTACAATAGATTTATGTATAGAGGAAATGAGCATACCTATCGGGTATTCCTTTCAAAATGCTGAAGTCGTGCTTTTTTCTGACTAGGGAATCAAGCTATATTACCCTGTTATTATGCAATTATAGATATTTGGATATAAAAATTTAGATCCAAGATTTGAGTATCCGTGTATCTATGCATAGCTTCACAATTTTTCTATGTGGATGCTAATTGTTTCGTGATTCTTTGCTGTTCACAGAATCCCAATTGTAATTTGTATCTAGTACGCTGTCCATGGAGTCATATTTTAGTTTTTAGTACCGGACCAATATGCTTCATGAATGCGATCCACAGTTCTATTTCTAGTACAAACTCTGAATTAAAAGCTATTCACACCATAGGATGGTTAGGATTTTCTCTTTTTCTCTGATTAGGATGGGAATTTCTAGCTTTTTTCTTTTTCTTCGATTAATATGGGAATTTTTAGTCTTTTTACCTCTTAGGATTAATCGCACCTCCTCTACCGTACCAGCCTCGATCTGAGCCGCAGAGTTTGATCCGACTGTTTATCTGGAACCGGGCTGTCGGTGTAGTATTCACCGACCAAAGTTTTATTTTCTTGTTTTTTTTTCCGAATCATCACCGACCAGAGGCAAGTGCGGCTGCCGTCGCCTCCCCGCATGCGTGCGCCATGGCCGCCAGCCGTGCTCATGAAGAGGCGCCATACCAACACCGTATAACTCCTGCGGTGCCAGCTTCCGGTCGGCCAGAGCCGACCAACGTCGCTGCTGACCCGTGGCTTCGACTGCTAGCTAGGTAGCTCTATGCCGACTTCGCAAGTCCTCTATTTGACACCAGGTTGGATCCGAAAGCAGCTGATTTGTACAATTCTTTTTGTTACATGAAGCACGTCAGAAGAGTTCTATTTCTAGTACAAACTTTAAATTAAAAGCTATTCACACCATATAGACGGTTAGGTTTTTTTCTTTTTCTCTGATTAACGTGGGAATTTCTAGCCTTTTTTTCCGATTAATGTGGAAATTTCTAGCCTTTTTACCTCCTAGAATTAATATGGAGGCTTTTAAAAAAGCATCTAATTAATATAGATATAGATAAATAGATAGATAGATAGATGGCTGCGGCGATAACATTGCTTTGCTTCCTGATGTGGTGCTCCTGCTCCTGCTCCTCCAAGAGCAGCAATTCCACAACTGATGAGCTCGCGGTCCTCTCCTTCAAGTCCATGCTGTCCGCAGGCCCATCCAGGGGCTTGCTAGCTTCATGGAACAGTACGTCCGGCCGCTACTGCACCTGGCCGGGTGTTGTCTGTGGCCGTCGGCGTCCCGAGAGGGTCGTCGCGCTGCTCCTGGGCTCGTCCAACCTGTCGGGGCGCATCTCGCCATCCCTGGGCAACCTATCCTTTCTTAGGGAGCTGGACCTCGGCGGCAACAGGATTGTTGGTGAGATACCTCCGGAGCTCAGGCGTCTCAGCAGGCTCCGGGGCCTGAATCTGAGCGCGAACTCCTCCAGGAACCATTCCTGTGGCCATGGGAGGATGCACCAATCTGACGTCGCTTGATCTAAGCAATAACCAACTCCGAGGTACGATCCCCTCGAAATTGGCGCCAGCTTCAAAAATCTTGCCTATCTGTACCTTGAGAGAAATGGTTTGTCAGGAGAGATCCTCGATCGCTGGCAGAGTTGCCATCGCTCCAAGTCCTGTCTTTGTTTGAGAATAGACTATCTGGTGAGATTCCACCTGCTTTGGGCAATCTCACCAACCTCCAGGAACTTCTTCTCCTGACAATAAACTGTCTGGAGCTATCCCTCCATCTCTGGGTCTATTGTCCAGATTATCGGTGCTTGCCTTAGGCTCTAACAATTTAAGTGGAGTAATCCCCACTTCTATTTGGAACATTTCCTCTCTAACAGTGTTTTCTGTCAGGTATAACATGCTAAGTGGTATCATACCTCCAAATGCTTTCAGTGCCCTTCCCCATCTCCACAAGATACTCATGAACGACAACCAGTTTCGTGGCTATTTCCCAGTCTCACTAGCTAATGCTTCCCATATGTCATTAATTGAATTCGGTAATAACTCTTTCAGTGGCATTGTTCCCCCAGAGATTGGAAGGTTAAGAAATCTCAGTTGGCTACAGCTCGGCAGCAATTTGTTTGAAGCTAAAGAACCAAAAGATTTTGAATTCATAACCGCATTAACAAATTGCTCCCAGTTGCAACTTTTGGCATTGGATCATAATAAGTTTGGAGGAGCTCTTCCTGATTCACTTTCCAATCTTTCAACTTCGCTACCGACTCTTCTTCACCTTGAATCCAACACAATCACGGGAAGCATTCCTAAAGATATTGGTAATATCATTAGCTTACAACATCTCGATCTCTCCGACAACTCTTTCACAGGAACCCTTCCCTCTTCCTTGGGAAAGCTTAGAAACTTGGTCCGTCTCTATGTAGATCAAAACAACATATGCGGATCGATCCCATTGACCATAGGAAATCTTACTGAACTGGATTATTTGGGGCTCAGCATGAACACATTCAGTGGTAGGATACCAAGCACACTAGCAAACCTGACAAAGTTATCGGCACTAGATCTTTCAACTAACAACTTTACTGGTCCAATACCCAACAGATTATTCAACATCCAAACACTCTCAATATTGTTTTATGTATCATATAATAATTTAGAGGGATCAATACCACAAGAAATAGGGAATCTCAAAAATCTTGTAGAATTCCGTGCAGAATGGAACAAATTATCAGGAGAAATCCCCAGCACCCTTGGTCAATGTCAACTTCTACGGAATCTCTATCTGCAAAATAATTTCTTGAAAGGTAATATTCCATCACTCTTGGGTCAGTTAAAAGGTCTTGAAACTCTTGACCTCTCAAGCAACAATTTGTCAGGCCAGATACCCAAGTTCTTTGGGAACATTACTATGCTCCATTCTCTGAACCTTTCATTCAATAGCTTTGTTGGAGAAGTGCCAACCGTTGGTGTTTTCGCAAATGTTTCTGAAATCTCAATCCTAAGCAATGCCAAACTTTGCGGCGGCATACCTAATCTACATCTGCCTCCATGTACACCAAACAAAAAACATAAATTTCTGGTGGTACCTATTGTTATTTCTCTCGTTGCAACACTGGCCATCCTTTCATCACTCTACATGCTTCTAACCTGGCACAAGAAAAGTAAAACAAAAGTCCCATCTACAACATCCATACAAGGCCACCCAATGATCTCTTATTTGCAGCTGGTAAAAGCAACAGATGGTTTCTCGACAACCAATTTGCTGGGTTCTGGATCATTTGGGATCGTGTACAAAGGAGAGTTAGATGGTCAAGCTGGTGAAAGTACAATTCTTGTTGCTGTGAAGGTACTAAAGCTTCAAACTCCTGGGGCACTCAAGAGTTTCACTGCCGAATGCGAAGCACTACGAAATATGCGGCACCGGAATCTTGTCAAAATAATTACAATTTGCTCAAGCAGTGATACCAGAGGGAATGACTTCAAAGCAATTCTGTATGACTTCATGCCTAATGGTAGTCTAGACGGTTGGCTACAACCTAACACAAAGGACCAAGCAGTGCAGAAGCACTTGAATCTGCATCAAAGAGTGACCATACTACTTGATGTGGCTTGTGCGTTGGACTATCTTCACAGCCATGGGCCCACACCTGTTGTACATTGTGATCTTAAGTCAAGCAATGTGCTCTTGGATGCTAAGATGGTTGCACATGTTGGAGACTTCGGACTTGCAGGATTCTTGTTGATGGAAGCTCATCTTTCCGCAGTCAACAAGCTCGATGGGATTTAGAGGGACAATTGGTTATGCTGCCCCAGGTTAGCCTAATATGTTTTCTCTTCTTTGTTTGTACTTGTTTGCAATTATCGTCCTTAGTTTCTGTGGAATAAATCATTAAGATGAGCAGGAGAAATTAGTTTGACATTATGGAACATTTGGTTGTCCATAATATTAACTATACGTGTTATGCGAAGTCTAATTTTTTTCTTCGAAATGCCGAATGTGGCAGAGTATGGTGCTGGAAACATGGTATCAACAAAGGGAGACATTTACAGTTATGGAATTCTTGTTTTAGAAACTGTAACCGGGAAGAAGCCCACTGATAGTATATTCAGACAAGGATTGAGCCTTCGTGATTACGTTGAGCAGGCTCTGCGTCATAGCATGATGGACGTTGTCGACGCACGCTTGAAAACGAGCTTCGGACCGTGGATGATTCTTCCAGCAAGAGGAAGATTGATTGCCTGATTTCGTTACTTAGGCTGGGAATGTCTTGCTCTCAGGAAATGCCATCGAGCAGAATGTCAACCGGGATATCATGAAGGAACTGCATGCCATCAAAGAATCCCTCTCGTAGGGAATGCAGAATATGGAGAAGGAAGAAATTCCACATTTTTTATGTTGGAATGTTTCCCTGTAAGTGTGTTCGGAGATGATACCCGCACTGGTCTTCCAACAGTTTTCATTGTAGGATAAGTGGTGGTACACTGAAGTACGATTTCTGTTATATTTAAGTCGGAATATGGACAGCTGAGTCCAAAGGCCTTCAGTGTATGCTGATGGTATGGACGTATGGTCATGCAGTTGCAGTCATGCTTATAAGTTATAAGGCACCATTATTTTGTCAAAACATGCTAAATTTTACAGATTTGGTACTTTGTTGAACACATGAGGATCAGGAGGCAGCTTGTGATCGTTATGGCGAGTAGATCATAACTTTTTTCTTTTTCTTTTTCTTTTTTTTTTTCTGAGATGGTTCATATCTTCGTTAAAGGTATAGTAGTTGTAACAGTATGTAAACTATGTTTTATTGAGTATTCATTTATGGGGATCTAGGGAGGTAGATCCCATTATTACCTTTTTACAAGAACAGATTGGTTGTGTTACTGTCAATGAGATAGGAATTGCTATGACATTCCATATGAACTTTCCTTGATTCTGAGTTGCATTACAAGTTTCGGACAATCTCTGTTGATTTTCATCCAGGCAACAGTCTGCCTGACACCAAACCAAGCTTCTTGGTTGATGTTAGACAGGGTAAGTTTGCTTAGCAAGCTGCTTCAGAAGCAGTCTATTTGGTATGGTTTGAGCTTCAAGCAGCTTTGGGCTGAAAACAGTTAAGCCTACACCCTCCAAATGAGTTCTTAAATAGTTGCGATTATACTTCTAAGCATCCGTTTGTAAATCAGGAATTTCAGAATCAGAAAAAAAAAATCCCGCGTTCCTAAAGGTTCCTAAATATTGTTCATCTATATTATTTTAGCTTTAAGATACATCAGTTGGTAGCTTGTATCTTGTAGCCATTTTGAGAGACCATGTGGAGGTCGTCCCGTATGTGAGTGATGAGTAATTGACAAAGTTTAGGATAGTCGAGTTTGGGTTGAGTGGTTCGGAGTCGAGTCGTTGCATGGTGCAATCGGGCTCTGTCGGACTTGGTCAAACTTGGTCGTATGGGATTAGGATGCATATTCCTTGATTCGACAAGTTTGGATTTTGTCATGGTAAGTTGTTGGTATTTACGCTTTCATGTATCGAAGCGGTGCTATTTGATGTGTTTCTTGTGCGTGTATGACGGGACATCGGGTGGAGTCGTGGCGAGACACGGTGGACCGGACTAGGTGCAGGTGGCGCTGAGGTCAGAACGGTCGGGATGTGTCAAAGACGACGTGGACTCGAGGTGGTTGCGAGGCGTGCGAGACGAGAAGCGCGGAAGCTTCCCGGAAGGTGCAGGAGGGGCGAAACGGGAATTTCGCAAGGCTGCACAAGCGGGAGCGGGCTCCGTTGGATTTAGCGGGCGTAACGGGGTGGAGACCCGTTAGCCGTGGGCTATAAATAGGATGGAGGGGCTGCTGCCCAAGCTGAACACTTCAAGAGTTTCTAGGGTTTCCTTTAGTCAAAAGAGGCTTTAGAGTTTGTTTTGGCTTTAGGCTTTAGTTGTTGAGGGTTGTTCCCTGCTGTCCCCTTACTTTTCTCAAGATGGCTGAGTATGTTCTTGAGGTTTGAGAGTGGGAGAGGATGAGATGAAAGCTTCTAATCATTCCTCTTGTATCAATCATGTATCTCTCTTCCTCTAGATCAATATGAGATGGTGCTTGATTTTGATATCCAGGGATTTACTTTGTAGATTATTTTAATGCCTTGTCCCCTCGGTTTTATGAATCTCAAATCTTGTCTTTGAGTTTTGATTGCCGTGACATGTTGTGCGTGTGTATGCAGAGGGCGGTGTGTTGATTTGTATTGCTTGGCCGTTCCTTGTGTGTTATTGATCGGCATTTTCCTTTGGCTGCTATGTTGCTTTGACTCGATCAAATCAGTTTTGGAGGCGATGCATGTGGCGTGTGGAGCACCCATGAAAAATTTCTTGGCGGCTGATGCTCTGAAATCTTGTTAATTTTTCCTTAGCTGTCCTTTTAAGGTTCCTATTGCTTTGACAGCTATCCTGTGCGTGCTGTTTGAAGATTTTCTTGTGGCTGTAGGGGAGCTCCCTGTGAGACCCCGACATTTATTAGGCTCATAATACTTAGTCATACAATTGACCCTAGTATTATCAACCAAATAAACCGGTCTCGAGAGATGTATACTCCCGAATGCGAGATACATACCTCACAACAAAAGAGTATATCAATTCCATACAACACATAGTACATAAGCAACAAACCGAAGTTAAAAATAAAAAGGAATAGCTATTACAAAAGAGAGGCCCTTAGGCCAAATAGCAATAAAACTACAAGAATAACAGCGGAAGCAAAAGTGCCATAAAGATGGCTATAACACAAAGCCAATCAGTGTGCCTTAACCCCTAGGCATCTGACCGGACCGCCAAGCTAGTCGTCGAAGAAATCGCAACACGTGGCATGTAGTAAGGCTCTTGGAGCTCACCTCCGTCCTCTGCAACAAATTTGTTAAGAAAGCAAATGAGTACAATAACTTGTTTATTGTACTCGCAAGACTGACGTGTAAGATAATGTAACTATAATTTAGCTACATGCAAGCTTTATTTAAGTGGATGAGGCTTTGGACTCATTTTAGCACAAAGCAAGTTTCATTTGCAATAACATAATAGATTGAAGGCAATTTGATAAAGCATTTTTAATTGTTGAAATACAACGCGAATAATAACATAATAACAACAACAAGAACAAATCCTGGAAGTGACTAACCCTTAGTCACCACAACAATAGCATGAACTCCCCGTTCATACCAACCCATCAAATTTTAATTAAAAGTTTGAGACTAGTCTTGAACGACCTTACCAAGCATGTCCATAACCTAGGACGAGGCTATTCAATAGTTTTATCCTGCAGGTGTACCACTGTACCCACACGCCGCATCGCCTTTCCTTTTTGGCACACTACCTTTGGTATGCCGGCACGACTAAGTCCTCGAGACAGTTCCAATGGACAATGCTAATTAGTCGCACAACCCACGGGAGAAGGAGACATCACACAACCTTCCCGAAGCTAATGCTCCCTCCCACATCACACACACATTTTAGTTTTAAAACACACCAACCGAGCGACCCCAATTAACACCGCCCAAAGTACTTAGTCAAGAGGGTTCCATATGCCCCCGTGTGGTTAGCATAAAAAGCGCTTGGCTTAGTGACCCAAGTACTCGGTCCTTAGGGACCCAGCATACCACCACATTCCAAAAACCGCACCATCCATCCAATATGCCCAAGTCTAAATCAACATTTTATTTTCAGTTTTTGATTTTACAAATTAATCAAAGCACAAGTGCTAGACATAAAGGAGTAATAATCAGTTTTGAGTGATCAAGATCATCGACTAAGTCGATGATCGCCCATTACTACCGATAACTAAGCATGTCTAAGCAGTATTAAACGCCACTACTAAGTGATAAGAGCTCATCCAACGAGCTCAAACCACAGCGAATAACCTAGGATCATTGGTAGTAGAGGATAACAATTCCTACAGATTATGCAACTATAGGATAGCTAGCGACATTTAACACAAAGTAGCATGCATACATAGAAGTAACACAAAGTATTAAGATTTAAAGTAATGGGACATGAGGGACATGGTCAAACTTCTTGCCTTGCTGCTGGTCACTTTGTTGCGGAGGGTCGCTTATGGATCACCACAAATGTCGAAACCTAACGGAAAAACGATAAAGAACCGATAAGAACGATTTAAAACAACAAGACAGAACAGCAAACGAACTCCAAAACCTCTGAAATTTCTACAGTAGTAAGAGGGTGATTTTAGGAATTTAGCAACAAGAACCAATTGATTTGGATTCTCAATGCAAAAGTTATGAGCAAAACAACTCTGCTCAGCCCTAAAAATACCAAACTGCACTATTCACTAATTTAATTATGAGGCAACATTTTCTAGAAAAGTGGTGAGGCTGAAATTTTTACTGCAAAACCAGCACCTCATGAGATGAATAACACAATTGAGTTCATCTCATTTGGAGCTATTATGCACTTTCTATAATTTTTCAAAAACAAGAACTTGAACAAAATTATAATGCACAAGTCCTTATTTTTATAACAGCAACATGCTCCACTCTAATTTTCACAGTGAGTTCATTAATAGAGGAAACCAACAAAGTTGGTTTCACTCAAAAATAACTTATAGAGCATTAGTTATGCACTTTACAAGTTAAGCCTAATTTGGAGTGTATATTTAAAGTTAGTTTTAAAACCTAGTGGCTAACTGTGCTCTGGAGCTGAACTCAACTTACAATCATTTTTGGATTAAAGTCAAGTTCAAGATAGAGCTAACACAATTTGAATGACCTCATTTGGAATTAAAATGAAAGAGATATGACATTCTAAAGTTTATACCTTATTTCAGTTTATTATTAAGACTTTACTAACATTTCTAAAACTCACAGAGACATGGGAGGTCGTGAGCCACAGATCACAGATCTAACGGCTCGACCTCCCAGAGAACAACACACATGCGCATGGGAGGTCCAGAGGTCCTGGACCTCCTAACCACGCACATGCGCGAGGTGAGGGGAGGTCATGGCCGTAGATGGGAGATCTAACGGACCACAACATGGAAGGGAGGTCCGGAACGGACCAGATTAACAAGGGGAGGTCCTCAACGGTGAGATGACCTCGAGGAGGTCCCAGAGAGGTCTCAGCGCCACGCACCTCCAGGAGGTCTGGACGGCTAAGATTGCGCCAAGGAGGTCCTGGACGCTCCAGATCTCCTTGGAGGAGGTCTGGACGTCCCAGAGCTCGCGCACGCACGTGCTTGGACAGGATATTAATGCGCGCGGGACCGCGAGGAGGTCCGCGCGCACGGGAGTTCTTAAATGCACGCATTAAAGGATGGATTTAAGGCAGTTAAGGCGCGCCCACGATTTCAATGATGGGAGCAATGATTAGCGCATTAACTCGGTGGATCTGTTGTCCTAAAAACGACAATTGACACGCTCGGGACGTCCGACAAAATCCCGAGCGTGAAGATGTGATCCTCGCCGGCGATGTAGAGCTCGCCGGGGAGGTCCAATGATACCGTTGGGTCCGCAATAACCATGCGCACCCAACGGACCTCCCCTCAACGGCGGCGACGGCCTTAATCGCCGGCGAGCCGGAGAGGACAGAGACGACCTTCACGGCCAAAATACGAAATGCAAAAGGAGCTCCGCGCGACATTCAAGCTTATGCCAACTAAAGCTCCGCGAGAACATTCATGCGGGTGCCAGCACTAAGGGACTAACAGGGGGGTACCTGGAGGTCCTTAAGATGCTGGGGAGGTCGTGGAGGTGATGACCGGCGTTGGGGAAGACAGTGAAGCTTCACAGCCCAATGCACCAGCTCCAAGCTCGACTTTGTCCTCCTCTGAAAAATGCCCAAACAATTTAAGTTAGGGTTAACTTCCAAGAGAGGTTTAGGAGCAAAGTGAGCAAGGGTTGGAAAGAGGAGCCATGGATCTTCTTGTGCCACCGAGGAGCTCCAAGGACTCAACAATGGCAGCCACCAAAGTGAGGAAGTGAGTGAGGGAGGAGGAGCTCAGCCACGCACAAAGTGCAAGGCTGAGGTTGGTTGTGTGTAAAGGAAGCCAAGGGAGGCTTCCAAGGGTGACTTATACTTAGGGCAAGGAGGTTGTAGGCCACCGGCTAAGCTCATGGTGAGCTTGGCCCATGGCACGTTCCATGGAGTGGACAAGACCTGGGGCTGACAAGGGGGCAGGCTCGGGCTTGACCTGAGGGGCTAAAGCTGACCACATGGGCGGAAAGCTGACCTGCATTAAATGCGGGTCAGCAAAGAGCTGTTGAGATGTACCCAAGGTCAGGCACGCATTAAATGCACTGGTCAGAAGCTCCCACGCGTGCCAGAGGAAGGAGAAGAACAGGGGAGGTCCTAGGGGCCGTTGGATAAGACCTGGGGAGGTCCTGGCCATCGGATCTCATTTTTGAACCGTTACGTTTCTAAGTGGCTGGGAGGAGGTCCCAGCCACACGATCACGGGTGGGGAGGTCATGGCCTCACGATTTCACTTAACGTGAAAACGCACGTGAGGAAATGGACAGGAGGTCCAAAGCGTTGGATCTCCATCCAACGGTGCGGACCTCCAGTGAGGACTTAACCGCACGCGATCGAAAAGACATGAGGGGGAGGTCATGGCCTTTGGATGTAAATCCAAGGGCACTGACCTGATGGGGAGGTCTGATATGATGCGCAACAGGCAAGGGAGGTCGGGACCTTTAGATTTAGATCTAAGGGCTACGACCTCATGTGCGCTGGGGAGGTCTGGTGCGCATGAGACAAAAAGGAGGTCGTGACCGTAGATTTTAATCTAACGGTGCACAACAAAGGATGGGGGAGGTTGTGAGCGCTTGATAACGCGGGGAGGTCGTGAGCTGTTGGATTTGATCCAACGGCTACGACCTTGGTTAGGTGGGAGGTTTGTTTAGTTTGATAGTGAGGGGAGGTCATGGCCATGGATCTTGAATCCAAGGGCCAAGACCTGGACAAGGTGGGAGGTCTGACTGAGTATGTTGAGGAGGAGGTCGTGGCTGTTGATCTTTGATCCAGCGGCCATGACCTCAACAAGGTGGGAAGGTCTTTGCGGTGTTGACCAGAGAGGAGGTCGTGGCGGTTGGATGCAAATCCAACGGCTACGACCTGGTCAAGGTGGAGAGGGAGGTCTGCAGGGGTGCAGACCTGGTTGAGGAGGTCCAAAGGGGGTTGGGCTGGACCAGTTTTGAACATGGCTAGCCCAAGGAACAGGGTAGGCTTTTTATATTTAGTTTTTAACAGCTGAGACTTAACATAATTATTTGAGATAGCAATTGAACTCCAAAATTCATGAAATTTTGACAGGAGCTTGCTGACAACATGATTAACCTTGCATAAAATTTCCGGAGGTTATTATGCAATGCATTTTTCTCAGGAAATTCATGAAGGTTGTTTAAGGGATTGTTTTACCTCCAAAATTTATCAAACTAGTTTTACAACTTGTGATATTTTTCAGAGGGGTCCCTCATCAGTTTTTGGACCAAGGGAAAAATATTTCCAATAGATTGGCACAAGATTTGAGATAATTGGAAAATGAATTTGGCTTTTGGTCGACAAGAGCTTTGTGTTTTTAGATTACACAACTCTTGGACACGAATCACATGAGATTTTAGGGTTTTTCAAGATGTGAGAAAAAGTTTTAATTTCTACACATATAATTATACTTGAATAACCCTAATTATACATTTGGGATGTTACACTCCCGTAAGATCCTTTTTATTTTATTACCACCAGTTCTTGGCTGCAGTTCGTTGTTCCGCCCACTTAAACCGAAGTCTTTTCCTGTGATTGGAGTAGGCGGCGTCCTGTTTTGGAGAGGAAAAAGCAGGTTAATTTTTTGATTGCTGCTTGCTTGTTGGGTCGGCGGCCAGCAGAACCATGTTTAACTTGATGTTAACTGCTCCTGCTCATTGATGTGGCCGATTAGTGCATTGATTCTCCTGTTTTGCTGCGACTGTTTTTTTTGCTTGGCTCCTGTGTAGTCTTGATTGTTGCGGCAGCTTGTGTTTGCCTTGGCCTGCTTCTCCGGAGAAACTGAGATTTGTGACGGCGGCTATTCTTGTTTTGGTCGGCTATTGTTGGATTGAGTTCCTGCTCGTTTACTGCTTGTAGTTCTGAGCGGCTTAGATAGAAAAGGTAATTCTCGGTGGCTGTAGACCTTCTAGCTTGATCATGCATGTCAGATCCTATTGGTTGATTCAGTGTTTGGATTAGCTTCTATTGACAGCAGTCTCTTTGTGTATGCTTGTCAATTTTGTGTGGTTTGTTTTGGTCTTGTTTGGGCTGCCAAGGGACTGATGCTTCTTGTTTTAAAGCAGTGTTTGCTAAGAGAGCTACATCTTTCTGTGTTCTAGTGCACTCACCTGATATACACTGTTTCTTGTTGTTTATAGTGCTATTCAAAGAGATACCTTTTTTTTAGGGGTTTGATCGAATTCAACACATGTCATCCGCTGTGCATGTATACAGATCTTCATAGCTTTTATAGCTATTGGAGTGAAAGTAGTGTTGAGTCCGATCGAGGTGAAATTTAGAGAAAGCGTCTATTCACCCCCCCCCTCTAGTCGCCTTTCCGGTCCTACACATTTCCTCTTTATGTCACAGTTTTCTGGGCACAATTGATGCAACCAGGCCCCTCCTCTATGGTAGTCATCAAGATGTGGGACCAACATGTCAGTGGTCATTCTTCGCCCTTCCCTATTTCTTCCTCGCACGCCTTCCTCGTTGTCCTCGCATTGCGCCGCTTATAACCGAACAAACTCGATCAATCCACACCCGGACGCCGACGAGGGCTCGAGGATTGCCGCCACCGCTCCGCAGTGGCTGCCAGCGAGGCTGGCCCCATCAGGGCGTGCAGGGATGGCGGTCAGGCGGTGATGGCGGCGGCGGCGGCGGTGGAGATGGCCGACGATCGAATGCAGGCAACGCCTCGGCGCCAAGGGGTGATGGATTTGCTGCGCTTGGCGGTGAACAAGTGGAAGAAAGATGACATCGAGGGTTAGCACTGGACTCCTAGGCCACTTTCTTTCAATACATCTTCACTTACTGTAACTTCCTGCGAACTTTTGAGACTCAACATTGCGACTCACAAAAAGGTTTATTCTAAATTTCTTACAACTTTTGAGACTCAGAAATTTTAGTGACAAAATTTAAGGCAACAGAATGTTAATTTTATGTGCTGAATGTACTATTCAAAGTGTTCTTGATTTGAGGCTGTGTGAAATTTGGGTTAATAATAATATTGAGTTGAGCTGAACCTAGCTAGTTTTTAGGCTTGCTCGAGATCAGCTTGTTGGTAACCATATACTGTGCAACTTACAAAGCCTGTCCATATCCAGCATGGACGGACTAATCTAGTAGGCCAAATTGATCAATAATTGATCGATCGCAATCTTTTAATTCGACTAACGGTTGACGATCTTAAAAGTTAGAATTGATTCCAGCTAAAGATAAAACGGAGCAAATACTTTTGTAAAAGAAAGTAATTCCATCATTCAAAAGTGTACTGCTGATTAAAGAACCAAATGCGGCATTCTTTGCAAGTGGTTAGCTGGTGGGCAGTCTCTTCCCACTACGTGCCATACGGCTTTGCAAGTGGTTAGAGCCTGGCTAGATAGAAGAAGATGGTTCATGGATGAATCCATACCAAAGGTGAAAGGGCCATTGAACATCCAGTTGCCAAAGACTGGCAGATAGATAACCAGTGACCAACGACATCCTGTTTTAGATGCGAATATATAAAAGTGCACTCTAACTCAGATTCCTGGGGAAATAAAATGGAGCAAATACATTTGTAAAAGAAAGTAATTCCATCATTCAAAAGTGCATGTACTGCTGATTAAAGAACCAAATGTGGCATTCTTTGCAAGTGGTTAGAGCCTGGCTAGATAGAAGATGATGGTTCATGGATGAATCCATACCAAAGGTGAAAGGGCCACTGAACATCCAGTTGCCAAAGACTGGCAGATAGATAACCAGTGACCAACGACATCCTGTTTTAGACGCGAATATATAAAAGTGCACTCTAACTTAGCTTCCTGGAGAAATAAAATGGAAACTCACATGTCTAATTCCTTCAGTGCATAAAAGTGCGCTCATGAAGTCTTGTAGCCACTTCCTCATTGTTCTGCAATTATATATCTAAATCCTTCAGTACATACAAGCACGCTTGGGATCAGCTTAGGGGTGGCCCACTAGCCCTAACGACCCGACGAAGACCACAAGGAGGCCCCCGAGGGCCACGGGCCGAAGGCGCGACTAGGGCCCCTAGAGGGCACCAAATATGACTTTGGAGAGGCCCCGGCGGCGCTGAAGACCACCAAAGGTCCACGAGGCCAAGGGTCAAGGAGCGACTAGCGCCCCCCCCGGGTACCAAGCATACCTCGGGAGGCCTCTGAGGGTGCGCGGTTACCGAAGGCCCCCGAGGGCCACAGAAGGCACACTTTACCTCCCGAGGGCACCACGGTACCTTCCTGAGGGGCCAAGGGTGTAGGAAGGCACGAGCACCACATATCCAGGGACGATGAGGCCCCAGATCCTTGCCACTACATCAGCTCCTCGTCGGAGGGCTCTCCGTGTATTTACTACATCCCCCCTCGGTGGGCAAGGCCGCCTCAGCCTAAGCCTGGCTACGGATTCGGCGCATGACGCAGAAAATCGTTCTTCGCATCAGATAGCCCCGCCGCTTCCCGAGCGGGCGACTAAACGCGCCACGGCAACCTTGCGCCGATTTAAACAATACGAACTCCTCCATGGCCCCACCAAGGTTCGCCAGACGCCAACGCTGCCACTTCGCGCCATGATAAACGACACCCTCGTAACACAGCTGTAGTGCCCAAATAGAGCGAAGGCAGCACTCCACCTTCGACTCACAACGAGGGTTAGTGACCTTCATCGTGCGCCCCTCGGATGGCTGGACCCCCCGATCGATAGCACACCGAGCAACAAGCAGTCACCCTGCACAAAACACAAGTTTAGAACGATAGCGCCAAGCATACTAAGCAAACCACACAAACACAATAGCCAAAAGTTTCCATTCAAACATCCTTGTCGATGCATTTCACCATTGTTGGGCAACTCGTCCTTCCTAAAGGAGCTTGACCCACGCGAGAACCGCTTGTTGGGTAGATACCATCGAGCTCTGCTATCTCAAGCAGTTTCGAGTCTTGAACCCGAGCACTAATTCTCTAGAAGGAACCATTCCTATGGCTCGGGAGGATGCACCAATCTCATGACACTTGACCTAAGCAATAACCACTTCCAAGGTGAGATCCCAACCGTGATAGGCACCATGAAATATCTTTTCAACCTATTCCTCCTCAAGAATGGCTTGTCGAGAGATCCCTAGATCTCAGGGTGACTTGCTATTGATCAAATATTTGAATTTGTACAATAACAGGTTATTTGTGATGAATAAGTCTCTGACTTGTTGGATAAGTCTTTTGTGTTTGCTTTTGTCAGCCCTTCAAGGACAAACATCTTAGAGGACAAAGATCTTAGAGGACAAAGATCTTAGATCGCTTTTAGGACAAAGATCTTAGATCGCTTTTAGGACAAAGATCTTAGACCGCTTTTAGGACAAAGATCTTAGACTAGCATCTTAGCATATGCTTGGTGGATAGCACCTATAATTTGTATCCCCAACCCCAAAGTTGGCATGGCATTGTGAGAGAAATAAACAGAAAAATTGCCCCATCTCCAAGTGTCTTCCTCTCGATGAGAGTAAAGATCTTGCTATCACCAAGAGCAAGAGTCGAGCGACTAACAAGTGGTATCAGAGCCATACTATCCTGCAACCTGAGCATCTCCTGCTCAATCCCTTCTCCAGCCTCACCTCCAAATTTCGCCAAGAAATTAGCCCAACAACAAGTAGCAAGCAGCTCTCCTCCACACAGCCAGCTTCCCGGTGGCGCCATCATGTTCGCAGATGATCTCGGCCTTCGATGCGCTCGAGCACACGGCGGCGGCAAGAAGTTTAACTCGCTGTGGCGAGGAACGCGAAGCGAAGCGGCGGCTGAGCAAGCTGCGCGCGAAAAAGCGCCGAGGTCGGCAAGAAGGAGCTGGCAGCAGCCAGAGCGGAGGTGGAAGCAGCGGCGGCGGCAGATGCAGCGCGTGCGGCAGCAGCGGAGGTCGAGGTTCTACGCGGCAGCAACAGCAGCTCCATCTCGGCTGATGACAGCGCCGACGCGGACCTTGAGCCGCTGGAGAGGGAGGCGTGAGGGCAGCGGGCGCGAAGGCAACCGCGCGACGCCATGAGCGCGGCGGCAGCCAGCAGCGCGGACGCGCCGGGCGGCGCCTCGAGGAGACACGCGACGGCGGCGGGCAAGATGGTCGACGGAGAGCGCGCCTTCACAGCGACGCGTTTCTCTCCCGGTTCGCATGCGTGGTCACCACGCAGTACCAGTCGTCGCCGAGGACGCCGCCCTCGGCGGCGGTGGCCTCACTCACCAAGACCAACTTCGCGGAGTGGGCTGCGGTGATGAGGGTAAGGCTCCAGTGCGCGCATATGGGATGCGATCCGCACGAAGACGCCGACTATGACCAGATCGACGGCGCCGATGCTCATCGCCGCAGCCCCGCCGAGATGCAATTTCGCTACAACAAGCGGATCGCCAAAGAGGCTTGGGACGCCATCGCCGCAAAGACGATCGGCAGCGCATCGCGCCCGCAAGTCTACATTGCGCACTACGCGACGGAGTGGGAGAACCTCGCCTTCAAGCCGTGAGGACGTTGATGACTTCGCTCCGCCTCAACACTCTGCCGCAGGTTGGTGCAGTTCGGGCGACGACACCTACGGCGAGGAGAGAGCGTGGAGAAGCTCTTCCGCCGTCGAGAAGTACAAGCAGATGGCTCGCCGACGAAGTCTCTGCGGACCTTCCACGATGACGATCGAGGAGGCGCGGTCGCCTCAAGGTCGTTGATACGATGAGCCACATTGTCTCTCGACCCGCCACCATTGGCGGAAGCTCCTCCTCACTCGGGAGCAAGTGGTCACTTGACAAGGTGACAGAAGAAGGGGAGCCTTCTTCCACGACAAAGTGCCGCAAGCGTGGCAAGCAAAAGCGACGCGAGACAACTCTTGCTACAATCGCGGCAAGCCTCGGTCATTGGGCCAAGGATTGTCGGCGACCACGAGGTGATGACCGTGGAGGCGCCAGTGGCGGCTGGCTGGCAAGCAAAAGCGCAAGACGAGACTCTTGCTTTGCCACAATCGCGCAAGCTTGGTCATTGGGCCAAGGATTGTCGACGACCACGACGCTGCCGTGCCCACGCCAGCAAGAAGGAGGAGGAGCAGCCGGCTCTGTTCATTGCTCATGCGAGCATCGAACTACCTCCAGTTGCACCGGCCGCAGCGGCCTTCCTCCACCTTGACGAGCCAAAAGCACATGCCCTCCTCGGCGACAGTTCCGGCAACGACAAGACCGACGGGTAGTGCCTCGACACCGGTGCCACCCACCACATGACCGGGCGGCGGGAGTTCTTCTCCGAGCTCGACTCAAACGCTCGAGGCTCCATCAAGTTTGGGACGCCCGCGGAAGATCAAGGGCGCCGGCTCCGCTATCTTCACCGCCGTGTTCGGCGAGCACAAAGCCGCTCACCGCGTCTACTACATCCCCGACCTGCAGAACCCATCATCGCCTTGGGATACTGGATGAGAACGGCTCGCGATGTCGAGATCGAGCACGGGTGCCGCGGATTTGGGATCTTCGCCACCGCCTTCTTGCCAAGGTAACCAGAGGCGCAAATAGACTCTACATCCTTCACGTCGAGTTGCACAACCCTTCGTCTCGCCGCTCGTCGGGACGACGAGGCGGGCAATAACTGCACGAGCGCTTTGGCACCTTCACTTCGAGGCCCCGGCGGCTCGGTGCCACGGAGATGGTGCGAGGCTGCCGCCCCTGACCATGTGGGAGCGGTTACGCGCGTCTGCGTGTTGACGGCGCAGGCGACTCCTTTCCCCAAAGAGGCGAAGTTTCGAGCCAAGGAGAGGCTCGAGCTCGTGCACGGGACTTGTGTGGCCCGTGACACCGCCACACCGGGAGGACGACGCTACTTCTCGCCGCTCGTCGACGACCTCTCCCGCTACATGTGGGTGATGGTCCTCGGCAAGCAAGGGTGAGGTCATGGACGCCATCAAGCGCACGCAGTCGCCGCGGGAGGTAGAGGTCTTGCCGTAAGCAGCTTAGCGTCTTCGCCAGACAATTAACGGCGGCGAATTCACGGCGGCTGAATCGCGTCGATCGTCCGATGAGGGTATTCAAGCCACTACTCCGCTACCGCACAGCCCGCAGCGAGAACGGCGTCGTCGAGCGCGCAAACCAGACGGCCAGGGGATGGCTCGGGCCCTCCTCAAGCGAGGGGATGCCGCCGCCTTCGGGAGAGGCGGTGGTGGCACCGTCTACATCCTCAACCGCCGCCTACCAAGGCACTCGACGGCGGACACCGTCACGAGGTTTGGCATGGGCGCAAGCCGCGGTTTCTCACTTGCGGGTCTTGGCTCCCTCGCGTTCGCCAAGGAGCTTGGCCACTGGCAAGCTCGACGACAGAGCACTCGGGAGTGTTCATCGGCACGCGGAGGGCTCAAGGCCTACCGATCCTCGACCACGACACGGCAATTCAAGATCTCGCGTGACGCCAGGTTCGACGGCGGCGAGGCCGACATGGGACAAGGCGGTGGGCGACGATTCGACTTCGATTCTCGTGGACTTCGTCGACTACGCCCATTTCGAGAGCCGGGAGCTAGCGGCTCGCCTTCACCGAGCTCGACATCTCGCCGCCACAGCTCGGCCATGAGTGCTCCACCACCTTCGCACCAGCTCGCCCCACTCTTCACCACCGCCACTCCGCACCGGCTCACCACTCTCGCACCGGCACCACACCACCGGATCGCCCCAACAACCGGTCCACGACGAAGCAACAAGACGGTGGAGTTCGCATCCGCTGTCCCACGACGAGACCGCCGACGCTACCACGATGGCGAGCCTCTGCGCTACCGCATTATGGACAAC
The DNA here is from genome assembly GCA_036346405.1 of Phyllostachys edulis. Taxonomy (NCBI): domain Eukaryota; kingdom Viridiplantae; phylum Streptophyta; class Magnoliopsida; order Poales; family Poaceae; genus Phyllostachys; species Phyllostachys edulis. The sequence goes on along the minus strand of JAYEVD010000342.1, from coordinate 12,397 downwards.
ATCTCGGCAAGCCGCCCGTCCTCGATCGGCGCGAAGACGACTTTCGGCGGGCTGCACTTGGTGTGCGACGACGGCGAGCCCCGCTCCTTTGCCGAGGCGAGGAGACGCGCGGCGGGCGGTCGCGATGAAGCAAGAGATGGACGCCGAGGCGGAACCGGACGTGGGAGTGGCGATCTTCTGCCGGTCACCACGCGATCACCCTTAAGTGGGTGTTCAAGCTGAAGCGGGATGAAGCCGGCGCCATCGTCAAGCACAAGGCTCGCTTGGTGGCACGAGGCTTCATGCAGCAGGAGGGGATCGACTTCGACGACGCTTTCGCACCCGTCGCGCGCATGGAGTCCGTTCGTCTTCTCCTCGCACTTGCAGCCCAGGAGGGTTGGCACGTCCATCACATGGACGTCAAGTCCGCCTTCCTCAACGGCGACTTGAAGGAGGAGGTCTACGTCCGTCAGCCGCCGGGATTCGTCATCCCCGGCAAGGAGGGCAAGGTCCTCCGCCTACGCAAGGCCCTCTACGGCTTGCGGCAGGCACCACGAGCCTGGAACGCTAAGCTGGACTCCACCCTTATGCAAATGGGGTTCCAGCAGAGCGCACACGAGACCGCGGTTCACCGCGGGCAGGGCGGCAACGCCTGCCGGTGGGCGCTCGCCGACGACTTGGTGATCACCGGCTCCAAGGAGGCCGGTCGGTTGCTTCAAGGCGGAGATGAAGACCGCCTTCGTGATGAGCGACTTGGGGCTCTCCTTCTACACGGGATCGAGGTCCACCAGACAGCTCCCAGATTCCTTCGCCAGACCGCCTCGCCAAGCGCATCGCTGAGTGGGCGGGCTCGCTGACGCAACCCAGCCCACACTCCTATGGAGGAGAGGTTGGCGAGCCACGACGAAGCACGGCGGAGGAGGTGGGCGACGCACGATCTGCAAGACAGGTGGGCGACCGCCGCTACCTTGTCCACACGCGATCGACTTGGCGTTCGCCGTCGGCTACGCTCGCTTGGTTCATGCAACGGCGACGACGGAGCATCAAGCAGCCGTGAAGAGGATCCTCCGCCACGCTATGGGCACCTCCGACCACGGCTTGCACTACCCGAGGTGTCCCGGCGGCAAGACTTCATCGGCACAGCGACAATGACCACGCGAGCAACATCGACACCGGAAGAGCACAAGCGGATTCTCTTCTTCCTCGGCAAGTGCCTCGTTAGAATCGATCAAGCGGCGGTGGTGGCCTGTCCCACCAGTGAGGCCGAGTACATAGCGGCCTCCACCGCTTCGACTCAGCGCCTGCTGGCTCGTTCGATCGCTTGGATCTCCTCGGCGAGACATCAAGCGGTGGCGCTGGGGTGGACAGCAAGTCCGCCTGCTCGCAAAGAACCCTGCTTTCCATGAACGGAGCAAGCACATCCGGGTGAAGTACCACTTCATCCGAGGCTGTTGGATGAAGGCGAAGATCAAGGCGAAGCTACATCAACACCACGGATCAACTGCGGACTGCTTCACCAAGCCTCTTGGGAGGGTCAAATTCCTCGAGCTCGCCTCCAGGGATCGGATGGTTCAACTCTCCCACAAGACGACGACAAGACTTAGGGGAGAATGATGAATAAGTCTCTGTACTTGTTGGATAAGTCTTTTGTGTTTGCTTTTGCTGCCCTTCAAGGACAAAGATCTTAGAGGACAAGATCTTAGATCGCTTTTAGGACAGATCTTAGATCGCTTTTAGGACAGCATCTTAGACTGCTTTTAGGACAGCATCTTAGCATATGCTTGGCTGGATAGCAGCCTATAAATTTGTATCCCCAACCCCTCAGGTTGGCATGGCATTGTGAGAGAAATAAACAGAAAAATTGCCCCATCTCCAAGTGTCTTCCTCTCGATGAGAGTAAAGATCTTGCTATCACCAAGAGCAAGAGTCGAGCGACTAACAATTTGGAGAGATACCACCTGCTTTGGGCAATCTGACCAACCTCAGGCTTATTGATCTTGACTTCAACATGCTATCTGGAGTCATTCCTTCATCTTTGGGCATTCTGTCCAATTTATCTTAGCTCAACTTAGCGTTTAACAATTTAAGTGGCTTGATCCCCACTTCTATTTGGATAATCTCCTCTCTAATGGATCTTTCTGTCGAGCACAATATGCTAAATGGAATGATACCTCAAAATGCATTCGATTCTCTTCACCATCTGCAAGACATAACTGTTAGATGTGTATTATTACCTGTCTATTTTCCCTGTTGTATAAGGGGTTAATTACATATATGCCATACCTGTACTTCTATATATATTGGCCCATTGGCCTCATGATGAATAGAAGCGCTATTCATAACATGGTATCAAAGTAAGGCTAGGGTTAGGGTTTATTGTTGCCGCCGCTGCCGCCCACTTGTGCGAGCTCTGCGTTGGCTTCACGCCGTCGCCAGTCTTCCGCCGCTGGATCCCGAGCGCCACCACCGGATCTGGGCCTTCCGTCACCGGATCGGCGCTTCTTCTTCATGCCGTTGCCGCCTGAGCCCTGTTTGCGATTGCGATTTTGCTTCGCCGGAGTGCGCCTAAGCCCTCACCGCCGACGTTGCCTCCTCTGGATCGACTCTTCCCCCAACGCCAGATTGACGCTTCGCCTCGGCTCGACGCTCCCCGCTCGGCTTCACCCTGATTCCACCAGATCGAGCGTGGCTTCACTCGAATCTAGTGATTCTGTGCTGCTGCAGCCCCCGATCGAGCCTGCAATTCCCACCAGCTCGACGTCGATGTCCCCTGATGCCGCCTATCAAGCTCGACTTCACCGACGTCGGAGTGAGCAGAGCTCTCTGCTTAAGTCGGAGTCGAAGAAGGAAAGCATGGTGGTTTACGGTTTTGGTTCCGAGTTTTCGGTTCAAGTAAAAAGAAATGTTGTCTTCTTCGGGCACTATTTTTGTTCCTCGTTGCCCGGTGATCTTCTATGGTGTCAATTATCGGGACTGGTTTCAGCACATGCGTCTCCACATGTGTGGTCAGCATCTTTGGGATTTTCTCACCGACGAGCTACCTTATCCGCCTCGACCTGTTCCACTTGTTGAGCTCATGCTCCCGAAGGATGCTTCCGAAGACACTCGTAAAGAGGCATTTGATATTTTTGAGGATGCCATGGAGACTTTTCAAACGCAGTATACTACCTACAAGACATGGATTGATGAGGATGCTAGTGCCTCTGCTATTCTGGTTGCTAGTATGGAAGCGCATCTCACTGGGGGTGTGGTTGGCTTGGCTTCAACACAATTGATGTGTCTGGTGATGCTTCTCTAAATTGCTAGGGTTTGCAAGCTTGGTAAATAGCTTAAACTCCCCTATCCTTCCAAAGAGTCGAGGTCACGCTGCCCTTTTGATCTTGTTCATTCTGATGTATGGGGTCCGGCTCCTTTCGTTTCGAAAGGAGGTCATCGATATTATATAATCTTTATTGATGACTTTTCTCAACACACATGGATATATTTTATGTCATCTCATAGTGAGGATCTATCCATCTACAAGAATTTTGCCACCATGATCTGTACTCAGTTTGACTCTCCTATTCGTATTTTCGTGCTAATTCTGCTGGGGAATACTTGTCGGGAGTTCTTCGTAGTTTTCTTGCTGAGCATGGTAGTCTCTCTCAATTTTCTTGCCCTGGTGTTCATGCCTAGAACAGTGTGGCTAAACGAAAGCATCGTCATCTTCTTGAGACAGCCCGTGCTCTTATACTTGCTTCTTCTGTTCCACCACACTTCTGGACTGAGGCTGTTTCTACTGCCAATTTTCTGATCAATATTCAGCCTTCTTATGCTCTTCAGGGAGAGATCTCAATTGAGTGTTTCTATGGAAAAACTCCTGATTATTCTGGTCTTCACCTCTTTGGGTGTGTGCTATGTTCTTCTTGCACCTCGTAAGCACACCAAGCTGACCACTCAGTCCATCAAGTGTGTTTTTCCGGGCTATATCCATGAGCACAAGGTATATTGTTGTTGAGATCCTGTTTGCCGACGTATGCGGATTTCTCGGGACATCACTTTTGACGAGTCTCGTCCTTTCTACCCTCATCCTTCTCCTTCCACCAATCCAGCATCTCTCGTCGAGCCACTTTCTTTTCTGACTTTTCCTGCAACCTCCATAGCCACCACACCTCTATTGCAGCATTTGGTCTCTCCTATGCCTCCTTCCTCGTCGGCGGCTCCTTCATCGCTAGCGCCTCCTTCCGCGTCGGCGGCTCCTTCATCGCTAGCGCCTCCTTCCTCGGCGGCGGCTCCTTCACTGCTAGCGCCTCTTTTGCCATCAATACCCTCTCCAGAGTTTCCGCCTGGCCTTGTTCATTCTTATCCTCTCTACTACACTTGTCGTCCGCGAGTTGAGAATTCTTCTGATGGGTCATCTACTTCGGGCTCTCCTCCTCGATATGCTCTTCGTGATCGCCAGTCTATTTGGCCTCCTGCGCACTTTGGTTTTGCTGCTGCTGCTCTTGCCGAACCAATCTTTTATCATGATGTTGCTGTTCATCAGGAGTGGAAACATGCGATGGCAGAGGAGATTGCTGCCCTTGAGCGTGCTAGAACGTGGGATCTTGTCCCACTTCCCGCGCGTGTTACTCCTATCACGTGTAAGTGGGGTCTACAAGGTTAAGACCCAATCTGATGGTTCTCCTGAGCGCTGCAAGGCTTCTCTCATGGCATGTGGGTTTAAACAGGAGCATGGTCGTGATTATGATGAGACTTTTGCTCCCGTGGCTCACATGAGCACTGTTTGCAATCTTCTTGTCATGCGCGCCCCGATCGTATGGTCCATATCTCAGCTTGATATCAAGAATGCTTTTTTCAATGGTGAGCTGCGTGAGGAGGTTTATATGTAGCCACCTCTGGGGTATTCTGTTCCTGAGGGTATAGTTTGTCACATTTGCCGATCTCTTTATGGCCTCAAGCAAGCTCCTCGTGCCTGGTTTGATCGTTTCTCTTCTATTGTCACTATGGCTAGTTTTTCTGCTAGTGCTCATGATCCTGCTCTTTTTATTCACACTTTGCCTCGTGGTTGAACGCTTCTTCTTTTTATATGTTGATGATATGATCATTATTAGAGATGATTCTCAATACATCACTTTTGTCAAGGAGCGCCTTAGTGAGCAGCTTTCTATCTCGATCTTGGTCCTCTCGCTACTTTCTTGGGGGTTGAGGTTATTTCTATGCCTAAGGGCTTCTATCTGTCCCAAGAAAAGTATATCCATGATCTTCTTGATCATGCTTCTTTTTATCGATCAACAGACAATGAGACTCCTATGGAGCTTAATGTTCATCTTCGGCCCACTGATGGTGAGTCTCTTACTGATCCTACTTGCTATCGTCATCTTGTTGGGTATTTTGTTTATCTGGGTGTGAGTCATCCTGACATTTCGTATCCTGTGCATATCTTGTGTTAGTTTGTTTTTACTCCCACTCAGCTCTACTATAGTCATCTTCTTCGTGTTCTACGATATCTTCATAGAACTATCACTTGTCCTCTCTTTTTCCCTCGCTCCAGCTCTTTACAGCTCCAGGCATATTCTGATGCCACCTGGACTAGTGATCACTCTGATCACTGGTCTCTCTCTGCCTATTGTGTTTTTCTTGGTGGTTCTCTTATTGCTTGGAAAACTAAGAAGTAGACAGCAGTTTCTTGTTCGAGTGCTGAGGCTGAGTTGCGAGCTATGACTTTGTTGATTGCGGAGGTTACTTGGCTACGGTGGTTACTTGAGGATTTTAGTTTTCTATTTCAGCACCAACTCCTCTTTTGTCTGACCGTACAGGTGATATTAGCATTGCTAAAGATCCGATGAAGCATGACCTTATAAAGCATATTGGTGTTGATGCTTCCTACATGCGGACACATGTGCAGGATCAGATTGTTGCTCTTCAGTATGTGTCTTCAGAGCTTCAGTTAGCAGACTTCTTCACAAAGGCAAAGACTAGAGTCCAGTACAGCTTCTATCTCTCCAAACTTCATGTTGTTGATCCACCATAAGTTTGAGAGGGGGATGGGTGTTAGATGTGTATTATTACCTGTGTATTTTCCCTATTGTATAAGGGATTACCTGCATATATGCTATACTTGTACTTGTATATATATTGATCCATTAGCCTCACGATGAATACAAGCGCTATTCATAACAATAACCATTGACCACAACCAGTTTCATGGCCGTATCCCAGCCTCACTAGCTAATGCTTCTGATATGAGGCTATTTCAGCTCACTGATAACTTTTTCAGTGTCACCGTTCCTCCAGAGGTTGGAAGTTTAACAAATCTCAACTTCCTAGTGCTCTCCAATTCAATCAATAATTGATTGATGGCAATCATTCAAGTTGACGATCTAACCATGAGGGTCTGAAACGTTAGAATTAATCCCAACTAGAGATTAAACGGAGAGGAAGGAATGAATTCCATCATTCAAAAACTGTACTGCTGAGTGCTGAAGTGCTGATTGCAGAAACAAATGTGGCATCCTTTGCAAGTGGTTGACTGATTCGCACTATCTGTCCTCCCACTTGCCAATATGCAATATAATAAGCGCTAGGAGCTAGATGATTCTTGCATGCATCCATAGTTTCATACCAAAGGAACATCCTTGCAAGTGGTTGACTGGTTCTTGCATGCATCCATAGTTTCATACCAAAGGAACATCGACCGAAGACTGGCGGCTAGATGAAGATGGTGGTTCTTGGATGAATCCATAGTTCCATACCAAAGGAACATCGACCGAAGACTGGTGGCTAGATGACCAGTGACTGACAAGTGACAACTTCCTAATTTTGACACGAGTATATAAATATGCACTCTAGATTAACTTCCTGGGGGAAACAATATGGATAGTGAGGTTTTCGTCTATATCTAAATCCTTCAGTATATACAAGTGCTCTCCTGTAGTCACTTCCTCATGGCGGGAGTGATAGCATTGTTCTGCTTCTCATTGTTGTTCTTCTGTTCCCATGCTCTTGTGTCTCCAGGGATCAGCAATGCAACGGCCGACGAGCTCGCGCTCCTCTCCTTCAAGTCCATGCTGTCAAGCCCATCTGCGGGTTTGCTGGCATCATGGAACACGTCCGGCCACTACTGCAGCTGGCTAGGTGTTGCTTGTGGCCGTCGGCACCTCGAGAGGGTCGTCTCGTTACGAATGGGCTCCTTCAACCTATCGGGGCGCATCTCGCCATTCTTGGGCAACCTGTCCTTTCTCAAGGAACTTGACCTTGGCAACAACCAGCTCACTGGGGAGATACCTCCAGAGCTCGGCCATCTTGGCAGACTTCAGGTGCTGAACCTGAGCACAAATAATCTCCAAGGAAGCATCCCGGTGGCCATGGGAGGATGCGCCAAGCTCAGGACGATTGACCTAGGCAATAACCAACTCCAAGGTGAGATCCCAACTGAGCTAGGCGCCTTAAAGAATCTTGCCAGATTGGGCCTTCATGAAAATGATTTGTTGGGAGAGATCCTCGGTCTCTGGCAGACTTGCCATTGATGGAAGCCTTATCTCTGTTCAGCAACAAACTATACGGTGAGATACCGCCTGCTTTGGGCAATCTCACCAACCTATTTCATCTTCTTCTCAACCACAACATGCTATCCGGAGCCATCCCGTCATCTCTGGGCATGTTGTCCAGATTATCAGGGCTTGACTTAGCCTTCAACAATTTAACTGGGTTGATCCCCACTTCTGTTTGGAACATTTCCTCTCTGACAAACCTCTCTCCAGCAAAATAAGCTAGGTGGAATTATACCTCCAGATGCATTCAGTGCTCTTCCTCATCTGCAGGAGATATTGATGAACAGCAACCGATTTCATGGCCATATCCCTGCATCAATAGCCAACGCTTCCGATTTGTTGCGAGTGCAGCTCGGTTTTAACTCTTTCAGTGGAATCATTCCTCCAGAAGTGGGAAGGTTAAGAAACCTCAAATCGCTCGAGCTCGAAAAAACATTGCTTGAAGCTAAAGAACCCAAAGGATGGGAATTTATGACCGCATTAACAAATTGCTCCCACTTAGAGGCTTTGTTTCTAGGGTCTAATAAGTTTGTAGGGGCCCTTCCTGATTCAATATCAAATCTTTCAATTTCTCTTGAATATCTCTATCTTAACTCTAATGCTATTGCAGGAAGCATACCTAATGATATTGGTAATCTCGTCGGCTTACAAGCTCTCATACTCAATAGCAACTCTTTCTCAGGAACTCTTCCCTCTTCCTTGTTCAGACTTGGAAATTTGCAAGTGTTATATGTAGACACTAATAATATAAGTGGGTCCATTCCATTGACCATAGGAAATCTTACAGGCCTAAATTATTTCCGCCTCGATGTGAATGCCTTCAGCGGAAGGATACCAAGAACACTTGGAAACCTGACAAAGCTATTGGAACTAGGTCTTTCAAGCAATAACTTCACAGGCCCAATTCCTAGCGAAATATTCAACATTCGCACACTCTCTATAACTTTGGATATATCCAGTAATAACTTGAGGATCAATACCACAAGAAATCGGGAATCTGAAAATCTTGTTGAATTATATGCTGAGTCAAACAAATTATCAGGTGAAATCCTAGCGCCCTTGGTGAATGTCAACTTCTACAGAAACTCTATCTCCAAAATAACATCTTAAATGGTAGCATACCATCAGTCCTGAGTCAACTGAAAGGTCTAGAAACTCTTGACCTTTCAAGCAACGATTTGTCAGGCCAAATACCCAAGTTCTTAGGGAACCTTACCTCGCTCTATTATCTCAACCTTTCATTCAATAGCTTTGTTGGAGAAGTTCCAAACTTTGGTGTTTTCATGAATGCAACTGCGATCTCAATCCAAGGCAATGGAAAACTTTGCGGTGGCATACCTGATCTACATTTGCTTCTATGTTCTTTTCAGTTACCAAAGGAAAAACATAAACTTATAGTGATTCCTATTGTTGTTTCTCTTGTTGCAACAATAGTCATCCTTGCATTGCTCTACAAGTTTTTTACTTGGCACAAGAAAAGCAACATAAATATTCCTACAACAATATCCATGCAAGGCCACCCGTCGATCTCTTATTTGCAGTTGGTAAAAGCAACAGATGGTTTCTCAACAGCCAATTTGTTGGGTTCTGGGTCATTTGGGTCCGTGTACAAAGGAGAGTTAGATGATCAAGCTGGTGAAAGCACAAATCTTGTTGCTGTGAAGGTACTGAAACTTCAAACTCCTGGTTCACTCAAGAGTTTCATAGCCGAATGTGAAGCACTGCGGAACCTGCGACACAGGAATCTTGTCAAAATAATTACAGCTTGCTCAAGTATTGATACTAAAGGGAATGACTTCAAATTAAGCAATTGTGTATGACCTCATGCTCATGCCCAATGGTAGTTTAGAAGGCTGGCTGCATCCTGACACAAGTGAGCAAACAGAACAAAAGATCTTGAATCTCCTTGAGAGAGTGGCCATACTACTCGATGTGGCTTACGCATTAGATTATCTTCATTGCCATGGCCCCTCACCTGTTGTACATTGTGATCTCAAATCAAGCAATGTGCTCTTGGATGCTGATATGGTAGCCCATGTTGGAGACTTCGGACTCGCGAGGATTCTTGTTGAGGGAAGCTCATTTTTCAATCAGTCAACGAGCTCAATGGGATTAAGAGGGACGATTGGTTATGCTGCCCCAGGTTTGCCTTTTCTGTTTTTTTGTTCTTGTTTGCTTTGTTTATCCTTAGTTTTTTTTATAAAATAAAGCATACTTCTAAAGAAACTTATTGTGTGTTTTAAAAAAATGAAACTTATTGTGGATTTGCATAATAAATAAGTTCTATACTTTTATGTGATGTAAGTATGTAACCTTTGTTCTTTTATAATATCATGAATTAATCGCAAATTTACAACTCTGTGTACAAAAGTCTGACATTTTTCTAAATATCAATTCGACAGAGTATGGTGCTGGAAACATAGTGTCAATGCATGGGGATATTTACAGTTACGGAATTCTTGTGTTAGAAACAATAACTGGAAAGAGGCCAACTGATAGCAAATTCAGTCAAGGATTGAGCCTCCGTGAGTACGTTGAGCTGGGTCTACATGATAGAATGATGGACGTTGTTGACATGCAGCTGTCTTTGGACCTCGAGAATGGGCTTCAGACCGCGAGTGGTTCTTCGTACAGAAGAAAGATTGATTGCGTTGTTTCACTACTTAGACTTGGAATGTCCTGTTCTCAGGAATTGCCATTGAGCAGAATGCCAACAGGAGATATCATCAAAGAACTGCATGCCATCAAAGAATCTCTCTCGAGAGAATACAGAATGTGAAGATGGAAGGTATGCCAATGTTATGCTGGAATTAATGTTCCATGTTCAGATGATTTGTTTTTCTTGAATATAGATGAATTCCTTTCTGAAGTGTTTGAATCTGTTTCCTGCAGCGGTGTTTCCAAAATCTAGCATCGAAGGATCACTGAACGTTTAACTTTAATTATATCTAATAGCTATTCTATTTTCCTTATCGGCGGTTCGGCGCATCTGTGCGTGACTTCGGTCGTATTTCATTCAGAATTACCACAGCTGAGTTCATAAGCCTGGAGTTTATGATGAACAGATGATGGTATGGTCATGTAGCAGAAGTCTAGAAGCCATGCTAATAATGTGCCAGTATTTTGCCAGATTTTCTCTCTGTTTTCTCTTTTGGGCGTGCGTGCTGTGTGTGTGTGTGATATTTTACCTGTCTCTTTGTTTGCTGAGTGGAAAAGCAATTGTCTGAAAATCATTTGTTATATTTTGGCAAAAAGATTAAAGATGCCTGACGAAGCGCGCACTGAAAATTAAGGGTGACCTCTGTAAGGCTGAATATGGGCCAGCATGCGAGCACTGGAGTATTTCTTTCAGTACAGCTTTAAGCCAGTGTGCTACCTTATTTAGCTGAACTATTTTCTCTTTCTTTATTCAGCAGTCAGCACTACCAGTAACCTATGAGAGCATATCCCGTATGAATGGATAAGATCAGTTTTTTTTCTTCTATACAGTATACAGCGACAAATTTTAGCGTGTGATGCATTTCTAAAATGGAAGAGGAGTGCACAATAGTATAAGAACATCTGCAATGTATAGAATCTGAGAGGGTGACGGCGCGAGGTTGTCTAGCTTAACATGTTTTACTCTAATGTTTATAACTTCATTAGTGGGACCCACGCCCAATGAAAAACATGCAAAACTTTTAGCTTCACCTGCCAAGTGGTTTGATACGGCGCCAACTAGCTCTACGACTTTAGTTTGTGTTCCTAAACAACAATCCGAAGTAATTTCGCAAGAGGGTGTTGTGTTGTCACAGGGAGAGAAGAAACAAGACAAGGAGGTCAAGAGGGAGGCTGGCCAAGGCGAGGAAGCACTAGTAGTTCGGTTGGTGCACACGAAAACATTTGAAGCCGTGAGACGGATGGAGTGCTGCGTACGCTGTGTGTGGACCGAGTTTAATGCATGAACCGCGAGGACCTGTTCACCGTGTGGTGCATGGTTCTGTTTGGACGCATAGGCCAGGTACTTGGGCGCATGTGTAGGAGGCCGAGGCTGTGCGCAGCGTATGGTGGTGGACAGGAATGGCAATGGGATGCGGTGGGCACGAGTAGAGGCGTAGAGCTTTTCTATACCTATGCCTGTCAGAAATTCCATCCATGTGACTGTGCCTGCCACCTGTGACGGGTAGACTTCATCACCCATGCCTGTCGTCCGTAGGCATGCCCGTATGCCTGCCAACCCTCATTTCAAAGGGCATGACCCAACAATACATCAACACATCCAGAAAATCTAGACAGTGAAATTCAGCAAATAAGCATATACTTCATTTCTCACGGTTGGAAATAAACAGGGCATAGTTCATGACTGAAGTTTATTATCTACTACATTATTAAAGTGATATAAAAAGAATTAGTCACCACGCTCACTCTCAAGAACTAGAAATTCTCATGTTAATCGGTGGAAAGAGAAAGATCTACACCGAGATTGTTGTAGGTCAAGATTATAACGGTCTACATTAAAAGAAAGAGTTCATGTCAAGCACAATCCAAAAAAAAATGAAATTCTGAATAAAAATAAAATAAGCAATTTGATTCCCATACGAATTCCTAAGTAAAATCCCTAAATAAATATAATTTAGAATTAAAATTCAACAAAATTTATATATTGATTTGTATAAAATTGCATAAAAAAATAACTAAAATTAGGAATAAAAATGGAAATACAATTAACAATTTGATTTTGATACTAATTTCAAGTAAAGTCCATAATAGTTATAATTCAGAATAAAAAATTAAAGAAAAAATAGCAATTGTTTTTTATGACTTCTAACAAAAAGTAATTGAAATTGAATAAAAATAAAATAAAATGAACAATTTGATTCCATACAAATTCTTGAGGAAAATACCTA
>JAYEVD010000108.1:0-59816 GCA_036346405.1 Phyllostachys edulis | reverse complement strand
TATTCCAAATGCAACTAGAAATGACATAGGGCACCCTAGAAGTCCATTTTGGGTGTTTGCATTGATTTTCTTTCCGTGCCTCGATTTCATCTTGTGGAGCTCGGATGCCGTCGCTCTGCAAAGTTTACACCTGCTCGAGAATTATTCCAAATGCACCTAGAAATGACGTAGGGCACACTAGAAGTCCATTATGGGTGTTTGGTTTGATTTTCTTTCGTGCCTCGATTTCATAAATAGGAGCTCAGGGTACGCGTCGTTCTGGAATGTTTCACACCGTCTCGGAAAGATTCCAAATGCACCTAGAAATGAGGTAGGGCACACTAGAAGTCCATTATGGGAGTTTGATGTTCATTTTCCTTCCATGCCTCGATTTCATAAAGTGGAGCTCGGGTGCAGCGTGGTTACGGAAAGTTTCACACATGCTCGGAATTATTCCAAATACACCTAGAAATGAGGTAGGGCACACTAGAAGTCCATTTTGGGTGTTTCGTATTAATTGTCTTTCTATGCCTCGATTTCGTAAAGTGGAGCTCTGGATACCGTCGTTCAGAAAAGTTTCACACCTTCTCGGAATTATTCCAAATGCACCTAGAAATGACATAGGGCACCCCAGATTCCAGTTTGGGTGTTTGCATTGATTTTCTTTCTGTGCCTCGATTTCATAAATTGGAGCTCAGGGTGTCGTCGATTGCAAAGTTTCACACACCTTAGAATTATTCCAAATGCACCTAAAATGAGGTAGGGCACACTAGAAGTCCATTATGGGTGTTTGGTTTGATTTTCTTTCCGTGCCTCGATTTCATAAATAATAGCTCAAGGATGCAGCGTGGATTACGGAATGTTTCACACCGTCTCGGAAAGATTCCAAATGCACCTAGAAATGAGGTAGGGCACACTAGAAGTCCATTATGGGTTTTGATGTTCATTTTCTTTCCATGCCTCGATTTCATAAAGTGGACTCTTGGTACCGTCGATTGGGAATGTTTCACACTTGCTCGAAATTATTCCAAATGCACCTAGATATGGCGTAGGGCACACAGAAGTCCATTATTGTTATTTGGTGTGGATTTTCTTTCCGTGCCTCGATTTCATAAATTGGAGCTTAGAGTGCAGCGTTGATTCGGAAAGTTTCACACCGGCTCGGAAGGATTCCAAATGCACCTAGGAATGAGGTAGGGCACACTAGAAGTCTATTTTGGGTGTTTCGTATTGATTGTCTTTCTGTGCCTCGATTTCGTAAAGTGGAGTTCTGGATAAATGGTTCACAAAGTTTCACACACTGCTCGGAATTATTCCAAATGCACCTAGAAATGAGATAGGGCACCCCAGAAGTCCATTTTGGGTGTTTCCATTGATTTTCTCTCCGTGCCTCGATTTCATAATGTGGGGCTCTGGGAACCTGTAGCTCTGCAAAATTTTACACCTGCTCAGAATTATTCCAAATACACCTAGAAATGACGTAGGGCACACTAGAAGTCCATTATGGGTGTTTGGTTTCGATTTTCTTTTCGTGCCTCGATTTCATAAATTGGAGCTCAGGGTACGCGTCGTACTGGAAAGTTTCACACCGTCTCGGATAGATTCCAAATGCACCTAGAAATGAGGTAGGGCACACTAGAAGTCCATTATGGGAGTTTGATGTTCATTTTCTTTCCATGCCTCGATTTCATAAAGTGGAGCTCTGGGTACCCGTCGTTCTGGAATGTTTCACACTTGCTCGGAATTATTCCAAATGCACCTAGAAATGAGGTAGGGCACACTAGAAGTCCATTTTGGGTGTTTGGTTTTGATTTTCTTTTCGTGCCTCGATTTCATCAAGTGGAGCTCTGCTTGCCCGTCGTTCTGAAATGTTTCTCACTTGCTCGGAATTATTCCAAATGCACCTAGAAATGACGTCGGGCACACCAGAATTCCATTGTAGTTATTTGGTGTGGATTTTCTTTCCGTGCCTCGATTTCATAAATTGGAGCTTAGGGTACGTATTGTTTTGGAAAGTTTCGCATCGGCTCGGAAGTATTCCAAATGCACCTAGAAATGACATAGGGCACACCAGAAGTCCATTTTGGGTGTTTGTATTGATTTTCTTTCCATGCCTCGATTTCATAAGGTGGTGCTCACACTAGAAGTGCATTATGGGAGTTTGCTCTTCAAAGTTTTACACCTACTCGTGGAGCTTATTCCAAATGCACCTAGAAATAACGTGCACCTAGAAATGCAGTAGAGAAGTCCATTATGGGTGTTTGGTGTGGATTTTCTTTCCGTGCCTCGATTTCATAAATTGGAGCTTAGGGTACGCGTCGTTCTGAAAAGTTTCACACCGGCTCGGAAGGATTCCAAATGCCCCTAGAAATGAGGTAGGGCACACTAGAAGTCTATTTTGGGTGTTTCGTATTGATTGTCTTTCTGTGCCTCGATTTCGTAAAGTGGAGCTCTGGATACCGTCGTTAAGCAAAGTTTCACACATGCTCGGAATTATTCCAAATGCACCTAGAAATGACATAGGGCACACCAGATGGCCATTTTGGGTGTTTGCATTGATTTCCTTTCCGTGCCTCGATTTCATCTTGTGGATGGAGCTCGGTGCATTATTCCAAATGCACCTAGAAATGGCGTGGGCATTTAGAAGAATGTTTCACACTTGCTCGGTATTATTCCAAATGCGCCTAGAAATAACGTAGGGCACACCAAATGTCCATTATTGTTATTTGGTGTGCATTTTCTTTCCGTGCCTCGATTTCATAAATTGGACCTTACGGTACGCGTCGTTCTGAAAAGTTTCACACCGGCTCGGAAGGATTCCAAATGCACCTAGAAATGAGGTAGGGCACACTAGAAGTCTATTTTGGGTGTTCCGGATACCGTCGTTTAGCAAAGTTTCACACCTGCTCGGAATTATTTCAAATGCACCTAGAAATGACATAGGGCACCCCAGAAGTCCATTTTGGGTGTTTGCATTGATTTTCTTTCCGAGCCTCGATTTCATAATGTGGAGCTCGGGTGCCGTCGCTCTGCTAAGTTTACACTGCTCGAAATTATTCCAAATGCACCTGGAAATAACGTAGGGCACAGTAGAAGTCCATTATGGTTGTTTGGTTTTGATTTTCTTTCCGTGCCTCGATTTCATAAATTGGAGCTCACGGTACGCGTCGTTCTGGAAAGTTTCACACCGGCTCGGAACGATTCCAAATGCACCTAGAAATGAGGTAGGGCACACTAGAAGTCTATTTTGGGTGATTCGTATTGATTCTCTTTCTGTGCCTCGATTTCGTAAAGTGGAGCTCTGGGTACCTATCGTTCTGGAATGTTTCACACTTGCTCGGAATTATTTCAAATGCACCTAGAAATGGCATAGGGCACACCAGAAGTCCATTTTGGGTGTTTGCATTGATTTTCTTTCCGTGCCTCGATTTCATAATGTGGAGCTCGGTTGCAGTCGCTCTGCAAAGTTTACACACCTTTCGGAATTATTCCAAATGCACCTAGGAATGACGTAGGGCACTCTAGAAGTCCATTATGGGTGTTTCATTTTGATTTTCTTTCCGTGCCTCGTTCTCATAAATTGGAGCTCAGGGTACGCGTCGTTCTGGAAAGTTTCACACTGGCTCGGAATTATTCCAAATGCACCTAGAAATGGCATAGGGCACACCAGAAGTCCATTGTAGTTATTTGGTGTGGATTTTCTTTCCGTGCCTCGATTTCATAAATTAGAGCCCAGGGTGCGCGTTGTTCTGGAAAGTTTCACACCGGCTCGGAAGGATTCCAAATCCACCTAGAAATGAGGTATGGCACACTAGAAGTCTATTTTGCGTGTTTCGTATTGATTGTCTTTCTGTGCCTCGATTTCATAAGGTGGAGCTCGGGTACCCGTCGCTCTGCAAAGTTTTACACCTGCTCAGAATTATTCCAAATGCACCTAGAAATACATCTTAATATTTGTGTTCTTGCAATTGTTCAAAGCTCAAAAGGTGGGAAAGAAATTTTGCTCATTTTGGTAGAACAAGAATTTGACCATAGTTAAAAAAAAAAAAGAAGCAAAAAGAAAGAAAAAAAAAAAAAAAAAAGAAAAAAAAAAAAGAAAAGGAAAAATAAAGTGCAAAAGCCGAACCATAAACTTGAGCAAAAATCCTCATTCTTGATTCAATTGTTAGAATATCAATATTTTGTGCAATCTTGTGCCCTAGTTTCATTATTTGCAACTAGCTAGCATCTTTCTATAACTTGTGCAATACGAGCTATTTTGGTCTTCACTTGTATCCTACATAGCTCATTCCTTGATTGCACTAAGTTCCAATATCTTTGCATGTGAGTTGCTTTGTTTTTCACTTATATGTTTGTGATCAGCAACTAGGCATTGAATTCTAGTTTGGATATTTACTTAGCTTTACAATATCTAGAATTTTCAGATTAAGTAGGTATCCATACCATGCTCCACATAAACATCCGTTGTCGTGTTTTGACTTGCTCTTGAAATTCGCTCTTTTCTCACGTTGTTTTCACCTACAATATCAAGTGTGAGTCTATAACCTCAATTTACTTCGGAAAGGTAAGAATGTGATTTGGTAAGACGAGTGCGTTTGAGAGATACACATACACCTACATACATATTCTTTGCTTTGCTACTAACAATGGCAGATCGGGAGTATACGTATCTTCCCTTCTATGGTAGTAATGATCGGAGGAGTATCTTGAGTGGGTACAAGACATGGAGTTAGAGCTTGAATCGAAGTTGAATCGAAGCCAAGGAAGTGAGTGGCCACTATGCTTTTTAAGGACTATGCCTCTAGTTGGTGGCAACAACTAAGTGGGAAACGATTCATTACATCTTGGGTCTATTTAAAAAGGGCCATGAGAAGAGAATTTGTTCCATCCTATTATGAGCGGGAACTACTACACCATGTGGAAAGCATTACACAAGGATGCAATGTTGTCCAAGATTACTATATTGAGTTGAATCATGCAATGCGCCGGGCCAATATCACTAGTGCATATCAAGAAAAGACATACTTCAAAGCGGGCTTGAATTTTCGGATCGTTCTTGCACTTCAAGATGAATATTTTAAGTAGTCTGCAAGATCTTGTGAAATATGCTCTCTGAAGGTGGAAAAGATTCTTAAAGACATGCAAGCACATCAATTAAATCTGCGTCGACTCTTTAGTTCTTATTCATCCACCGTGTGTGTCCCTTGAGAAAAATGTCGAGCTTGAATTTTTCTTGAGCGAGGTCGTGGTTGGTGGTAATTGTGCCATTGCTAGCCCACGTCTTGCAAGGATGAAATGTATCAAAACCCATGTGAGGATGAGAACCACATAGCCAAATTGGTGAGAGTGATAAAGCAGGTGGTGTGTGATTCCACCATATCTTGAGGTTGAGAGCATCCCAATTGAGTATGTGAGAGATACACCAAAAGAAAAGAGAGATAGATGATAGGCCAAGTAAGATTATTTTTGAACCTAACAAGTTACCCTCTATTTCTAGTGTTGTATCTCACATTGTGCGAGTTGAACAAGCAAATAAGAATTGAACATTCAAGAGCCCTCACCATTAGAAGAAAGATGAAGAGATAACCATGGTTGGAGAGGAATGCTGCTGCCCTAGGGTTACATGATGACATTCGATACCCACGACACCTACATTAATTGAGGAGGGCGATCAAGGTAACACTATTGATGCTTGAATTGATAGTTCATCAAGACAAGGTCGTAAAGCGAGAACTCCGTTATTCCTTTCATGATTCCACGTTCTAAATTTGATATGCTTAATTTGCATAATGTGGAATTGATTACTCAAAAAGAAGTTCTTAGTAGAATATTCCTTAATGATTCTTTGTGTTATATTATATTCAATAAACCTAAAGAGCTATCCAGTGTGATTAAGAAGGTTTCTGAAATTTCATGCTTAAGATCACTAGTAAATAGCTACATATACACATATAAATTCAATTGGATTGGAGATGTGGGTGTAGACAACATGTTTCAAGTTTATCGAGTATGCATTACTTGTGATAATCTTACTGATTTAAAATTGCATGTTTTGCGCAAACCATTTATTGTGCAATGTCATGGTCACTTTGAGAAGGGTTTAAATACAAGTGCCTATTTTTTAGAACACAACATAATGCCTACTTGTTTATCACTTACATGTATAACTAATCAGGTATCAATTGGTTTTCACCCACTTTACTTGAATTTCATGTTGGGAAGGTGAAATTTGATCATATGAGTCAGTTGTGTAATTTGAAATATGATTTCGAGCTATCGATTGTGCAAAACAACAAGAAGAACACAATAATTGATTCATATATATACCATGCATATACGTTGTTTTCTTTGTCTAGCACATTTTCGAGGCTATCAAAAGCGAGGATGGCTTTTCTTGAAGAAAGGGAGGATGATCACGGACATCCTTAGCTATGTTGTTCAGTATAGTGTTTTCAATTCAACAAGTACCTCGAACAACATGAGCTTACTAAAGAGTTGAAGAACAAGAGAAGCTTACGGGTGAAGCTTGTGCAAAAAAGCTTAGCAAGCGGTGAATACATTCCATGAATTTTCTTTAAGTTTAATTGAGAATATTATACTACCTAATAGCGGGTCATCGCTTATTGCTAGGTTTGAAGGAGATGCCTTATGTGAATATCAATAACACGATGCTTCTCGGGGTGTTTTGATGCTCACAAAAATAGCATGCAGCCTATGGGACGTGTGGAAGGTGTGGGTTCATGACGATCTTCGCAGCAACTCGAAAGGATCTAGCATGAATAATATATATATTTGGAAAGCTTATCAAGTCTACTTTCCAACGGATCAAACGGCACGTGATTTGGAGCTTTCTATAAAAAGTTATGGCTATTCGGTGCATCTTTGCACATTTAGACCGACCAACGCGCGAGTTGACAAAGTTGATGATTTCGCGGCATGTACGACATCTTGGGAAGATATCCAGCTTTGCCATGACTTTCCAAAGGCTTACAAGAGTCCCTTTCTCAAGTTTCAGATGAATCCTGATTGTTGGCCCAATCTTTCACGGTACACTCGAAGATCAGTAGCAATCTCACAAACCAATTCGGTGAATTGAATTGTAAGAAAATCAATACACTCACAAACCAATCTAATAGATTGAATTGCAAGTAGTAGCCTTCGGTGAATAGTACTCCGAAGCAAGAGATAGATATCTTGATCTCGCTCTCAATCTTTCTCCTCAATCTCTCAACTCATATCACAACTCATGAACACGATATCGCCAAAAGCGGCTTTTACGATTTTTGTTATCTAAATCATAACTTGTCCACCTATATGGATGCGGCCATGGGGGTTTATATAGCCTCCCATAAGCACAAGACTTGGATGAATAGTAGCTCGAATTGCTACAGTACTCCTAGTCCGATTAGTACTCACGTGAACAGTAATTCGAATCGGTACTGTTCACGTGAACAGTGAACCGAAACTAAAAATACTTTCTTTATTTAGAATTTAAACTACTCTAGTTTTGGAATAAAAATATTAATCACCAATTGGTTGTGTTGGATCCAAGCTGAACCAACCCACATGCCATGTTCTGGCGTCCTCTCCATGCATGGCCAAGTCTCCCTCTTGGTTTCCCTTGTGTTGTGGGCTTTCTTAGCTTCTTGCATAAACTTGTTCCATGCACTTGATGTTTCTTTTGGCGCCAATGCAACCCGTCTTTGCCTGTCACCACATGTCTTTCTTGACCGCCCGCATGTGCTAGGGTTTTATCTCGAGAGCACGTTCCCTCTCGTTGGCCAGCATCCCCATCCACTTTATTGGCCTTCATAATGTTTTGTTTTACCTATTGTTGTAAAAAACACCAATTGCGCCAATTTGAGTGCTAGCATTAGTTTGCAATTTAGGGATGCAAACCAATGCTTTGGTAGTAGTTATGGCCGTATCAAGTCTATTTTGGGTGTTTCGTATTGATTGTCTTTCCGTGCCTCGATTTCGTAAAGTGGAGCTCTGGATACCGTCGTTCCGTAAAGTTTCACACCTGCTCGGAATTATTCCAAATGCACCTAGAAATGACATAGGGCACGCCAGAAGTCCATTTTGGGTGTTTGCATTGATTTTCTTTCCGTGCCTCGATTTCATAATGTGGAGCTCCAGGAACCCATCGCTCTGCAAAGTTTTACACCTACTCAGAATTATTCCAAATGCACACGGTCTCGGAAAGATTCCAAATGCACCTAGAAATGAGGTAGGGCACACTAGAAGTCCATTATTTGAGTTTGATGTTCATTTTCTTTCCATGCCTCGATTTCATAAAGTGGAGCTCTGGGTACCCGTCGTTCTGGAATGTTTCACACTTGCTCGGAATTATTCCAAATGCACCTAGATGTGATGTAGGGCACACCAGAAGTCCATTATAGTTATTTGGTGTGGATTTTCTTTCCGTGCCTCGATTTCATAAAGTGGAGCTTAGGGTATGCGTCGTTCTGGAAAGTTTTACACCGGCTCGGAAGGATTCCAAATGCACCTAGTAATGAGGTAGGGCACACTAGAAGTCTATTTTGGGTGTTTCGTATTGATTGTCTTTCTGTGCCTCGATTTGGAAAAGTGGAGCTCTGAATACAGTCGTTCAGTAAAGTTTCACACCTGCTCGGAATTATTCCAAATGCACCTAGAAATGACATAGGGCACCCCAGAAGTCCATTTTAGGTGTTTGCATTGATTTTCTTTCCGTGCCTCGATTTCATACTGTGGAGCTCCGGTTACCCGTCGCTCTGCAAAGTTTTACACCTGCTTAGAATTATTCCAAATGCACCTAGAAATGACGTAGTGCACACTAGAAGTCCATTAGAGGTGTTTGGTTTCGATTTTCTTTCCGTGCCTCGATTTCATAAATTGGAGCTCAGGGTACGCGTCGTTCTGGAATGTTTCACACCGTCTCGGAAAGATTCCAAATGCACCTAGAAATGAGGGAGGGCACACTAGAAGTCCATTATGGGAGTTTGATGTTCATTTTCTTTCCATGCCTCGAGTTCATAAAGTGGAGCTCTGTGTACCCGTCGTTCTGGAATGTTTCACACTTGCTCGGAATTATTCCAAATGCACCTAGATCTGACGTAGGGCACACTAGAAGTCCATTATAGTTATTTCGTGTGGATTTTCTTTCCGTGCCTCGATTTCATAAATTGGAGCTTAGGTGCAGCGTGGATTACGGAAAGTTTCACACCGGCTCGGAAGGATTCTAAATGCACCTAGAAATGAGGTAGGGCACACTAGAAGTCTATTTTGGGTATTTCGTATTGATTGTCTTTCTATGCCTCAATTTCGTAAAGTGGAGCTCTGGATCTGATCGTTGACAAAGTTTCACACTGTTGGGAAATATTCCAAATGCACCTAGAAATGACATAGGGCACACGAAGTCCATTTTGGGTGTTTGCATTGATTTTCTTTCCGTGCCTCGATTTCATAAAGTGGAGCTCTGGGTGCAAATGGATTGCTCGAATGTTTCACACTTGCTCGAATTATTCCAAATGCACCTAGAAATGACGTAGGGCACACTAGAAGTCCATTATAGTTATTTGGTGTGAATTTTCTTTTAGTGCCTCGATTTCATAAATTGGAGCTTAGGGTGCAGCGTGGATTACGGAAAGTTTCACACCGGCTCGGAAGGATTCCAATTGCACATAGAAATGAGGTAGGGCACACTAGAAGTCTATTTTGGGTGTTTCGTGTTGATTGACTTTCTGTGCCTCGATTTCGTAAAGTGGAGCTCTGGATACCATCGTTCAGCAAAGTTTCACACCTGCTTGGAATCATTCCAAATGCACGTAGAAATGACATAGGGCACCCCAGAAGTCCATTTTGGGTGTTTGCGTTGATTTTCTTTCTGTGCCTCGATTTCATAAATTGGAGCTCGGGTGCATGTTACGGAATGTTGTTTCACACCACCTAGAATTATTCTCACCTAAAAAATGGAGCGTATTAGAAGTCCATTATGCTGTTTGGTTTGCAAAGTTTCATAAATTGGAGCACCTGAATATTTACACCTCTCGGAATTATTCCAAATGCACCTAGAAATGACGTAGGGCACACTAGAAGTCCATTATGGGTGTTTGGTTTGATTTTCTTTTTCGTGCCTCGATTTCATAAATTGGAGCTCGAGTGCAGCGTGGTTACGGAAAGTTTCACACGTCTCGGATAGATTCCAAATGCACCTAGAAATGAGGTAGGGCACACTAGAAGTCCATTATGGGAGTTTGATGTTCATTTTCTTTCCATGCCTCGATTTCATAAAGTGGAGCTCTGGGTGCCGTGGTTTACGGAATGTTTCACACTTGCTCGGAATTATTCCAAATGCACCTAGATATGACGTAGGGCACACAGAAGTCCATTATAGTTATTTGGTGTGGATTTTCTTTCCGTGCCTCGATTTCATAAATTGGAGCTTAGGTGCAGCGTGGATTACGGAAAGTTTCACACCGGCTCGGAAGGATTCCAAATGCACCTAGAAATGAGGTAGGGCACACTAGAAGTCTATTTTGGGTGTTTACGTATTGATTGTCTTTACGTGCCTCGATTTACGTAAAGTGGAGTTGGATACCGATCGTTAAGCAAAGTTTCACACTTGCTTTCGGAATTATTCCAAATGCACCTAGAAATGACATAGGGCACCCAAGTCCATTTTGGGTGTTTGCATTGATTTTCTCTCGTGCCTCGATTTCATAATGTGGAGCTCGGGAACATGTCGCTCTGCAAAGTTTTACACCTTTCGAAATTATTCCAAATGCACCTAGAAATGACGTAGGGCACACTAGAAGTCCATTATGGGTGTTTGGTTTGATTTTCTTTACGTGCCTCGATTTCATAAATTGGAGCTCGAGTGCGTGTCGATTCGGAAAGTTTCACACCGTCTCGGATAGATTCCAAATGCACCTAGAAATGAGGTAGGGCACACTAGAAGTCCATTATGGGAGTTTGATGTTCATTTTCTTTCCATGCCTCGATTTCATAAAGTGGAGCTCTGGCTACCCGTCGTTCTGGAATGTTTCACACTTGCTCGGAATTATTCCAAATGCACCTAGATATGACGTAGGGCACACCAGAAGTCCATTATTGTTATTTGGTGTGGATTTTCTTTCCGTGCCTCGATTTCATAAATTGGAGCTTAGGGTACGCGTCGTTCTGGAAAGTTTCACACCGGCTCGGAAGGATTCCAAATGCACCTAGAAATGAGGTAGGGCACACTAGAAGTCTATTTTGGGTGTTTCGTATTGATTGTCTTTCTGTGCCTCGATTTCGTAAAGTGGAGTTCTGGATACCGTCGTTAAGCAAAGTTTCACACCTGCTCGGAATTATTCCAAATGCACCTAGAAATGACATAGGGCACCCCAGAAGTCCATTTTGGGTGTTTGCATTGATTTTCTCTCCGTGCCTCGATTTCATAATGTGGAGCTCCGGGAACCCGTCGCTCTGCAAAGTTTACACACTTTCGAGAATTATTCCAAATGCACCTAGAAATGAGTAGGGCACCTAGAAGTCCATTATGGGTGTTTGGTTTGATTTTCTTTCCGTGCCTCGATTTCATAAATTGGAGCTCGAGTGCAGCGTGGATTACGGAAAGTTTCACACCGTCTCGGATAGATTCCAAATGCACCTAGAAATGAGGTAGGGCACACTAGAAGTCCATTATGGGAGTTTGATGTTCATTTTCTTTCCATGCCTCGATTTCATAAAGTGGAGCTCTGGGTACCGTGGATTCGGAATGTTTCACACTTGCTCGGAATTATTCCAAATGCACCTAGATATGACGTAGGGCACACCAGAAGTCCATTATAGTTATTTGGTGTGGATTTTCTTTCCGTGCCTCGATTTCATAAATTGGAGCTTAGGTGCAGCGTCGATTACGGAAAGTTTCACACCGGCTCGGAAGGATTCCAAATGCACCTAGGAATGAGGTTGGGCACACTAGAAGTCTATTTTGGGTGTTTCGTATTGATTGTCTTTCTGTGCCTCGATTTCGTAAAGTGGAGTTCTGGATACCGTCGTTAAGCAAAGTTTCACACCTGGTCGGAATTATTCCAAATGCACCTAGAAATGACATAGGGCACCCCAGAAGTCCATTTTGGGTGTTTGCATTGATTTTCTCTCCGTGCCTCGATTTCATAATGTGGGGCTCCGGGAACATGTCGCTCTGCAAAGTTTTACACCTGCTCAGAATTATTCCAAATGCACCTAGAAATGACGTAGGGCACACTACAAGTCCATTATGGGTGTTTGGTTTTGATTTTCTTTACGTGCCTCGATTTCATAAATTGGAGCTCGAGTGCAGCGTCGATTACGGAAAGTTTCACACCGTCTCGGATAGATTCCGAATGCACCTAGAAATGAGGTAGGGCACACTAGAAGTCCATTATGGGAGTTTGATGTTCATTTTCTTTCCATGCCTCGATTTCATAAAGTGGAGCTCTGGTACCGTGGATTACGGAATGTTTCACACTTGCTCGGAATTATTCCAAATGCACCTAGAAATGACGTAGGGCACACCAGAAGTCCATTATTGTTATTTGGTGTGGATTTTCTTTCCGTGCCTCGATTTCATAAATTGGAGCTTAGGGTACGCGTCGTTCTGGAAAGTTTCACACCGGCTCGGAAGGATTCCAAATGCACCTAGGAATGAGGTAGGGCACACTAGAAGTCTATTTTGGGTGTTTCGTATTGATTGTCTTTCTGTGCCTCGATTTCGTAAAGTGGAGTTCTGGATACCGTCGTTAAGCAAAGTTTCACACATGCTCGGAATTATTCCAAATGCACCTAGAAATGACATAGGGCACCCCAGAAGTCAATTTTGGGTGTTTGCATTGATTTTCTCTCCGTGCCTCGATTTCATAATGTGGAGCTCCGGGAACCCGTCGCTCTGCAAAGTTTTACACCTGCTCAGAATTATTCCAAATGCACCTAGAAATGTCGTAGGGCACACTAGAAGTCCATTATGGGTGTTTGGTTTCGATTTTCTTTCCGGGCCTCGATTTCATAAATTGGAGCTCGAGTGCAGCGTCGGATTACGGAAAGTTTCACACCGTCTCGGATAGATTCCAAATGCACCTAGAAAAGAGGTAGGGCACACTAGAAGTCCATTATGGGAGTTTGATGTTCATTTTCTTTCCATGCCTCGATTTCATAAAGGGGAGCTCTGGGTACCCGTCGTTCTGGAATGTTTCACACTTGCTCGGAATTATTCCAAATGCACCTAGATATGACGTAGGGCACACCAGAAGTCCATTATAGTTATTTGGTGTGGATTTTCTTTCCGTGCCTCGATTTCATAAATTGGAGCTTAGGTGCAGCGTGGATTACGAAAAGTTTCACACGGCTCGGAAGGATTCCAAATGCACCTAGAAATGAGGTAGGGCACACTAGAAGTCTATTTTGGGTGTTTACGTATTGATTGTCTTTACGTGCCTCGATTTCGTAAAGTGGAGTTCGGATCTGAGTCGTTAAGCAAAGTTTCACACCTGCTCGGAATTATTCCAAATGCACCTAGAAATGACATAGGGCACCCCAGAAGTCCATTTTGGGTGTTTGCATTGATTTTCTCTCCGTGCCTCGATTTCATAATGTGGGGCTCCGGGAACATGTCGCTCTGCAAAGTTTTACACCTTCTCAGAATTATTCCAAATGCACCTAGAAATGACGTAGGGCACACTACAAGTCCATTATGGGTGTTTGGTTTCGATTTTCTTTCCGTGCCTCGATTTCATAAATTGGAGCTCGAGTGCAGCGTCGATTACGGAAAGTTTCACACCGTCTCGGATAGATTCCAAATGCACCTAGAAATGAGGTAGGGCACACTAGAAGTCCATTATGGGAGTTTGATGTTCATTTTCTTTCCATGCCTCGATTTCATAAAGTGGAGCTCTGGGTACCGTGGATTCGGAATGTTTCACACTTGCTCGGAATTATTCCAAATGCACCTAGATATGACGTAGGGCACACGAAGTCCATTATAGTTATTTGGTGTGGATTTTCTTTCGTGCCTCGATTTCATAAATTGGAGCTTAGAGTGCAGCGTCGTTCTCGAAAGTTTCACACCGGCTCGGAAGGATTCCAAATGCACCTAGAAATGAGGTAGGGCACACTAGAAGTCTATTTTGGGTGTTTACGTATTGATTGTCTTTACGTGCCTCGATTTACGTAAAGTGGAGCTCGGATACCGTCGTTAAAGCAAAGTTTCACACTGCTCGGAATTATTCCAAATGCACCTAGAAATGACATAGGGCACCCAGTCCATTTTGGGTGTTTGCATTGATTTTCTCTCGTGCCTCGATTTCATAATGTGGAGCTCCGGGAACCGTCGCTCTGCAAAGTTTTACACCTGCCCAGAATTATTCCAAATGCACCTAGAAATGACGTAGGGCACACTAGAAGTCCATTATGGGTGTTTGGTTTTGATTTTCTTTCCGTGCCTCGATTTCATAAATTGGAGCTCGAGTGCAGCGTCGTTACGGAAAGTTTCACACCGTCTCGGATAGATTCCAAATGCACCTAGAAAAGAGGTAGGGCACACTAGAAGTCCATTATGGGAGTTTGATGTTCATTTTCTTTCCATGCCTCGATTTCATAAAGTGGAGCTCTGGGTACCGTGGATTACGGAATGTTTCACACTTGCTCGGAATTATTCCAAATGCACCTAGATATGACGTAGGGCACACCAGAAGTCCATTATAGTTATTTGGTGTGGATTTTCTTTCCGTGCCTCGATTTCATAAATTGGAGCTTAGGGTGCAGCGTGGATTCGGAAAGTTTCACACCGGCTGGAAGGATTCCAAATGCACCTAGAAATGAGGTAGGGCACACTAGAAGTCTATTTTGGGTGTTTCGTATTGATTGTCTTTACGTGCCTCGATTTCATAAAGTGGAGCTCTGGATCTGATCGTTGAGAAAGTTTCACACTGCTGGAATTATTCCAAATGCACCTAGAAATGACATAGGGCACCCAAGTCCATTTTGGGTGTTTGCATTGATTTTCTTTCCGTGCCTCGATTTCATAATGTGGAGCTCGGGTTGCAACGTCGCTCTCTGCAAAGTTTCACACCTGCTCGGAATTATTCCAAATGCACCTAGAAATGACGTAGGGCACACTAGAAGTCCATTATGGGTGTTTGGTTTGATTTTCTTTCCGTGCCTCGATTTCATAAATTGGAGCTCGAGTGCAGCGTGGATTACGGAAAGTTTCACACCGTCTCGGAAAGATTCCAAATGCACCTAGAAATGAGGTAGGGCACACTAGAAGTCCATTATGGGAGTTTGATGTTCATTTTCTTTCCATGCCTCGATTTCACATAGTGGAGCTCTGGGTACCGCGGATTCGGAATGTTTCACACTTGCTCGGAATTATTCCAAATGCACCTAGAAATGACGTAGGGCACACTAGAAGTCCATTATAGTTATTTGGTGTGGATTTTCTTTCGTGCCTCGATTTCATAAATTGGAGCTTAGGAGTGCAGCGTGGATTACGGAAAGTTTCACACCGGCTCGGAAGGATTCCAAATGCACCTAGAAATGAGGTAGGGCACACTAGAAGTCTATTTTGGGTGTTTCGTATTGATTGTCTTTCGTGCCTCGATTTCATAAAGTGGAGCTCGGGATCTGATCGTTAAAGAAAGTTTCACACTGCTCGAATTATTCCAAATGCACCTAGAAATGAGATAGGGCACACTAGAAGTCCATTTTGGGTGTTTGCATTGATTTTCTTTCCGTGCCTCGATTTCATAAAGTGGAGCTCTGGGTGTCATCGCTTCTCGAATGTTTCACACTTGCTCGGAATTATTCCAAATGCACCTAGAAATGACGTAGGGCACACTAGAAGTCCATTATAGTTGTTTGGTGTGATTTTCTTTTCATGCCTCGATTTCATAAATTGGAGCTTAGGGTGCAGCGTCGATTACGAAAGTTTCACACCGGCTCGGAAGGATTCCAAATGCACCTAGAAATGAGGTAGGGCACACTAGAAGTCTATTTTGGGTGTTTGATGTTGATTTTCTTTCCATGCCTCGATTTCGTAAAGTGGAGCTCTGGATAGCGTCGTTCAGCAAAGTTTCACACCTGCTTGGAATTATTCCAAATGCACCTAGAAATGACATAGGGCACCCCAGAAGTCCATTATGGGTGTTTGCGTTGATTTTCTTTCCGTGCCTCGATTTCATACTGTGGAGCTCCGGGTACATGTCGCTCTGCAAAGTTTTACACCTGCTTAGAATTATTCCAAATGCACCTAGAAATGACGTAGGGCACACTAGAAGTCCATTATAGGTGTTTGGTTTCGATTTTCTTTCCGTGCCTCCATTTCATAAATTAGAGCTCAGGGTACGCGTCGTTCTGGAATGTTTCACACCGTCTCGGAAAGATTCCAAATGCACCTAAAAATGAGGTAGGGCACACTAGAAGTCTATTTTGGGTGTTTCGTATTGATTGTCTTTCTGTGCCTCGATTTCGTAAAGTGGAGCTCTGGATACCGTTAAGCAAAGTTCAAAGAAAGTTTCACACCTTCTTGGAATTATTCCAAATGCACCTAGAAATGACATAGGGCACACCAGAAGTCCATTTTGGGTGTTTGCATTGATTTTCTTTCCGTGCCTCGATTTCATAATGTGGAGCTCGGTGCAGCGTCGCTCTGCAAAGTTTTACACCTGCTTAGAATTATTCCAAATGCACCTAGAAATGACGTAGGGCACACTAGAAGTCCATTATGGGTGTTTGGTTTCGATTTTCTTTCCGTGCCTCGATTTCATAAATTGGAGCTCGAGTGCAGCGTCGATTACTCGAAAGTTTCACACCGGCTCGGAAAGATTCCAAATGCACCTAGAAATGAGGTAGGGCACACTAGAAGTCCATTATGGGAGTTTGATGTTCATTTTCTTTCCATGCCTCGATTTCATACAGTGGAGCTCTGGGTACCCGTCGTTCTGGAATGTTTCACACTTGCTCGGAATTATTCCAAATGCACCTAGAAATGACGTAGGGCACACCAGAAGTCCATTATAGTTATTTGGTGTGGATTTTCTTTCCGTGCCTCGATTTCATAAATTGGAGCTTACGGTACGCGTCGTTCTGGAAAGTTTCACACCGGCTCGGAAGGATTCCAAATGCACCTAGAAATGAGGTAGGGCACACTAGAAGTCCATTTTGCTTGTTTCGTATTGATTGTCTTTCTGTGCCTCGATTTCGTAAAGTGGAGTTCTGCATACCGTCGTTCAGCAAAGTTTCACACCTGCTCAGAATTATTCCAAATGCACCTAGAAATGACATAGGGCACACCAGAAGTCCATTTTGGGTGTTTGCGTTGATTTGCTTTCCGTGCCTCGATTTCATAATGTGGAGCTCCGGGAACATGTCGCTCTGCAAAGTTTTACACCTGCTCAGAATTATTCCAAATGCACCTAGCAATGACGTAGGGCACACTACAAGTCCATTATGGGTGTTTGGTTTTGATTTTCTTTCCGTGCCTCGATTTCATAAATTGGAGCTCGAGTGCAGCGTGGATTCGGAAAGTTTCACACCGTCTCGGATAGATTCCAAATGCACCTAGAAATGAGGTAGGGCACACTAGAAGTCCATTATGGGAGTTTGATGTTCATTTTCTTTCCATGCCTCGATTTCATAAAGTGGAGCTCTGGTACCGTGGTTACGGAATGTTTCACACTTGCTCGGAATTATTCCAAATGCACCTAGATATGACGTAGGGCACACCAGAAGTCCATTATAGTTATTTGGTGTGGATTTTCTTTCCGTGCCTCGATTTCATAAATTGGAGCTTAGGTGCAGCGTCGTTTTGGAAAGTTTCACACCGGCTCGGAAGGATTCCAAATGCACCTAGAAATGAGGTAGGGCACACTAGAAGTCTATTTTGGGTGTTTCGTATTGATTGTCTTTCTGTGCCTCGATTTCATAAAGTGGAGCTCGGATACTGAATCGTTAAAAAAGTTTCACACACTGCTGAATTATTCCAAATGCACCTAGAAATGACATAGGGCACCCCAGAAGTCCATTTTGGGTGTTTGCATTGATTTTCTTTCCGTGCCTCGATTTCATAATGTGGAGCTCGGGAACCGTCGCTCTGCAAAGTTTTACACCTGCTCAGAATTATTCCAAATGCACCTAGAAATGACGTAGGGCACACTAGAAGTCCATTATGGGTGTTTGGTTTGATTTTCTTTCGTGCCTCGATTTCATAAATTGGAGCTCGAGTGCAGCGTGGTTCGGAAAGTTTCACACCGTCTCGGATAGATTCCAAATGCACCTAGAAATGAGGTAGGGCACACTAGAAGTCCATTATGGGAGTTTGATGTTCATTTTCTTTCCATGCCTCGATTTCATAAAGTGGAGCTCTGGGTACCCGTCGTTCCGGAATGTTTCACACTTGCTCGGAATTATTCCAAATGCACCTAGAAATGACGTAGGGCACACCAGAAGTCCATTATAGTTATTTGGTGTGGATTTTCTTTCCGTGCCTCGATTTCATAAATTGGAGCTTAGGGTATGCGTCGTTCTGGAAAGTTTCACACCGGCTCGGAAGGATTCCAAATGCACCTAGAAATGAGGTAGGGCACACTAGAAGTCTATTTTGGGTGTTTCGTATTGATTGTCTTTCCGTGCCTCGATTTCATAAAGTGGAGCTCTGGATCTGATCGTTCGATGAAAGTTTCACACCTTTCGGAATTATTCCAAATGCACCTAGAAATGACATAGGGCACACCAGAAGTCCATTTTGGGTGTTTGCATTGATTTTCTTTCCGTGCCTCGATTTCATAATGTGGAGCTCCGGATACCAGTCGCTCTGCAAAGTTTCACACCTACTTAGAATTATTCCAAATGCACCTAGAAATGACGTAGGGCACACTAGAAGTCCATTATGGGTGTTTGGTTTCGATTTTCTTTCCGTGCCTCGATTTCATAAATTGGAGCTCGAGTGCAGCGTGGATTACGAAAGTTTCACACCGTCTCGGAAAGATTCCAAATGCACCTAGAAATGAGGTAGGGCACACTAGAAGTCCATTATGGGAGTTTGATGTTCATTTTCTTTCCATGCCTCGAATTCATAAAGTGGAGCTCGGTGTACCGTGGATTGGAATGTTTCACACTTGCTCGGAATTATTCCAAATGCACCTAGAAATGACGTAGGGCACACGAAAGTCCATTATAGTTATTTGGTGTGGATTTTCTTTCCGTGCCTCGATTTCATAAATTGGAGCTTAGGGTGCACGTGGATTCGGAAAGTTTCACACATGCTCGGAAGGATTCCAAATGCACCTAGAAATGAGGTAGGGCACACTAGAAGTCTATTTTGGGTGTTTGGTATTGATTGTCTTTCTATGCCTCGATTTCATAAAGTGGAGCTCGGATACGCTCGTTTGGAAAGTTTCACACCGCTGGAATTATTCCAAATGCACCTAGAAATGACATAGGGCACACTAGAAGTCCATTTTGGGTGTTTGCATTGATTTTCTTTCCGTGCCTCGATTTCATAAAGTGGAGCTCTGGGTACATGTCGCTCTGAATGTTTCACACTTGCTCGAATTATTCCAAATGCACCTAGAAATGACGTAGGGCACACTAGAAGTCCATTATAGGTGTTTGGTTTGGATTTTCTTTCCGTGCCTCGATTTCATAAATTGGAGCTTAGAGTGCAGCGTGGATTACGGAAAGTTTCACACCGGCTCGGAAGGATTCCAAATGCACCTAGAAATGAGGTAGGGCACACTAGAAGTCTATTTTGGGTGTTTCGTATTGATTGTCTTTACGTGCCTCGATTTCGTAAAGTGGAGCTCGGATACCGTCGTTGACAAAGTTTCACACCGCTCGGAATTATTCCAAATGCACCTAGAAATGACATAGGGCACACTAGAAGTCCATTTTGGGTGTTTGCGTTGATTTTCTTTCCGTGCCTCGATTTCATAATGTGGAGCTCGGGTGCTGTCGCTCTGCAAAGTTTTACACACTCGAGAATTATTCCAAATGCACCTAGAAATGACGTAGGGCACACTAGAAGTCCATTATGGGTGTTTGGTTTTGATTTTCTTTCCGTGCCTCGATTTCATAAATTGGAGCTCGAGTGCAGCGTCGTTGTGAAAGTTTCACACCTCTCGGAAAGATTCCAAATGCACCTAGAAATGAGGTAGGGCACACTAGAAGTCCATTATGGGAGTTTGATGTTCATTTTCTTTCCATGCCTCGATTTCATAAAGTGGAGCTCTGGGTACCGTCGATTCGAAAGTTTCACACTTGCTCGAAATTATTCCAAATGCACCTAGAAATGACGTAGGGCACACTAGAAGTCCATTTTGGGTGTTTGGTGTTGATTT
Source organism: Phyllostachys edulis (assembly GCA_036346405.1). Taxonomy (NCBI): domain Eukaryota; kingdom Viridiplantae; phylum Streptophyta; class Magnoliopsida; order Poales; family Poaceae; genus Phyllostachys; species Phyllostachys edulis. The sequence goes on along the minus strand of JAYEVD010000108.1, from coordinate 39,498 downwards.
TCTTTCCGTGCCTCGATTTCGTAAATTGGAGCTCTGGATACCGTCGTTCACCAAAGTTTCACACCTGCTCGGAATTATTCCAAATGCACCTAGAAATGAGGTAGGGCACACTAGAAGTCCATTTTGGGTGTTTGCATTGATTTTCTTTCCGTGCCTCGATTTCATAATGTGGAGCTCGGTACCGTCGCTCTGCAAAGTTTTACACTGCTTTCGAATTATTCCAAATGCACCTAGAAATGACGTAGGGCACACTAGAAGTCCATTATGGGTGTTTGGTTTTGATTTTCTTTCCGTGCCTCGATTTCATAAATTGGAGCTCGAGAACCCGTGCAGCGTCGCTCGGAAAGTTTCACACCGGCTCGGAAGGATTCCAAATGCACCTAGAAATGAGGTAGGGCACACTAGAAGTCCATTATGGGTGTTTGATGTTCATTTTCTTTCCATGCCTCGATTTCATAAAGTGGAGCTCTGGGATACTATCGTTCGGAATGTTTCACACTTGCTCGAAATTATTCCAAATGCACCTAGAAATGACGTAGGGCACACGAAGTCCATTATGGTTATTTGGTGTGGATTTTCTTTCCGTGCCTCGATTTCATAAATTGGAGCTTAGGGTATACGTCGATTACGGAAAGTTTCACACTTGGCTCGGAAGGATTCCAAATGCACCTAGAAAGGAGGTAGGGCACACTAGATGTCTATTTTGGGTGTTTCGTATTGATTGTCTTTCCGTGCCTCGATTTCATAAAGTAGAGCTCTGGATACTATCGTTCGGCAAAGTTTCACACCTGCTCGGAATGATTCCAAAGGCACCTAGAAATGACATAGGGCACACCAGAAGTCCATTTTGGGTGTTTGCATTGATTTTCTTTCCGTGCCTCGATTTCATAATGTGGAGCTCAGGTGCACATCGCTCTCTGCAAAGTTTTACACTGCTTTGAATTATTCCAAATGCACCTAGAAATGACGTAGGGCACACAAGAAGTCCATTATGGGTGTTTGGTTTTGATTTTCTTTCCGTGCCTCGATTTCATAAATTGGAGCTCAGGGTACGCGTCGTTCTTGAAAGTTTCACACCGGCTCGGAAAGATTCCAAATGCACCTAGAAATGAGGTAGGGCACACTAGAAGTCCATTATGGGAGTTTGATGTTTATTTTCTTTCCATGCCTCGATTTCATAGATTGGAGCTTTGGGTGTTTGCATTGATTTTCTTTCCGTGCGGTGGAGCTCAGGATTCTCGAAAGTTTCACACTGGCTCGGAAGGATTCCAAATGCACCTAGAAATGAGGTAGGGCACACTAGAAGTCCATTGTAGTTATTTGGTGTGTATTTCTTTCTGTGCCTCGATTTCATAAATTGGAGCTTAGGGTACGCATTGTTCTGGAAAGTTTCGATCTTGCTCGGAAGGATTCCAAATGCACCTAGAAATGAGGTAGGGCACACTAGAAGTCCATTTAGCGTGTTTCGTATTGATTGTCTTTCTGTGCCTCGATTTCGTAAAGTGGAGCTCTGGATACCATCGTTCAGCAAAGTTTCACACCTGCTCGGAATTATTCCAAATGCACCTAGAAATGACATAGGGCACACCAGAAGTCCATTTTGGGTGTTTGCATTGATTTTCTTTCCGTGCCTCGATTTCATAATGTGGAGCTCGGGTGCCGTCGCTCTGCAAAGTTTTACACCTACTTATTCCAAATGCACCTAGAAATGACGTAGGGCACACTAGAAGTCCATTATGGGTGTTTGATTTGATTTTCTTTCCGTGCCTCGATTTCATAAATTTTAGCTCGAGTGCAGCGTCGTTGCTCGAAAGTTTCACACCGGCTCGGAAACATTCCAAATGCACCTAGAAATGAGGTAGGGCACACTAGAAGTCCATTATGGGAGATTGATGTTCATTTTGTTTCCATGCCTCGATTTCATAAAGTGGAGCTCTGGGTACCATCGTTCAGCAAAGTTTCACACCTGCTCAGAATTATTCCAAATGCACCTAGAAATGACATAGGGCATACCAGAAGTCCATTTTGGGTGTTTGCATTGATTTTCTTTCCGTGCCTCGATTTCATAATGTGGAGCTCCGGGTACCCGTCGCTCTGCAAAGTTTTACACCCTCTCAGAATTATTCCAAATGCACCTAGAAATGACGTAGGGCACACTACAAGTATATTATGGGTGACGGTTTTGATTTTCTTTCCGTGCCTCGATTTCACAAATTTTTAGCTCAGGGTACGCGTCGTTCTGGAAAGTTTCACACCGGCTCGGAAACATTCCAAATGCACCTAGAAATGAGGTAGGGCACACTAGAAGTCCATTATGGGAGATTGATGTTCATTTTGTTTCCATGCCTCGATTTCATAAAGTGGAGCTCTGGGTACCCGTCGTTCTGGAATGTTTCACACTTGCTCGGAATTATTCCAAATGCACCTAGAAATTACGTAGGGCACACCAGAAGTCCATTGTACTTATTTGGTGTGGATTTTCTTTCCGTGCCTCGATTTCATAAATTGGAGCTTAGGGTACGCGTTGTTCTGAAAAGTTTCACACCGGCTCGGAAGGATTCCAAATGCACCTAGAAATGAGGTAGGGCACACTAGAAGTCCATTTAGCGTGTTTCGTATTGATTGTCTTTCTGTGCCTCGATTTCGTAAAGTTGAGCTGTGGATAGCGTCGTTCAGCCAAGTTTCACACCTGCTCGGAATTATTCCAAATGCACCTAGAAATGACATAGGGCACACCAGAAGTCCATTTTGGGTGTTTGGATTGATTTTCTTTCCGTGCCTCGATTTCATAAGGTGGAGCTCCGGGTACCCGTCGCTCTGCAAAGTTTTACACCTGCTCAGAATTATTCCAAATACACCTAGAAATAACGTAGGGCACAGTAGAAGTCCATTATGGGTGTTTGGTTTTGATTTTCTTTTCGTGCCTCGATTTCATAAATTGGAGCTCAGGGTACGCGTCGTTCTGGAAAGTTTCACACTGGCTCGGAAATATTCCAAATGCACCTAGAAATGAGGAAGGGCGCACTAGAAGTCCATTATGGGAGTTTGATGTTCATTTTCTTTCCATGCCTCGATTTCATAAATTGGACCTTAAGGTACGCGTCGTTCTGGAAAGTTTCACACCGGCTCAGAAGGAATCCAAATGCACCTACAATTGAGGTAGGGCACACTACAAATCTACTTTGTGTGTTTCGTATTGATTGTCTTTTTGTGCCTCGATTTCGTAAAGTGGAGCTCTGGATACCGTTGTTCAGCAAAGTTTCACACCTTCTCAGAATTATTCCAAATGCACCTAGAAATGACATAGCGCACACCAGAAGTCCATTTTGGGTGTTTGCGTTGATTTTCTTTCCGTGCCTCGATTTCATAATGTGGAGCTCGGGTGCAAATCGCTCTGCAAAAATTTTACAACTTTCGAAATTATTCAAAATGCAGCTAGAAATGACGTAGGGCACACTAGAAGTCCATTATGGGTGTTTGGTTTTGATTTTTCTTTCCGTGGCACGATTTCATAAATTGGAGCTCAGGGTACGCGTCGTTCTGGAAAGTTTCACACCGGCTCGGAAAGATTACAAATGGACCTAGAAATGAGGTAGGGCACACTAGAATTCTATTATGGGAGTTTGATGTTCATTTTCTTTCCATGCCTCGATTTTATAAAGTGGAGCTCTGGGTACCCGTCATTCTGGAAAGTTTCACACTGGCTCGGAAGGATTCCAAATGCACCTAGAAATGAGGTAGGGCACACTAGAAGTCTATTTTGGGTGTTTCGTATTGATTGTCTTTCTGTGCCTCGATTTCGTAAAGTGGAGCTCCGGATACTATCGTTCAGCAAAGTTTCACACCTGCTCGGAATTATTCCAAATGCATCTGGAAATGAGGTAGGGCATACCAGAAGTCCATTTTGGCTGTTTGCATTGATTTTCTTTCCGTGCCTCGATTTTATAAGGTGGAGCTCCGGGTACCCATCGCTCTGCAAAGTTTTACACCTGCTCAGAATTATTCCAAATGCACCTAGAAATATCGTAGGGCACAATAGAAGTCCATTATGGGTTTTTGGTTTTGATTTTCTTTCCGTGCCTCGATTTCATAAATTGGAGCTCAGGGTACGCGTCGTTCTGGAAAGTTTCACACCGGCTCGGAAGGATTCCAAATGCACCTAGAAATGAGATAGGGTACACTAGAAAACTATTTCGGGTGTTTCGTACTGATTGTCTTTCTGTGCCTCGATTTCATAAATTAGATCTCTGGATACTATCATTCAGCAAAGTTTCACACCTGCTCAGAAATTTTCCAAATGCACCGAAATATCGTAGGGCACAATAGAAGTCCATTATGGGTTTTTGGTTTTGATTTTCTTTCCGTGCCTCAATTTCATAAATTGGAGCTCAGGGTACGCGTCGTTCTGGAAAGTTTCACACAGGCTCGGAAGGATTCCAAATGCACCTAGAAATGAGATAGGGCACACTAGAAGACTATTTTGGGTGTTTCGTACTGATTGTCTCTCTGTGCCTCGATTTCATAAAGTAGAGCTCTGGATACTATCGTTCAGCAAAGTTTCACACCTGCTCAGAAATTTTCGAAATGCACCTATAAATGACATAAGGCGTACCAGAAGTCCATTTTGGGTGTTTGCATTGATTTTCTTTCCGTGCCTCGATTTCATAATGTGGAGCTCCGGGTACCCGTCGTTCTACAAATTTTACACCTGCTCAGAATTATTCCAAATGCACCTAGAAATGACGTAGGGCACACTAGAAGTCCATTATGGGTGTTTGGCTTCGATTTTCTTTCCGTGCCTCGATTTCATAAATTGGAGCTCACGGTACGCGTCGTTCTGGAAAGTTTCACACCGGCTCAGAAAGATTCCAAATACACTTAGAAATGAGGTAGGGCACACTAGATGTCCATTATGGGAGTTTGATGTTTATTTTCTTTCCATGCCTCGATTTCATAGATTGGAGCTTTGTGTACGCGTTGTTCTGGAAAGTTTCACACCGGCTCGGAAGGATGCCAAATGCACCTAGAAATAAGGTAGGGCACACTAGAAGTCCATTGTAGTTATTTGGTGTGGATTTTCTTTCTGTGCCTCGATTTCATAGATTGGAGCTTTGTGTACGCGTTGTTCTGGAAAGTTTCACACCGGCTCGAAAGGATTCCAAATGCACCTAGAAATGAGGTAGGGCACACTAGAAGTCCATTTTGCGTGTTTCGTATTGATTGTCTTTCTGTGCCTCGATTTCGTAAAGTGGAGCTGTGGATTCCGTTGTTCAGCCAAGTTTCACACCTGCTCGGAATTATTCCAAATGCACCTAGAAATGACATAGGGCACACCAGAAGTCCATTTTGGGTGTTTGCATTGATTTTCTTTCCGTGCCTCGATTTCATAATGTGGAGCTCCAGGTACCCGTCGCTCTGCAAAGTTTTCCACCTGCTCAGAATTATTCCAAATGCACCTAGGAATGACGTAGGGCACCCTAGAAGTCCATTATGGGTGTTTGGTTTTGATTTTTCTTTCCGTGCCTCGATTTCATAAATTGGAGCTCAGGGTACGCGTCGTTTTGGAAAGTTTCACACCGGCTCGGAAAGATTCCAAATGCACCTAGAAATGAGGTAGGGCACACTAGAAGTCCATTATGGGAGTTTGATGTTCATTTTCTTTCCATGCCTCGATTTCATAAATTGGAGCTTAGTGTACGCGTCGTTCTGGAAAGTTTCACACCGGCTCGGAAGGATTCCAAATGCACCTAGAAATGAGGTAGGGCACACTAGAAGTCCATTTTGCGTGTTTCGTATTGTTTGTCTTTCTGTTCCTCGATTTCGTAAAGTGGAGCTGTGGATACCGTCGTTCAGCCAAGTTTCACACCTGCTCAGAATTATTCCAAATGCACCTAGAAATGACACGTGGCACACCAGAAGTCCATTTTGGCTGTTTGCATTGATTTTCATTCCGTGCCTCGATTTCATATGGTGGAGCTCCGGGTACCCGTTGCTCTGCAAAGTTTTACACCTACTCAGAATTATTCCAAATGCACCTAGAAATAACGTAGGGTACTGTAGAAGTCCATTATGGGTTTTTGGTTTTGATTTTCCTTCCGTGCCTCGATTTCATAAATTGGAGCTCAGGGTACGCGTCGTTCTGGAAAGTTTCACACCGGCTCGGAAGGATTCCAAATGCACCTAGAAATGAGGTAGGGCACACTAGAAGACTATTTTGGGTGTTTCGTACTGATTGTCTTTCTGTGCCTCGATTCCGTAAAGTGGAGCTCTGGATACCGTCGTTCAGCAAAGTTTCACACCTGTTCAGAATTATTCCAAATGCACCTTTAAATGACATAGGGCATATCAGAAGTCCATTTTGGGTGTTTGCCTTGATTTTCTTTCCGTGCCTCGATTTCATAATGTGGAGCTCCGGGTACCCGTCGCTCTACAAAGTTTTACAGCTGCTCAGAATTATTCCAAATGCACCTAGAAATGACGTAGGGCACAGTACAAGTCCATTATGGGTGTTTGGTTTCGATTTTCTTTTCGTGCCTCGATTTCATAAATTGGAGCTCAGGGTACACGTCGTTCTGGAAAGTTTCACACCGGCTCGGAAAGATTCCAAATGCGCCTAGAAATGAGATAGGGCACACTAGAAGTCCATTATGGGAGTTTGATGTTCATTTTCTTTCCATGCCTCGATTTCATAAAGTGGAGCTCTGGGTACCCGTCGTTCTGGAATGTTTCACACTTGCTCGGAATTATTCCAAATGCACCTAGAAATGACATAGGGCACACCAGAAGTCCATTGTAGTTGTTTGGTGTGGATTTTCTTTCCGTGCCTCGATGTCATAAATTGGAGCTTAGGGTACGCGTTGTTCTGGAAAGTTTCACACCGGCTCGGAAAGATTCCAAATGCACCTAGAAATGAGATAGGGCACACTAGAAGTCCATTTTGGGTGTTTGCATTGATTTTCTTTCCGTGCCTCGATTTCATAATGTGGAGCTCCGGGTACCCGTCGCTCTGCAAAGTTTTACACCTGCTCAGAATTATTCCAAATGCACCTAGAAATGACGTAGGGCACACTAGAATGGGTGTTTGGTTTTGATTTTCTTTCCGTGCCTCGATTTCATAAATTGGAGCTCAGGGTACGCATCGTTCTGGAAAGTTTCACACCGGCTCGGAAAGATTACAAATGCACCAAGAAAGGAGGTAGGGCACACGAGAAGTCCATTATGGGAGTTTGATGTTCATTTTCTTTCCATGCCTTGATTTCATACAGTGCACCTCTAGGTACCCGTCGTTCTGGAATGTTTCAGACTTGCTCGGAATTATTCCAAATGCACCTAGAAATGACGTAGGGAAAACCAAATGTCCATTATAGTTATTTGGTATAGATTTTATTTCCGTGCCTCAATTTCATAAATTGGAGCTTACGGTACGCGTCGTTCTAGAAAGTTTCACACCGGCTCGGAAGTATTCCAAATGCACCTAGAAATGAGGTAGGGCACACTAGAAGTCTATTTTGGGTGTTTCGTATTGATTGCCTTTCTGTGCCTCGATTTCGTAAAGTGGAGCTGTGGATACCGTCATTCAGCAAAGTTTCACACCTGCTCGGAATTATTCCAAATACACCTAGAAATGACATAGGGCACACCAGAAGTCCATTTTGGGTGTTTGATTTGATTTTCTTTCCGTGCCTCGATTTCATAATGTGGAGCTCCGGGAACCCGTTGCTCTGCAAAGTTTTACACCTGCTCAGAATTATTCCAAATGCAACTAGAAATGACGTAGGGCACACCAGAAGTCCATTATGGGTGTTTGGTTTTGATTTTATTTCCGTGCCTCGATTTCATAAAATGGAGCTCAGATTACGCGTCGTTCTGAAAAGTTTCACACCGGCTCGGAAAGATTCCAAATGCACCTAGAAATGAGTAGGGCACACTAGAAGTCTATTTTGGGTGTTTCGTAAAGTGGAGCTCTGGATACCGTTGTTCAGCAAAGTTTCACACCTGCTCAGAATTTTTTCCAAATACACCTAGAAATGACATAGGGCACCCCAGAAGTCCATTTTGGGTGTTTGCAATGATTTTCCTTCCGTGCCTCGATTTCATACTGTGGAGCTCCGAGTACCCGTCGCTCTGCAAAGTTTTACACCTGCTTTGAATTATTCCAAATGCACCTAGAAATGACGTAGGGCACACTAGAAGTCCATTACGGGTGTTTGGTTTCGATTTTCATTCCGTGCCTCGATTTCATAAATTGGAGCTGATACGGGGGTTCCCGATCTTCTCGATGTTGGATCGAAGATAACTTGCACGCTTGACTTGACAAATCGTAGTTGCTCACCCGATGCCAATGCATGAACTTGCAACTCTTTAATTCGCCCAATCTCACGTGTACTCCACCCGACCACCAAGTTTAGTTTTACCGATCCCTCAATTCCCAACGGAAAGACAGAACGGTCTTTGGAAGAAAACGCCCTATTCCCCTTCAAGTCGTTGGCCTTCACCAAACTACTTGGAAGAATCAAGCATTGATGCAAAAAGCAATCAAAATCTTTAATCGTGGTCTGAAGTTACAATAGGGGTCTAACCCTCAATATATAGGCTCAAAGAAAAGTGAATCCGTGAATAGTAAACGGACTCGGACTACTGTTCACCGTGAACAGTATCCGACTCGGATACTGTTCACGTGAACAGTAACCGGACTTAATTCCTACTAAAAGCTCTTAGTTTAATTCAAAATTTAAACTACTCTAATTAGAAAATATTTCCTACTTATTTGCGGATTACAACTCCACTTTTAATCCGGATTTCCTCTCTTTTGTTTTCTTGAATTTTTGCTGAAATTGGGATGTTGGCTTCTCCTCTCGTCTCTTTGCTTCTTTCTTCTTCTTCTCTCTTCATTTCGGCCAACCATGCCTCCTCTTTGTCAAACCTAATGACACAAAGATTAAGAGCTTTAGGTAGTAGCCAATTCTCGTGAGAATCAAAGGAAAACTCAGTTAGGAGAAGAGTCACCTGTTGATTAAGAAGTTTAGCTTTTGCCCGAGTAATAGGGCCAATTGGTGCAATGGTGTTAGGAGGAGGGCTAGGAGTTGGAATGGTAGGGATGTCCTCATCATCCTCCCCCTCTTGAAAAGGAGTCGACCTCGACTCTGTGTCTTCCAGTCCAAAGAATGGAGACAAGTCAGCAACATTGAATGTAGTACTCACGGCGTAGTCATCTCCCGGAAGTTCTATCTTGTAAGCGTTGTCGTTGATCTTCGCAAGAATTTTGAATGGTCCATCACCACGAGGCATAAGTTTGGACTTACGCTTCTCCGGAAAGCGATCCTTCCGTAGATGTACCCAAACCAAGTCACCTGGTTCGAATAACATCTTCTTGTGTTTCTTGTTCGCCTTCTCAGCATAGTACCGCGTCTTCTTTTCAATCTCTTCTTTAGTTTTCTCATGTAATGTCTTCACAAAATCAGCACGCTTGGATGCATCCATGTTAGCACGTTCTTGGAGAGGTAACGGCAATAATTCAAGCGGCGTAAGTGGCTTGAAACCATACACCACCTCGAACGGGCATAGTTGAGTAGTAGAATGTACCGCCCTGTTATATGCAAACTCCACGTGCGGTAGACAATCCTCCCACTCCTTGAGATTTTTCTTGATCATTGTTCGTAGCAGCATGGATAGTGTACGATTCACCACCTCCGTTTGTCCATCGGTTTGTGGGTGACAGGTTGTCGAGAATAATAACTTCGTCCCAAGTTTGGCCCACAAAGTCTTCCAAAAATAACTCATAAACTTGACGTCGCGATCTGAAACGATTGTCTTGGGCATCCCATGCAATCGCACAATCTCCCTGAAAAACAAGTCAGCTACATGCGACGCATCGTCGCTCTTATGACAAGGGATAAAATGTGCCATCTTAGAAAACCTATCCACAACAACAAAAACAAAATCTCTCCCTCTCCTAGTCCTAGGCAATCCTAACACAAAATCCATGCTAATGTCTTCCCAAGGTGCATTAGGAACAGGAAGTGGAGTATATAAACCATGTGGATTAAGCTTAGACTTAGCTTTATGGCATGTGATACAACGTTGTACATACCTTTCAACATCATGTCTCATTTTTGGCCAATAGAAGTGATCAGCCAACATCATGAAGGTCTTCTCTCTCCCAAAATGTCCCATCAATCCGCCAGCATGTGATTCCTGTAATAAGAGTAAACGAACGGACGATTCTGGAACACATAACTTGTTAGCACGAAATAAGAAACCATCATGAGTATGGAACTTGTCCCATCCTTTTCCATTTTTACATTTGGCATAAGGTTGAGAAAACTGACTATCGGAAGCATATAAGTCTTTCAAACTCTCTAATCTAGGAACTGTTACTTCCAGTTGAGTTAAAAGCACATTCTTACGGGATAAGGCATCGGCAACAACATTATCTTTGCCTTTCTTGTATTTGATAACATATGGAAAAGATTCAATGAATTCTACCCATTTTGCATGTCGATTTATTCAATTTAGCTTGTCCTTTTAAGTATTTCAAAGATTCATGATCGTAATGTATAATGAACTCTTTAGGCCAAAGGTAATGTTGCCAAACTTCAAGAACACGAACCAAAGCATACAATTCTTTATCATAAACAGGATAATTTAATTGAGCACCACCAAGTTTTTCACTAAAGAAAGCTATAGGTTTGCTTCTTGCATTAAAACTCCTCCAATGCCTATTCCGCTAGCATCACATTCAATTACAAAAGGTTTATCGAATCGAGCAAAACCAAAGAAAGGTGCTTCAGATTAAACGTTTCTTCAATTCATTAAAAGCTTGATCTTGTGCTACACCCCACACAAAGTCAACACCTTTCTTAGTCAATTCATTTAAAGAAGCAGCAATGGTACTAAAATCTTTCACAAAACGACGGTAAAATCCAGCAAGACCATGAAAACTTCGAATTTGACTAACATTAACAGGAGTAGGCCAATTCCTTATAGCTTCTACCTTTGATTCATCTACTTCAATTCCATTAGCCGAAACCACATAACCTAAGAACACCACTTTACTAGTACAAAAAGTACATTTCTCAAAATTAGCATATAGTTTTTCAGTTCGAAGTACTTCTAGCACTTGTCTAATGTGTTCAACATGTTCATGTAAAGTACGGCTATATATCAAAATATCATCAAAGTAGACTACAACGAATTTACCTATGAAAGATCGCAAAACATGATTCATTAAGCGCATAAAAGTACTAGGAGCATTGGTTAAACCAAAAGGCATGACTAACCATTCATACAAGCCAAATTTGGTTTTGAAAGCAGTTTTCCATTCATCTCCATGATTCATCCTGATTTGATGATATCCACTACGTAAATCAATTTTAGAAAAGATAGTAGAGCCACTTAGTTCATCGAGCATATCATCTAACCTAGGAATAGGATGACGATATCTATGATTATGTTGTTAATAGCTCTACAATCTCGCACATTCGCCAACTACCATCTTTCTTAGGGACAAGAATAAGCGAAGCAAGACAAGGGCTAAGGCTTTCACGTACATACCCTTTTTCAAGAAGCGCTTGTACTTGTCGTTGAATCTCCTTTGTTTCCTCTGGATTGGTACGATATGGTGGACGATTTGGAAGTGATGCGCCTGGGATCAAGTCAATTTGATGTCCAATTCCACGAATTGGAGGTAGTCCAGCGGGTATGTCCTCCGGAAAGACGTCATCAAAAGCCTGCAAAAGATCATAAATGGCACTAGGAAGAGATGTTATGTCGTTAGTAGAAAGCAATGCATCTTTGTACAAAAGTACAAAGTGCATCAAATTGGGATCATCTCGCATCGCTCTCATCTCAGATTTTGTGGCTATCATGACTTGCTTTTTATCTCCCTCTCTCTTACTCGTTCCACTCAATTTAGGCTTGTGGCTCTCAATCTCTTTTTGTGGAATGACACTCGCTTCCTTCTTCTGCATAGAATCATTAAGAATCTGAGTAGGCGATAAAGGCTTCAATATTACATCGCGGTTCTTCCACTTGAATGTGTATTGATTGGTATGTCCATCATGAATAACTTTGCGGTCATATTGCCAAGGTCTTCCCAGTAATAAGTGACACACTGCCATAGGTACGACATCACATTCTATCGTGTCTTGATAGGTACCAATGTTGAAAGTAACCTCCACAGTATAAGAAACATTCATGGCACCGTTCTCATCCAACCATTGAATCTGATAGGGATGAGGATGTTTCTTATACCGCAAGCCAAGCTTAGTGCATAACTCCTTGCTAGCCAAGTTATGGCAACTTCCTCCATCAATGATTAATCTACATGTTTTTCCTTCATTGCCAACGTCGGCTCGCGTTTGAAATAGATTGCAGCGTTGCTCATGCATTTGTCTTGGATGCACACTAAGCACACGTTGAGTACAAATGAGGGAAGGGCCAGTACCTGGTTCACAAATAAGTGGTGTACGATCATCATCCTCGTCTGCGTCATGGACATCTTCAGATTTCTCCAAATCAGCAAAGCGTTCTTGTTCATCTTCGCTTGTAGAATCGTATTCTCCTGTTTCCAAAAGCAACATAACTTTGTTGTTTGGACAATCCCGTTGCATGTGACCACGTCCAAGGCACTTGAAGCATTGAATGGTACTACTCCTTGCTGTAGAACCCACTGAGGATGCAGAGCTAACTGCTGGTGTTGTATTCTTCCTTGCATTTGGCGTAGTGTCGTCTTTCTTGCTTGGTATAGGACGGAAAGTAGAACCACCACTAGAAGTTGTTCGATTGTTTGATTGAACCTTGGGCACGAACTTTCCTTCATTGGATGGTGTACGGGCAGCGAAGGAAGAATATCGCGCGTCCTCTTGAAGTTGGCGCTCCGCTTTTGTTGCTTGGTGTACCAACTCATAGATGCTATTATAAGGCTGAAAATTAACAATGCGTTTGATACCATGGTTCAAACCTGAGAGAAATCGTGCCATGGTTTGTTCTTCTTGTTCTTGAACTTGACCGCGAATCATGGCTTGCTCCATCTCTTTGTAGTATTCCTCCACGGATCGGATGCCTTGTCGCATAGTTTGTAGTTTGTCAAAAAGGTCACGTTTGTAATGTCGAGGTACAAAACGTGCTCTCATCTCGCGCTTCCTTTCTTGCCAAGTAGCAATTGGTGGTTCGCCATGCTCAGCTCTTTGAATGATGACTTGTTCCCACCAATCCAAAGCGTATGAATCAAATTCAACAAATGCCATGAGTACCTTATGGTCTTCAGAATAGTTGTGTAAACGGAAAATCTTGTCGACCTTCAACTCCCAAGTAAGATACTCATCGGGATCTGTTCCTCCGACAAATTTGGGCATAGAAAGCTTGAGTTTTCCCAAACCGTCATTGTTGTAATGGTTTTGACGATGATAGTTGTCATTGCGGTGAACTTGATAAGGTGCACCTAGATCTTGATGAAATGTAGCACCATTGACACGAGCAGCGTGACCATGTGCATGACCTCCATTAGCTCCAACATGTCCTCCTAGGGGCGGCGGACGAATTGCATTTGCAACAGTTCGATTACGTCGGTCTTGTTGTAGGCGAGTGATGGCTTCGGCATCCGTCTCATCAAGAATTGGTTGGTAGACACTTGCGTCATCCTCTCTATTGCGACCTTGTATAAGCTTAGTGAGGGCAGCAATGTCTTCGCGCAATTGGTGAGTGCTATCTCCAACTTGTAAATCGAGGCGTTGTATTTCCTTGTGTATTGAGTCAGCGAAATTGTCATGCTTCTCATGAAGTAGATTCACCTCAGTATTCATCTCGCGTTGAAGATGTTCACGTAATGCAGTATATTGGAATTGAGTGATTGGAGCTTCGGGATCAATGGTATTTTCTCCTCTTCCTGACATTGTTAATGATGCAAGAAAAAAAATGGATATATGTGGATCTCTCAAACTCACTCTTCTTACCAAATCACGTTCTTACCTTTCCGAAGTAAATTGATGTCAAAAACTCACACTTGATATTGTAGGTGAAAACAACGTGAGAGCGAATTTCAAGAGCAAGTCAAAACACGACAACGGATGTTTATGTGGAGCTTGGTACGGATACCTACTTAATCTGAAAATTCTAGGTATTGCAAAGCTAAGTAAATATCCAAATTAGAATTCAATCTCTAGTTGCTGATCACAAAGATATAAGTGAAAATCAAAGCAACTCACACGCAAAGATATTGGAACTTAGTGCAATCAAGGAATGAGCTATGTAAGATATAAGTGAAGACCAAAATAGCTCGTATTGCACAAGTTATAGAAAGACGCTAGCTAGTTGCAAATAATGAAACTAGGGCACAAGATTGCACAAAATATTGATATTCTAACAATTGAATCAAGAATGAGTGGGGATTTTTGCTCAAGTTTATGGTTCGGCTTTGCACTTTCTTTTTCCTTTTCTCTTTTTCTCTTTTTCTCTTTTTTTTTCTTCTCTTTTTCCTTCCTTTTTTTTAACTATGGCCGAAATTCTTGTCCTACCAAAATGAGCAAAATTTCTTTCCCACCTTTTGATCTTTGAACAATTGCAAGAACACAAATATTAATATGCAGCCCTAAGCAACGATTTAGCTAGTCTTAAATAGGTTCAAAGTATTCGCAAAAGGATTGAAAGGTTCACAAAGGATAAATTGATGTCTCGCTTTTTTTTTGTTTTTTTTTTGTGTAAACACGACTAAAAAAAAGATCAAACTAGGCTCAAATAAAAAGCAACGCAAAAAAAATTCAAGATCAGCAAACTAAACTTGATTCTAATGGACAAAAACTTAACAAAACTCACTAGAATACCAAATTAAATACTACGGCTAAAAGAAAAAAAATTTTGGTATGCCTTTTTCGTGTATAGGAAAAAAAAATCTAGATAACTGGATAAAGATCCTACCGAGTCAACGGAGCTCTGATACCAAGATGATACGGGGGTCCCGATCTTCTCGACGTAGGATCGAAGATAACTTGCACGCTTGACTTGACAAATCGTAGTTGCTCACCCGATGCCAATGCATGAACTTGCAACTCTTTAATTCGCCCAATCTCACGTGTACTCCACCCGACCACCAAGTGGAGTTTTACCGATCCCTCAATTCCCAACGGAAAGACAGAACGGTCTTTGGAAGAAAACGCCCTATTCCCCTTCAAGTCGTTGGCCTTCACCAAACTACTTGGAAGAATCAAGCATTGATGCAAAAAGCAATCAAAATCTTTAATCGTGGTCTGAAGTTACAATAGGGGTCTAACCCTCAATATATAGGCTCAAAGAAAAGTGAATCTGTGAATAGTAAACGGACTCGGACTACTGTTCACGTGAACAGTAACCGGACTTAATTCCTACTAAAAGCTCTTAGTTTAATTCAAAATTTAAACTACTCTAATTAGAAAATATTTCCTACTTATTTGCGGATTACAACTCCTCTTTTAATCCGTATTTCCTCTCTTTTGTTTTCTTGAATTTTGGCTGAAATTGGGATGTTGGGTTCTCCTCTCGTCTCTTTGCTTCTTTCTGCTTCTTCTCTCTTCATTTCGGCCAACCATGCCTCCTCTTTGTCAAACCTAATGACACAAAGATTAAGAGCTTTAGGTAGTAGCCAATTCTCGTGAGAATCAAAGGAAAACTCAGTTAGGAGAAGAGTCACCTGTTGATTAAGAAGTTTAGCTTTTGCCCGAGTAATAGGGCCAATTGGTGCAATGGTGTTAGGAGGAGGGCTAGGAGTTGGAATGGTAGGGATGTCCTCATCAGGAGCTCAGGGTACGCGTCGTTCTTGAAAGTTTCACACCGGCTCGGAAGGATTCCAAATGCACCTAGAAATGTGGTAGCACACACTAGAAGTGGAGCTCTGGATACCGTCGTTCAGCAAAGTTTCACACCTGCTCAGAATTATTCCAAATGCACCTAGAAATGACATAGGGCACCCCAGAAGTCCATTTTGGGTGTTTGCATTGATTTTCTTTCCGTGCCTCGATTTCATAAGGTGGAGCTCTGGGTACCCGTCGCTCTGCAAAGTTTTACACCTGCTCAGAATTACTCCAAATGCACCTAGAAATAACGTAGGGCACAGTAGAAGTCCATTATGGATATTTGGTTTTGATTTTCTTTCCGTGCCTCGATTTCATAAATTGGAGCTCACGCGTACGCGTCGTTCTGGAAAGTTTCACACCAGCTCGGACGGATTCCAAATGCACCTAGAAATGAGGTAGAGCACACTAGAAGTCTATTTTGGGTGTATCGTATTGATTGTCTTTCTGTGCCTCGATTTCGTAAAGTGGAGCTCTGGATACCATCGTTCAGCAAAGTTTCACACCTACTCAGAATTATTCCAAATGCACCTAGAAATGACATAGGGCATACCAGAAGTCCATTTTGGGTGTTTGCATTGATTTTCTTTTCGTGCCTCGATTTCATAATGTGGAGCTCCGGGTACCCGTCGCTCTGCAAAGTTTTATACCCTCTCAGAATTATTCTAAATGCACCTAGAAATGACGTAGGGCACACTACAAGTATATTATGGGTGACGGTTTTGATTTTCTTTCCGTGCCTCGATTTCACAAATTGGAGCTCAGGGTACGCGTTGTTCTGGAAAGTTTCACACCGGCTCGGAAACATTCCAAATGCACCTAGAAATGAGGTAGGGCACACTAGAAGTCCATTATGGGAGTTTGATGTTCATTTTGTTTCCATGCCTCGATTTCATAAAGTGGAGCTCTGGGTACCCGTCGTTCTGGAATGTTTCACACTTGCTCGGAATTATTCCAAATGCACCTAGAAATTACGTAGGGCACACCAGAAGTCCATTGTACTTATTTGGTGTGGATTTTCTTTCCGTGCCTCGATTTCATAAATTGGAGCTTAGGGTACGCGTTGTTCTGAAAAGTTTCACACCGGCTCGGAAGTATTCCAAATGCACCTAGAAATGAGGTAGGGCACACTAGAAGTCCATTTAGCGGGTTTCGTATTGATTGTCTTTCTGTGCCTCGATTTCGTAAAGTTGAGTTTGTGATCTGACCGTTCGACCAAGTTTCACACTGCTTTCGGAATTATTCCAAATGCACCTAGAAATGACATAGGGCACACCAAGTCCATTTTGGGTGTTTGGATTGATTTTCTTCCGTGCCTCGATTTCATAAGGTGGAGCTCGGTGCCGTCGCTCTGCAAAGTTTTACACCGCCGTAATTATTCCAAATACACCTAGAAATAACGTAGGGCACGAGAAGTCCATTATGGGTGTTTGGTTTTGATTTTCTTTTAGTGCCTCGATTTCATAAATTGGAGCTCACAGTGCAGCGTGGCTTACGGAAAGTTTCACACTGGCTCGGAAAGATTCCAAATGCACCTAGAAATGAGGTAGGGCGCACTAGAAGTCCATTATGGGAGTTTGATGTTCATTTTCTTTCCATGCCTCGATTTCATAAATTGGACCTTAAGGTACGCGTCGTTCTGGAAAGTTTCACACCGGCTCAGAAGGAATCCAAATGCACCTACAATTGAGGTAGGGCACACTACAAATCTACTTTGTGTGTTTCGTATTGATTGTCTTTCTGTGCCTCGATTTCGTAAAGTGGAGCTCTGGATACCGTTGTTCAGCAAAGTTTCACACCTTCTCAGAATTATTCGAAATGCACCAAGAAATGACATAGCGCACACCAGAAGTCCATTTTGGGTGTTTGCGTTGATTTTCTTTCCGTGCCTCGATTTCATAATGTGGAGCTCCGGGTACCCGTCGGTCTGCAAAGCATTACAACTGCTCAGAATTATTCAAAATGCAGCTAGAAATGACGTAGGGCACACTAGAAGTCCATTATGGGTGTTTGGTTTTGATTTTTCTTTCCGTGGCTCGATTTCATAAATTGGAGCTCAGGGTACGCGTCGTTCTGGAAAGTTTCACACCGGCTCGGAAAGATTCAAATGCACCTAGAAATGAGGTAGGGCACACTAGAATTCCATTATGGGAGTTTAATGTTCATTTTCTTTCCATGCATCGATTTTATAAAGTGGAGCTCTGGGTACCCGTCATTCTGGAAAGTTTCACACTGGCTCGGAAGGATTCCAAATGCACCTAGAAATGAGGTAGGGCACACTAGAAGTCCATTTTGGCTGTTTGCATTGATTTTCTTTGCGTGCCTCGATTTTATAAGGTGGAGCTCCGGGTACCCATCGCTCTGCAAAGTTTTACACCTGCTCAGAATTATTACAAATGCACCTAGAAATATCGTAGGGCACAATAGAAGTCCATTATGGGTTTTTGGTTTTGATTTTCCTTCCGTGCCTCGATTTCATAAATTGGAGCTCGAGTGCAGCGTGGATTACGCAAAGTTTCACACCGGCTCGGAAGGATTCCAAATGCACCTAGAAATGAGATAGGGCACACTAGAAGACTATTTTGGGTGTTTCGTACTGATTGTCTTTCTGTGCCTCGATTTCATAAAGTAGATCTCTGGATACTATCATTCAGCAAAGTTTCACACCTGCTCAGAAATTTTCCAAATGCACCGAAATATCATAGGGCACAATAGAAGTCCATTATGGGTTTTTGGTTTTGATTTTCTTTCCGTGCCTCGATTTCATAAATTGGAGCTCAGGGTACGCGTCGTTCTGGAAAGTTTCACACCGGCTCGGAAGGTGATAAGGATCCACCTAGTTGATTAGATGAATCTCGATTGTTGGCCCAATCTTTCACGGTACACTTGAAGTTCAGTAGCTTTTTGTCTTCTTCTCTTTACTTTGGGTGAACAGTAACCACACGTGTGAACAGTACCACACGATGAATAGTGTCCAAACCCTAGATAGCAAATCTTCAATCTCTAGCTGTGCTAAACTTTGAGGATTAGAAACAACAGAGAATAACTTCACAAACCGATCTGATTTGATCGAATTGCAAAGACGTAGTAGATGGATCTTCTTGGTTGTAGTCAAGAACAAGGTGTCCTTGCTTTGCCCCCAAGCTGAAACACCAAATGAGAACTTCCTCTCGCTTCCTCCTCTCTCCAACTCTCCCTCTTAATTCCTCTCAAGAACACATCTCAACTCAAGAACACACGATATGCGCCAAAACGGTTTTCTGATTTTTATTATCTAAATCATAACTTGTCCACCCATATGGTGCGGCCATGGGGGGTTTATATAGCCTCCCACGCAAGCACACAACTCACAAACCGAGTTGCTACAGTAACCATGTCCGATTACTGTTCACGTAATTATTAGATTAACTTCTAGTGCGCCATATCTCCTACTTTACATAATCCGAACCAAAAAAGGACTCCTACTTTACATAGATGTTTAAGCTACTCTAATTGCTGAAAATAGATTAAACTATCCTATTACAAGTAATTATTAGATTAACTTCTAGTGCGCCATATCTCCTTATTGAACGGCTTGAGCTTGACTTGGTGGCCCCCATCCAAGATTGCATAGAGAAAAGAAAAACGTAGACATAATCTCTGGTCAAACGATCTCCTTTTTGTCAAACAAATCCGAGTGGCCTTCCTGAGCGTACCAATGTCGAACTCAAGGAACTCAAACTCTTTGGCGTGCCTTCGCATGTCCTCCTCCTGGATCAAACACACCCAACAGCATGCGTGCACATGTATATGCATGGGTTGACTCCATGCACTGCTCAAGTACAACATGCATACATTGAGTTTTCTTTCCTTGGTTTCGAACAACATGCGTGACATCCTCTTGCACTGCAGCAGCCTTGATAATGTCATGCCCATTGTTTTGATCAAGTATTAAATGAGGCAAATCAGAAACATTTGTTATTGATAATCTGGCCGCATCAGAAGGATTCCAAATGCACCTAGAAATGAGATAGGGCACACTAGAAGACTATTTTGGGTGTTTCGTACTGATTGTCTCTCTGTGCCTCGATTTCATAAAGTAGAGCTCTGGATACTATCGTTCAGCAAAGTTTCACACCTGCTCAGAAATTTTCGAAATGCACCTATAAATGACATAAGGCATACCAGAAGTCTATTTTGGGTGTTTGCATTGATTTTCTTTCCGTGCCTCGATTTCATAATGTGGAGCTCCGGGTACCCGTCGTTCTACAAAGTTTTACACCTGCTCAGAATTATTCCAAATGCACCTAGAAATGACGTAGGGCACACTAGAAGTCCATTATGGGTGTTTGGCTTCGATTTTCTTTCCGTTCCTCGATTTCATAAATTGGAGCTCACGGTACGCGTCGTTCTGGAAAGTTTCACACCGGCTCAGAAAGATTCCAAATACACTTAGAAATGAGATAGGGCACACTAGATGTCCATTATGGGAGTTTGATGTTTATTTTCTTTCCATGCCTCGATTTCAAAGATTGGAGCTTTGTGTACGCGTTGTTCTGGAAAGTTTCACACCGGCTCGGAAGGATGCCAAATGCACCTAGAAATAAGGTAGGGCACACTAGAAGTCCATTGTAGTTATTTGGTGTGGATTTTCTTTCTGTGCCTCCATTTCATAGACTGGAGCTTTGTGTACGCGTTGTTCTGGAAAGTTTCACACCGGCTCGAAAGGATTCCAAATGCACCTAGAAATGAGGTAGGGCACACTAGAAGTCCATTTTGCGTGTTTCGTATTGATTGTCTTTCTGTGCCTCGATTTCGTAAAGTGGAGCTGTGGATTCCGTCGTTCAGCCAAGTTTCACACCTGCTCGGAATTATTCCAAATGCACCTAGAAATGACATAGGGCACAACAGAAGTCCATTTTGGGTGTTTGCATTGATTTTCTTTCCGTGCCTCGATTTCATAATGTGGAGCTCCAGGTACCCGTCGCTCTGCAAAGTTTTACACCTGCTCAGAATTATTCCAAATGCACCTAGGAATGACGTAGGGCACCCTAGAAGTCCATTATGGGTGTTTGGTTTTGATTTTTCTTTCCGTGCCTCGATTTCATAAATTGGAGCTCAAGGTACGCGTCGTTCTGGAAAGTTTCACACCGGCTCGGAAAGATTCCAAATGCACCTACAAATGAGGTAGGGCACACTAGAAGTCCGTTATGGGAGTTTGATGTTCATTTTCTTTCCATGCCTCGATTTCATAAATTGGAGCTTAGTGTACGCGTCGTTCTGGAAAGTTTCACACCGGCTCGGAAGGACTCCAAATGCACCTAGAAATGAGGTAGGGCACACTAGAAGTCCATTTTGCGTGTTTCGTATTGATTGTCTTTCTGTTCCTCGATTTCGTAAAGTGGAGCTGTGGATACCGTCGTTCAGCCAAGTTTCACACCTGCTCAGAATTATTCCAAATGCACCTAGAAATGACTCATGGCACACCAGAAGTCCATTTTGGGTGTTTGCATTGATTTTCATTCCGTGCCTCGATTTCATAAGGTGGAGCTCCGGGTACCCGTTGCTCTGCAAAGTTTTACACCTACTCAGAATTATTCCAAATGCACCTAGAAATAACGTAGGGCACTGTAGAAGTCCATTATGGGTTTTTGGTTTTGATTTTCCTTCCGTGCCTCGATTTCATAAATTAGAGCTCAGGGTACGCGTCGTTCTGGAAAGTTTCACACCGGCTCGGAAGGATTCCAAATGCACCTAGAAATGAGGTAGGGCACACTAGAAGACTATTTTGGGTGTTTCGTAATGATTGTCTTTCTGTGCCTCGATTCCGTAAAGTGGAGCTCGATACCGCTGCTCAAAAAAGTTTCACACTGCTCGAATTATTCCAAATGCACCTATAAATGACATAGGGCATATCAGAAGTCCATTTTGGGTGTTTGCCTTGATTTTCTTTCCGTGCCTCGATTTCATAATGTGGAGCTCCGGGTACCCGTCGCTCTACAAAGTTTCACCGCTCGAAATTATTCCAAATGCACCTAGAAATGACGTAGGGCACAGTACAAGTCCATTATGGGTGTTTGGTTTCGATTTTCTTTTCGTGCCTCGATTTCATAAATTGGAGCTCAGGGTACACGTCGTTCTGGAAAGTTTCACACCGGCTCGGAAAGATTCCAAATGCACCTAAAATGAGATAGGGCACACTAGAAGTCCATTATGGGAGTTTGATGTTCATTTTCTTTCCATGCCTCGATTTCATAAAGTGGAGCTCTGGGTACCCGTCGTTCTGGAATGTTTCACACTTGCTCGGAATTATTCCAAATGCACCTAGAAATGACATAGGGCACACCAGAAGTCCATTGTAGTTGTTTGGTGCGGATTTTCTTTCCGTGCCTCGATTTCATAAATTGGAGCTTAGGGCACGCGTTGTTCTGCAAAGTTTCACATCTGCTCAGAATTATTCCAAATGCACCTAGAAATGACATAGGGCATACCAGAAGTCCATTTTGGGTGTTTGCATTGATTTTCTTTCCGTGCCTCGATTTCATAATGTGGAGCTCCGGGTACCCGTCGCTCTGCAAAGTTTTACACCTGCTCAGAATTATTCCAAATGCACCTAGAAATGACGTAGGGCACACTAGAATGGGTGTTTGGTTTTGATTTTCTTTCCGTTCCTCGATTTCATAAATTGGAGCTCAGGGTACGCGTCGTTCTGGAAAGTTTCACACCGGCTCGGAAAGATTACAAATGCACCAAGAAAGGAGGTAGGGCACACGAGAAGTCCATTATGGGAGTTTGATGTTCATTTTCTTTCCATGCCTTGATTTCATACAGTGCACCTCTAGGTACCCGTCGTTCTGGAATGTTTCAGACTTGCTCGGAATTATTCCAAATGCACCTAGAAATGACGTAGGGAAAACCAAATGTCCATTATAGTTATTTGGTGTAGATTTTATTTCCGTGCCTCAATTTCATAAATTGGTGCTTACGGTACGCGTCGTTCTAGAAAGTTTCACACCGGCTCGGAAGTATTCCAAATGCACCTAGAAATGAGGTAGGGCACACTAGAAGTCTATTTTGGGTGTTTCGTATTGATTATCTTTCTCTGCCTCGATTTCGTAAAGTGGAGGTGTGGATACCGTCATTCAGCAAAGTTTCACACCTGCTCAGAATTATTCCAAATACACCTAGAAATGACATAGGGCACAGCAGAAGTCCATTTTGGGTGTTTGATTTGATTTTCTTTCCGTGCCTCGATTTCATAATGTGGAGCTCCGGGAACCCGTCGCTCTGTAAAGTTTTACACCTGCTCAGAATTATTCCAAATGCAACTAGAAATGACGTAGGGCACACCAGAAGTCCATTATGGGTGTTTGGTTTTGATTTTATTTCCGTGCCTCAGATTACGCGTCGTTCTGAAAAGTTTCACACCGGCTCGGAAAGATTCCAAATGCACCTAGAAGTGAGTAGGGCACACTAGAAGTCTATTTTGGGTGTTTCGTAAAGTGGAGCTCTGGATACCGTCGTTCAGCAAAGTTTCACACCTGCTCAGAATTTTTCCAAATACACCTAGAAATGACATAGCCCAGAAGTCCATTTTGGGTGTTTGCAATGATTTTCCTTCCGTGCCTCGATTTCATACTGTGGAGCTCCGAGTACCCGTCGCTCTGCAAAATTTTACACCTGCTTTGAATTATTCCAAATGCACCTAGAAATGACGTAGGGCACACTAGAAGTCCATTATGGGTGTTTGGTTTCGATTTTCTTTCCGTGCCTCGATTTCATAAATTGGAGCTCAGGGTACGCGTCGTTCTTGAAAGTTTCACACCGGCTCGGAAGGATTCCAAATGCACCTAGAAATGTGGTAGCACACACTAGAAGTGGAGCTCTGGATACCGTCGTTCAGCAAAGTTTCACACCTGCTCAGAATTATTCCAAATACACCTAGAAATGACATAGGGCACACCAGAAGTCCATTTTGGGTGTTTGTATAGATTTTCTTTCCGTGCCTCGATTTCATAATGTGGAGCTCGGGTGCCGTAAGCTCTGCAAAGTTTTACACCGCCGAAATTATTCTAAATGCACCTAGAAATGACGTAGGGCACACTAGAAGTCCATTATGGGTGTTTGGTTTTGATTTTCTTTCCGTGCCTCGATTTCATAAATTGGAGCTCAGGGTACGCGTCGTTCTGAAAAGTTTCACACCGGCTCCGAAAGATTCCAAATGCACCTAGAAATAAGGTATGGCACACTAGAAGTCCATTATGGGAGTTTGATGTTCATTTTCTTTCCGTGCCTCGATTTTATAAATTGGAGCTTAGGGTACGCGTCGTTCTGCAAAGTTTCACACCGGCTCGGAAGGATTCCAAATACACCTAGAAATGAGGTAGGGCAAACTCGAAGTCCATTTTACGTGTTTCATATTGATTGTCTTTCTGTGCCTCGATTTCGTAAAGTGGAGCTGTGTATACCGTCGTTCAGCAAAGTTTCACACCTGCTCAGAATTATTCCAAATGCACCTAGAAATATCGTAGGGCACAGTAGAAGTCCATTGTAGGTGATTGGTTTTGATTTTCTTTCCGTGCATCGATTTCATAAATTGGAGCTCAGGGTACGCGTCGTTCTGGAAAGTTTCACACCGGCTCGGAAGTATTCCAAATGCACCTAGAAATGAGGTAGGGCACACTAGAAGTCTATTTTGGGTGTTTCGTATTGATTGTCTTTGTGTTCCTCGATTTCGTCAAGTGGAGCTCTGGATACCGTCGTTCAGCAAAGTTTCACACCTGCTCAAAATTATTCCAAATGCTCCTATAAATGACATAGGGCATTCCAGAAGTCCATTTTGGGTGTTTGCATTGATTTTCTTTCCGTGCCTCGATTTCATAATGTGGATCTCCGGATACCCGTCGCTCTGCAAAGTTTTGCACCTGCTCAGAATTATTCCAAATGCACCTAGAAATGACGTAGGGCACACTAGAAGTCTATTATGGGTGTTTGGTTTTGATTTTCTTTCCGTGCCTCGATTTCGTAAATTGGAGCTCAGGGTACAAGTCGTTTTGGAAAGTTTCACACCGGCTCGGAAAGATTCGAAATGTATCTAGAAATGAGGTAGGGTACCCGTCGCTCTGCAAAGTTTTAGAACTGCTCAGAATTATTCCAAATGCACCTAGAAATAACGTAGGGCACAGTAGAAGTCTATTATGGGAGTATGATGTTCATTTTCTTTCCATGCCTCAATTTCATAAAGTGGAGCTCTGGGTACCCGTCGTTCCGGAATGTTTCACACTTGCTCGGATTTGGTGTGGATTTTCTTTCCGTGCCTCGATTTCATAAATTGGAGCTTAGGGTACGCGTTGTTCTGGAAAGTTTCACACCGGCTCGGAAGGATTCCAAATGCACCTACAAATGAGGTAGGGCATACTAGAAGTCCATTTTGCGTGTTTCGTATTGATTGTCTTTCTGTGCCTCGATTTCGTAAAGTTGAGCTGTGGACAACGTCGTTCAGCCAAGTTACACACCTGCTCGGAATTATTCCAAATACACCTAGAAATGATATAGGGCACACCAGAAGTCCATTTTGGGTGTTTGTATTGATTTTCTTTCCGTGCTTCGATTTCATAAGGTGGAGCTCCGGGTACCCGTCGCTCTGCAAAGTTTTACACCTGCTCAGAATTATTCCAAATACACCTAGAAATAACGTAGGGCACAGTAGAAGTCCATTATGGGTGTTTGGTTTTGATTTTCTTTTCGTGCCTCGATTTCATAAATTGGAGCTCAGGATACGCGTCGTTCTTGAAAGTTTCACACCGGCTCGGAAAGATTCCAAATGCACCTAGAAATGAGGTAGGGCGCACTAGAAGTCCATTATGGGAGTTTGATGTTCATCTTCTTTCCATGCCTCGATTTCATAAATTGGAGCTTAAGGTACGCGTCGTTCTAGAAAGTTTCACACCGGCTCGGAAGGATTCCAAATGCACCTAGAAATGAGGTAGGGCACACCAGAAGTCCATTGTAGTTATTTGGTGTGGATTTTCTTTCCGTGCCTCGATTTCATAAATTGGAGCTTAGGGTACGCATTGTTCTGGAAAGTTTCGCACCGGCTCGGAAGGATTCTAAATGTACCTAGAAATGAGTTAGGGCACACTAGAAGTCCATTTTGCGTGTTTCGTGTTGATTGTCTTTCTGTGCCTCGATTTCGTTAAGTTGAGCTGTGGATACCGTCGTTCAGCCAAGTTTCACACCTTCTCGGAATTATTCCAAATGCACCTAGAAATGACATAGGGCACACCAGAAGTCCATTTTGGTTGTTTGTATTGATTTTCTTTCCGTGCCTCGATTTCATAAGGTGGAGCTCCGTGTACCCGTTGCTCTACAAAGTTTTACACCTACTCAGAATTATTCCAAATGCACCTAGAAATAACGTAGGGCACACTAGAAGTCCATTATGGGAGTATGATGTTCATTTTCTTTCCATGCCTCGATTTCATAAAGTGGAGCTCTGGGTACCCGTCGTTCTGGAGTGTTTCACACTTGCTCGGAATTATTCCAAATGCACCTTGAAATGACGTAGGGCACACCAGAAGTCCATTGTAGTTATTTGGTGTGGATTTTCTTTCCGTCCCTCGATTTCATAAATTGGAGCTTAGGGTACGCGTTGTTCTGGATTGTTTCGCACTTGCTCGGAAGGATTCCAAATGCACCTAGAAATGAGGTAGGGCACACTAGAAGTCCATTTTTGATGTTTCGTATTGATTGTCTTTTTATGCCTCGATTTCGTAAAGTGGAGCTATGG
The DNA here is from genome assembly GCA_036346405.1 of Phyllostachys edulis. Classification (NCBI taxonomy): domain Eukaryota; kingdom Viridiplantae; phylum Streptophyta; class Magnoliopsida; order Poales; family Poaceae; genus Phyllostachys; species Phyllostachys edulis. The sequence goes on along the minus strand of JAYEVD010000108.1, from coordinate 12,909 downwards.
ATACCGTCGTTCAGCCAAGTTTCACACCTGCTCGGAATAATTCCAATTGCACCTAGAAATGACGTAGGGCACACTAGAAGTCCATTATGGGAGTATGATGTTCATTTTCTTTCCGTGCCTCGATTTCATAATGTGGAGCTTCGGGTACCCGTCGCTCTGCAAAGTTTTACACCTGCTCAGAATTATTCCAAATGCACCTAGAAATGACGTAGGGCACACTAGAAGTCCATTATGGGTGTTTGGTTTTGATTTTCTTTCCGTGCCTCGATTTCATAAATTGGAGCTCAAGGTACGCGTCGTTTTGGAAAGTTTCACACCGGCTCGGAAAGATTCCAAATGCACCTAGAAATGAGGTAGGCCACACTAGAAGTCCATTATGGGTGTTTGATGTTCATTTTCTTTCCATGCCTCGATTTCATAAATTGGAGCTTAGGGTACGCGTCGTTCTAGAAAGTTTCACACCGGCTCGGAAGGATTCCAAATGCACCTAGAAATGAGGTAGGGCACACTAGAAGTTCATTTTGTGTGTTTCGTATTGATTGTCTTTCTATGCCTCGATTTCATAAGTGGAGCTCCTGAATGTTTCACACTTGCTCGAATTATTCCAAATGCACCTAGAAATGACGCACACGAAGTCCATTTGAATGTTTCATTGATTTTCTTTACAGTGCCTCGACCGGGTGTTTGTTGCTCTTTAGTGCCTCGTTTTATTCCAAATGCACCTAGAAATGACGTAGGGCACACTAGAAGTCCATTTGGGTGTTTGGTTTTGATTTTCTTTCCGTGCCTCGATTTCATAAATTGAGCTTGTCATGCCTCGATTTCGTCGTAAAAGTTCCAAATGCACCTAGAAATGACGTAGGGCACACTAGAAGTCCATTTTGGGTGTTTGTATTGATTTTCTTTCCGTGTTTCACACTGGGTGCGCGCTCGGTTTCACACCGCTCAATTATTCCAAATGCACCTAGAAATGACGTAGGGCACACTAGAAGTCCATTTTGGTTGTTTGTATTGATTTTCTTTCCGTGCCTCGATTTCATAAGGTGGAGCTCCGGGTACCCGTCGCTCTGCAAAGTTTTACACCTGCTCAGAATTATTCCAAATGCACCTAGAAATAACGTAGGGCACAGTAGAAGTCCATTATGGGTGTTCTGTTTTGATTTTCTTTCCATGCCTCGATTTCATAAATTGGAGCTCACGGTACGCGTCGTTCTGGAAAGTTTCACACCGGCTCGGAAGGATTCCAAATGCACCTAGAAATGAGGTAGGGCACACTAGAAGTCTATTTTGGGTGTTTCATATTGATTGTCTTTCTATGCCTCGATTTCGTAAAGTGGAGCTCTGGATACCGTCGTTCAGCAAAGTTTCACACCTGCTCAGAATTATTCCAAATGCACCTAGAAATGACATAGGGCATACCAAAAGTCCATTTTGGGTGTTTGCATTGATTTTCTTTCCGTGCCTCGATTTCATAATGTGGAGCTCCGGGTACCCGTCGCTCTGCAAAGTTTACACCTGCTCAGAATAATTCCAAATGCACCTAGAAATGACGTAGGGCACACTAGAAGTCCATTATGGGTGTTTGGTTTTGATTTTCTTTCCGTGCCTCGATTTCATAAATTGGAGCTCGAGGTGGCGTGGATTACGGAAAGTTTCACACCGGCTCGGAAAGATTAGAAATGCACCTAGAAATGAGGTAGGCCACACTAGAAGTCCATTATGGGAGTTTGATGTTCATTTTCTTTCCATGCCTCGATTTCATAAATTGGAGGTTAGGTGCAGCGCTGCTTTTGCACGAAAGTTTCACACCGGCTCGGAATTATTCCAAATGCACCTAGAAATGACATAGGGCACACGAGAAGTCCATTTTGGGTGTTTGCATTGATTTTCTTTCCGTGCCTCCATTTCCTAAGGTGGTGCTCCGGGTACCCGTCGCTCTGCAAAGTTTTACATCTGCTTAGACTTATTCCAAATTCACCTAGAAATGATGTAGGGCACAGTAGAAGTCCATTATGGGAGTTTGATGTTCATTTTCTTTCCATGCCTCGATTTCATAAAGTGGAGCTCTGGGTACCCGTCGTTCTCGAATGTTTCACACTTGCTCGGAATTATTCCAAATGCACCTAGAAATGACGTAGGGCACACCAGAAGTCCATTGTAGTTATTTGGTGTGGATTTTCTTTCTGTGCCTCGATTTAATAATTTGGAGCTTAGGGTACGCGTTGTTCTGGAAAGTTTCGCACTTGCTCGGAAGGATTCCAAATGCACCTAGAAATGAGGTGGGGCACACTAGAAGTGGAGCGGTGGATACTGTCTTTCAGCCAAGTTTCACACCTGCTCGGAATTATTCCAAATGCACCTAGAAATGACGTAGGGCACACCAGAAGTCCATTTTGGGTGTTTGTATTGATTTTCTTTCCGTGCCTCGATTTCATAATGTGGAGCTCCGGGTACCCGTCGCTCTGCAAAGTTTTACACCTGCTCAGAATTATTCCAAATGCACCTAGAAATGACGTAGGGCACACTAGAAGTCCATTATGGGTGTTTGGTTTTGATTTTTCTTTCCGTGCCTCGATTTCATAAATTGGAGCTCAGGGTACGCGTCGTTCTGGAAAGTTTCACACCGGCTCGGAAAGATTAGAAATGCACCTAGAAATGAGGTAGGCCACACTAGAAGTCCATTATGGGAGTTTGATATTCATTTTCTTTCCATGCCTCGATTTCATAAATTGGAGGTTAGGGTACGCGTCGTTCTGGAAAGTTTCACACCGGCTCAGAATTATTCCAAATGCACCTAGAAATGACATAGGGCACACCAGAAGTCCATTTTGGGTGTTTGCATTGATTTTCTTTCCGTGCCTCCATTTCATAAGGTAGTGCTCCGGGTACCCGTCGCTCTGCAAAGTTTTACATCTACTTAGACTTATTCCAAATGCACCTAGAAATGACATAGGGCATACCAGAAGTCCATTTTGGGTGTTTGCATTGATTTTTCTTTCCGTGCCTCGATTTCATAAAGTGGAGCTCCGGGTACCCGTCGCTCTGCAAAGTTTTACACCTGCTCAGAATAATTCCAAATGATCCTAGAAATGACGTAGGGCACACTAGAAGTCCATTATGGGTGTTTGGTTTTGATTTTTCTTTCCGTGCCTCGATTTCATAAATTGGAGCTCGAGTGCAGCGTTGTTCGGAAAGTTTCACACCGGCTCGGAAAGATTCCAAATGCACCTAGAAATGAGGTAGGGCACACTAGAAGTCCATTATGGGAGTTTGATGTTCATTTTCTTTCCATGCCTCGATTTCATAAATTGGAGCTTAGGGTACGCGTCGTTCTGGAAAGTTTCACACCGGCTCGGAAGGATTCCAAATGCACCTAGAAATGAGGTAGGGCACACTAGAAGTCCATTTTGGGTGTTTCAGATTGATTGTCTTTTCGTGCCTCGATTTCAAAAAGTGGAGCTCAATACCGCTGCTCGTTAGAAAGTTTCACACCTGCTCGGAATTATTCCAAATGCACCTAGAAATGACATAGGGCACACCAGAAGTCCATTTTGGGTGTTTGCATTGATTTTCTTTCCGTGCCTCGATTTCATAATGTGGAGCTCCGGGTACCCGTCGCTATGCAAAGTTTTACACCTACTCTCAATTATTCCAAATGCACCTAGAAATGACGTAGGACACCATAGAAGTCCATTATGGGTGATTGGTTTTGATTTTTCTTTCGGTGCCTCGATTTCATAAATTGGAGCTCAGGGTACGTGTCGTTCTGGAAAGTTTCACACCGGCTCGGAAAGATTGCAAACGCACCTAGCAATGAGGTAGGGCACACTAGAAGTTCATTATGGGAGTTTGATGTTCATTTTCTTTCCGTGCCTCGATTTCATAAATTGCAGCTTAGGGTACGCGTCGTTCCGGAAAGTTTCACACCGGCTCGGAATGATTCCAAATGCACCTAGAAATGAGGTAGGGCACACAAGAAGTCTATTTTGGGTGTTTCGTATTGATTGTCTTTCTGTGCCTCGATTTCGTAAAGTGGAGCTCTGGATACCGTCGGTCAGAAAAGTTTCACACCTTCTCGGAATTATTCCAAATGCACCTAGAAATGACATAGGGCATACCAAAAGTCCATTTTGGGTGTTTGCATTGATTTTCTTTCCGTGCCTCGATTTCATAATGTGGAGCTCCGGGTACCCGTCGCTCTGCAAAGTTTTACACCTGCTCAGAATTATTCCAAATGGACCTAGAAATAACGTAGGGCACAGTAGAAGTCCATTATGGGTGTTTGGTTTTGATTTTCTTTCCGTGCCTCGATTTCATAAATTGGAGCTAACGTTACGCGTCGTTCTGGAAAGTTTCACACCGGCTCGGAAGGATTCCAAATGCACCTAGAAATGAGGTAGGGCACACTAGAAGTCTATTTTCGGTGTTTCGTATTGATTGTCTTACTGTGCCTCGATTTCGTAAAGTGGAGCTCTGGATACCGTCGTTCAGTAAAGTTTCACACCTGCTCAGAATTATTCCAAATACACCTAGAAATGACATAGGGCACACCAGAAGTCCATTTTGGGTGTTTGCATTGATTTTTTTTCCGTGCCTCGATTTCATAATGTGGAGCTCCGGGTACCCGTCGCTCTGCAAAGTTTTACACCTACTCAGAATTATTCCAAATGCACCTAGAAATGACGTAGGGCACTCTAGAAGTCCATTATGTGTGTTTGGTTTTGATTTTTCTTTCCGTGCCTCGATTTCATAAATTGGAGCTCGAGTGCAGCGTCGCTCGAAAGTTTCACACCGGCTCGGAAAGATTCCAAATGCACCTAGCAATGAGGTAGGGCACACTAGAAGTCCATTATGGGAGTTTGATGTTCATTTTCTTTCCATGCCATGATTTCATAAATTAGAGCTTAGGGTACGCGTTGTTCTGGAAAGTTTCACACCGGCTCGGAAGGATTCCAAATGCACCTAGAAATGAGGTAGGGCACACTAGAATTCCATTTTGCGTGTTTCGTATTGATTGTCTTTCTGTGCCTCGATTTCGTAAAGTGGAGCTGTGGATACCGTCGTTCAGCCAAGTTTCACACCTGCTCGGAATTATTCCAAATGCACCTAGAAATGACATATGGCACACCAGAAGTCCATTTTAGGTGTTTGCATTGATTTTCTTTCCGTGCCTCGATTTCATAAGGTGGAGCTCCGGGTACCCGTCGCTTTCCAAAGTTTTACACCTGCTCAGAATTATTCCAAATGCACCTAGAAATAACGTAGGGCACAGTAGAAGTCCATTATGGGTGTTTGGTTTTGATTTTCTTTCCGTGCCTCGATTTCATAAATTGGAGCTCACGGTACGCGTCGTTCTGGAAAGTTTCACACCGGCTCGGAAGGATTCCAAATGCACCTAGAAATGAGGTAGGGCACACTAGAAGTCTATTTTGGGTGTTTCGTATTGATTATCTTTTTGTGCCTCCATTTCGTAAAGTGGAGCTCTGGATACCGCTGCTTAAAGAAAGTTTCACACCTGCTCAGAATTATTCCAAATACACCTAGAAATGACATAGGGCACACCAGAAGTCTATTTTGGGTGTTTGCATTGATTTTCTTTCCGTGCCTCGATTTCATAATGTGGAGCCATGGGTACCCGTCGCTCTGCAAATTTTACACCTACTCAGAATTATTCAAAATGCACCTAGAAATGACGTAGGACACCATAGAAGTCCATTATGGGTGTTTGGTTTTGATTTTTTCTTTCCGTGCCTTGATTTCATAAATTGGAGCTCAGAGTACGCGTCGTTCTGGAAAGTTTCACACCGGCTCGGAAAGATTCCAAATGCACCTAGCAATGAGGTAGGGCACACTAGAAGTCCATTATGGGAGTTTGATGTTCATTTTCTTTCCATGCCTCGATTTCATAAATTGCAGCTTAGGGTACGCGTCGTTCCGGAAAGTTTCACACCGGCTCGGAATGATTCCAAATGAGGTAGGGCACACTAGAAGTCCATTTTGCGTGTTTCGTATTGATTGTCTTTCTGTGCCTCGATTTCGTAAAGTGGAGCTGTGGATACCGTCGTTCAGCCAAGTTTCACACCTGCTCGGAATTATTTCAAATGCACCTAGAAATGACATATGGCACACCAGAAGTCCATTTTGGGTGTTTGCGTTGATTTTCTTTCCGTGCCTCGATTTCGTAAGGTGGAGCTCCGGGTACCCGTCGCTCTGTAAAGTTTTACACCCGCTCAGAATTATTCCAAATGCACCTAGAAATGAGGTAGGGCACACTAGAAGTCCATTATGGGACTTTGATGTTCATTTTCTTTCCATGCCTCGATTTCATAAATTGGAGCTTAGGGTACGCGTCGTTTTGGAAAGTTTCACACCGGCTCGGAAGGATTCCAAATGCACCTAGAAATGAGGTAGGGCACACAAGAAGTCCATTTTGCGTGTTTCGTCTTGATTGTCTTTCTGTGCCTCGATTTCGTAAAGTGGAGCTCTGGATTCCGTCGCTCAGCCCAGTTTCACACCTGCTCGGAATTATTCCAAATGCACCAAGAAATGACATATGGCACACCAGAAGTCCATTTTGGGTGTTTGCGTTGATTTTCTTTCCGTGCCTCGATTTCATAAGTCCATTTTGCGTGTTTCATATTGATTGTCTTTCTGTGCCTCGATTTTGTAAAGTTGAGCTGTGGATACCGTCGTTCCGCCAAGTTTCACACCTGCTCGGAATTATTCCAAATGCACCTAGAAATGACATAGGACACACCAGAAGTCCATTTTGGGTGTTTGTATTGATTTTCTTTCCATGCCTCGATTTCATAATATGGAGCTCCGGGTACCCGTCGCTCTGCAAAGTTTTACACCTACTCAGAATTATTCCAAATGCACCTAGAAATGACGTAGGGCACACTAGAAGTCCATTATGGGTGTTTGGTTTTGATTTTCTTTTCGTGCCTCGATTTCATAAATTGGAGCTCAGGGTACGCGTCGTTCTGGAAAGTTTCACACCGGCTCGGAAAGATTCCAAATGCACCTAGAAATGAGGTAGGGCACACTAGAAGTCCATTATGGGAGTTTGATGTTCATTTTCTTTCCATGCCTCGATTTCATAAATTGGAGCTTAAGGTGCAGCGTCGCTTGCGAAAGTTTCACACCGCTCGGAAGGATTCCAAATGCACCTAGAAATGAGGTAGGGCACACTAGAAGTCTATTTTGGGTGTTTCGTATTGATTGTCTTTCTGTGCCTCGATTTCATAAAGTGGAGCTCTGGATACCGTCGTCGACCAAGTTTCACACCTGCTCGGAATTATTCCAAATGCACCTAGAAATGACATAGGGCACACCAGAAGTCCATTTTGGGTGTTTGCGTTGATTTTCTTTCCGTGCCTCGATTTCATAATGTGGAGCTCCGGTGCAATCTCTCTCTCGCAAAGTTTACAACCGCTTTCGAATTATTCAAATGCACCTAGAAATGACGTGAGGGCACACTAGAAGTCCATTATGGGTGTTTGGTTTTGATTTTCTTTCCGTGCCTCGATTTCATAAATTGGAGCTCGGGTTCGCGTCGGTTCTGGAAAGTTTCACACCGGCTCGGAAAGATTCCAAATGCACCTAGAAATGAGGTAGGGCACACTAGAAGTCCATTATGGGAGTTTGATGTTCATTTTCTTTCCGTGCCTCGATTTCATAAATTGGAGCTTAGGGTACGCGTCGTTCTGGAAAGTTTCACACCGGCTCGGAAGGATTCCAAATGCACCTAGAAATGAGGTAGGGCACACTAGAAGTCCATTTTGCGTGTTTCATATTGATTGTCTTTCTAAGCCTCGATTTCGTAAAGTGGAGCTGTGGATACCGTCGTTCAGCCAAGTTTCACCCCTGCTCGGAATTATTCCAAATGCACCTAGAAATGACATATGGCACACCAGAAGTCCATTTTGGGGTGTTTGCATTGATTTTCTTTCCGTGCCTCGATTTCATAAGGTGGAGCTCGGGTACCCGTCGCTCTGCAAAGTTTTACACCTGCTCAGAATTATTCCAAATGCACCTAGAAATAACGTAGGGCACAGTAGAAGTCCATTATGGGTGTTTGGTTTTGATTTTTCTTTCCGTGCCTCGATTTCATAAATTGGAGCTCACCTTACGCGTCGTTCTGGAAAGTTCCACACCGGCTCGGAATGATTCCAAATGCACCTAGAAATGAGGTAGGGCACACTAGAAGTCTATTTTGGCTGTTTCGTATTGACTGTCTTTCTGTGCCTCGATTTCACAAAGTGGAGCTCTGGATACCGCTCGTTTAGAAAGTTTCACACTGCCGGAATTATTCCAAATGCACCTAGAAATGACATAGGGCACACCAGAAGTCCATTTTGGGTGTTTGCATTGATTTTCTTTCCGTGCCTCGATTTCATAATGTGGAGCTCCGGTGCCGTCGCTCTCTCGCAAAGTTTTACACCTTTCGTAATTATTCCAAATGCACCTAGAAATGACGTAGGGCACACTAGAAGTCCATTATGGGTGTTTGGTTTGATTTTCTTTCCGTGCCTCGATTTCATAAATTGGAGCTCGTGGTAGCGTGGATTCGAAAGTTTCACACCGGCTCGGAAAGATTCCAAATGCACCTAGAAATGAGGTAGGGCACACTAGAAGTCCATTATGGGAGTTTGATGTTCATTTTCTTTCCATGCCTCGATTTCATAAAGTGGAGCTCTGGGTACCCGTCGTTCTGGAATGTTTCACACTTGCTTGGAATTATTCCAAATGCACCTAGAAATGACGTAGGGCACACTAGAAGTCCATTGTAGTTATTTGGTGTGGATTTTCTTTCCGTGCCTCGATTTCATAAATTGGAGCTTAGGGTACGCGTTGTTCTGGAAAGTTTCACACTTGCTCGGAAGGATTCCAAATGCACCTAGAAATGAGGTAGGGCACACTAGAAGTCCATTTTGCGTGTTTCAGATTGATTGTCTTTTGTGTCTCGATTTCAGAAAGTGGAGCTCAGGATACCGCTGCGTTCGACCAAGTTTCACACCGCTCGAATTATTCCAAATGCACCTAGAAATGACATAGGGCACACGAAGTCCATTTTGGGTGTTTGCATTGATTTTCTTTCCGTGCCTCGATTTCATAAGGTGGAGCTCCGGTGCAGGTCGCTCTCTCGCAAAGTTTTACACACTTTCGAATTTTTCCAAATGCACCTAGAAATAACGTAGGGCACTGTAGAAGTCCATTATGGGTGTTTGGTTTTGATTTTTCTTTCCATGCCTCGATTTCATAAATTGGAGCTCACCTTACGCGTCGTTCTGGAAAGTTTCACACCGGCTCGGAAGGATTCCAAATGCACCTAGAACTGAGGTAGGGCACACTAGAAGTCTTTTTTGGGTGTTTTGTATTGTTCGTCTTTCTGTGCCTCGATTTCGTAAAGTGGAGCTCTCGATTTCGTAAAGTGGAGCTCTGGATACCGTCGTTCAGCAAAGTTTCACACCTGCCCAGAATTATTGCAAATGCACCTATAAATGACATAGGGCACACCAGAAGCCCATTTTGGGTGTTTGCATTGATTTTCTTTCCGTGGCTCGATTTCATAATGTGGAGCTCCGGGTACCCGTCGCTCTGCAAAGTTTTACACCTGCTCAGAATTATTCCAAATGCACCTAGAAATGACGTAGGGCACACTAGAAGTCCATTATGGGTGTTTGGTTGCGATTTTCTTTCCGTGCCTCGATTTCATAAATTGGAGCTCAGGGTAAGCGTCGATCTGGAAAGTTTCACACTTGCTCGGAAAGATTCCAAATGCACCTAGAAATGAGGTAGGGCACACTAGAAGTCCATTATGGGAGTTTGATGTTCATTTTGTTTCCATGCCTCGATTTCATAATGTGGAGCTCCGGGTACCCGTCGCTCTGCAAAGTTTTACACCTGCTCAGAATTATTCCGAATGCACCTAGAAATGACGTAGGGCACACTAGAAGTCCATTATGGGTGTTTGGTTTTGATTTTCTTTCCGTGCCTCGATTTCATAAATTGGAGCTCGAGTGCGCGTGGATTCTCGAAAGTTTCACACCGGCTCGGAAAGATTCCAAATGCACCTAGAAATGAGGTAGGGCGCACTAGAAGTCCATCATGGGAGTTTGATGTTCATTTTCTTTCCGTGCCTCGATTTCATAAATTGGAGCTTCACGTACGCGTCGTTCTGGAAAGTTTTACACCGGCTCGGAAGGATTCCAAATGCACCTAGAAATGAGGTAGGGCACACTACAAGTCTATTTTGGGTGTTTCGTATTGATTGTCTTTCTGTGCCTCGATTTCGTAAAGTGGAGCTCGGATACCGTCGTTTAGCCAAGTTTCACACCTGCTCGGAATTATTCCAAATGCACCTAGAAATGACATAGGGCACACCAGAAGTCCATTTTGGGTGTTTGCTTTAATTTTCTTTCTGTGCCTCGATTTCATAATGTGGAGCTCCGGGTACCCGTCGCTCTGTAAAGTTTTACACCTGCTCAGAATTATTCAAAATGCACCTAGAAATGACGTAGGGCACACTAGAAGTCCATTATGGTTGTTTGGCTTTGATTTTCTTTCCGTGCCTCGATTTCATAAATTGGAGCCCAGGGTACGCGTCGTTCTGGAAAGTTTCACACCGGCTCGGAAAGATTCCAAATGCACATAGAAATGAGGTAGGGCACACTAGAAGTCCATTATGGGAGTTTGATGTTCATTTTCTTTCCATGCCTCGATTTCATAAAGTGGAGCTCTGGGTACCCGTCGTTCTGGAATGTTTCACACTTGCTTGGAATTATTCCAAATGCACCTAGAAATGACGTAGGGCACACTAGATGTCCATTGTAGTTATTTGGTGTGGATTTTCTTTCCGTGCCTCGATTTCATAAATTGGAGCTTAGGGTACGCGTTGTTCTGGAAAGTTTCGCACTTGCTCGGAAGGATTCAAAATGCACCAAGAAATGAGGTAGGGCACACTAGAAGTCCATTTTGCGTGTTTCGTATTGATTGTCTTTTTGTGTCTCGATTTCGTAAAGCGGAGCTGTGGATACCGTCGTTCAGCCAAGTTTCACACCAGCTCAGAATTATTCCAAATGCACCTAGAAATGACATAGGGCACACCAGAAGCCCATTTTGGGTGTTTGCATTGATTTTCTTTCCGTGCGTCGATTTCATAAGGTGGAGCTCCGGGTACCCGTCGCTCTGCAAAGTTTTACACCTGCTCAGAATTTTTCCAAATGCACCTAGAAATAACGTAGGGCACTGTAGAAGTCCATTATGGGTGTTTGGTTTTGATTTTTCTTTCCATGCCTCGATTTCATAAATTGGAGCTCACCTTACGCGTCGTTCTGGAAAGTTTCACACCGGCTCGGAAGGATTCCAAATGCACCTAGAACTGAGGTAGGGCACACTAGAAGTCTTTTTTGGGTGTTTTGTATTGTTCGTCTTTCTGTGCCTCGATTTCGTAAAGTGGAGCTCTCGATTTAAGTAAAGTGGAGCTCGGATACCGTCTGTTCAAACAAAGTTTCACACCTGCCCAGAATTATTGCAAATGCACCTATAAATGACATAGGGCACACCAGAAGCCCATTTTGGGTGTTTGCATTGATTTTCTTTCCGTGGCTCGATTTCATAATGTGGAGCTCCGGGTACCCGTCGCTCTGCAAAGTTTTACACCTGCTCAGAATTATTCCAAATGCACCTAGAAATGACGTAGGGCACACTAGAAGTCCATTATGGGTGTTTGGTTTCGATTTTCTTTCCGTGCCTCGATTTCATAAATTGGAGCTCAGGGTACGCGTCGATCTGGAAAGTTTCACACTTGCTCGGAAAGATTCCAAATGCACCTAGAAATGAGGTAGGGCACACTAGAAGTCCATTATGGGAGTTTGATGTTCATTTTGTTTCCATGCCTCGATTTCATAATGTGGAGCTCACGCAATTGCCGCTCTGCAAAGTTTACACCGCTCGAAATTATTCCAAATGCACCTAGAAATGACGTAGGGCACACTAGAAGTCCATTATGGGTGTTTGGTTTTGATTTTCTTTCCGTGCCTCGATTTCATAAATTGGAGCTCGAGTGCACGCGTGGATTACTCGAAAGTTTCACACCGGCTCGGAAAGATTCCAAATGCACCTAGAAATGAGGTAGGGCGCACTAGAAGTCCATCATGGGAGTTTGATGTTCATTTTCTTTCCGTGCCTCGATTTCATAAATTGGAGCTTCACGTACGCGTCGTTCTGGAAAGTTTTACACCGGCTCGGAAGGATTCCAAATGCACCTAGAAATGAGGTAGGGCACACTAGAAGTCTATTTTGGGTGTTTCAGATTGATTGTCTTTTCGTGCCTCGATTTCATAAAGTGGAGCTCTGGATCTGCTCGTTTAGCCAAGTTTCACACCGCTTCGGAATTATTCCAAATGCACCTAGAAATGACATAGGGCACACCGAAGTCCATTTTGGGTGTTTGCTTTGATTTTCTTTCCGTGCCTCGATTTCATAATGTGGAGCTCGGTGCCGTCGCTCTGTAAAGTTTACACCGCCGAATTATTCAAAATGCACCTAGAAATGACGTAGGGCACACTAGAAGTCCATTATGGTTGTTTGGCTTTGATTTTCTTTCCGTGCCTCGATTTCATAAATTGGAGCCGAGTGCAGCGTCGTTCGAAAGTTTCACACCGCTCGGAAAGATTCCAAATGCACCTAGAAATGAGGTAGGGCACACTAGAAGTCCATTATGGGAGTTTGATGTTCATTTTCTTTCCATGCCTCGATTTCATAAATTGGAGCTTAGGGTACGCGTGGATTACTCGAAAGTTTCACACTTGCTCGAATTATTCCAAATGCACCTAGAAATGACGTAGGGCACACTAGAAGTCCATTTTAGTGTTTGGTGTTGATTTTCTTTCCGTGCCTCGATTT